>CM070089.1:4971558-5236558 GCA_036178185.1 Liparis tanakae
TCCTGAGTGAAGCCAAAATTAACCATTCACTTATTTTACCGAAGTTTTGTTACATTACAATTTTCAAGTTATTTTCAATTCACTTTATTTGTATAGCCCATTTTCACGAATTACAAAGTTGCCTCAGAGTGCTTTACAATCTGAACACATAGACATGCCTGACTTTTGACCTTTGACCTCACATCGGATCAGGAAAAACTCCCAAATAACCCTTCAGAGGTAAAAAGGGAAGAAACCTTCAGGAGAGAACAGAGGAGGATCCCTCTCCAGGATGGACAGAACAATAGATGTCATGTGACCAGAAGGACAGATTTAGAGTTAAAATACATTCAATAACGAGTGTCGTGGACCCTCCAACGCATCGTTTTATTCATAGGTGCATGAAATCCTCCGGCAGCTGTTTAGTGGGTGGCTTTAGAAATATCCCCTATATTCAGACGTTGAAGTCGTATCTTGCTGTTTAGCAGCAGTCACATCGGTGATAAGCCCAACCGCGTCGTCCGTCTTTCCCCCAGTCAGCTGCGAGCAATTTCAAAATAAAGCTGCCAGAAAAAAAGAAAATACGTCCGTTTCATCTCCCCCGCGGCTTCTTTTTTTTTAATTCATATTTTCTTAGTTTTGTAAGCTGGATATAGAAATAGCAGAAGAGCAGCGACAGCAAAAAGAAAATACTGCCATCTTCGCTCAAAAGATCTCAAAAGTGTTTATATTTAGGGAATAAGTTACAGAGAATCTCTTCTCAGACTCCCTCAAAGAGAGTTCTCTTCCACACACACACACACACACACACACACACCTGGAGAACAGAAAGCCCTTACTGAACCTTTAAACACTCCTTTTCCCGCTCTTATCTACAGAGCTTTGTGCTGCTTATCTCTTCATCCAGCCGTAAACTCTCTAAATCTCGCATCCCGCCCGAGGCTCACCTTTCCTTGGGTGTCTGTTTTTTCCCCGCTGTGTCAGCAAGTACCACCTGAACTATGACTCACGCAGAGCGGCGGGAACACACGCCTCCTCCCGTTGGTCCGAGGACGTTTCTTCGCCCTCCCTAAAAAAAGATACGTGTGATATTTTAACGATGCATCGCTTTCATTGACAAGAAGTCTTCAGCAGCGTGGGGTTCATTATGGAGAGAGATGTGATGAATTACATCATAAGCATCCTGCAAAAAACAAACACTTTGCAGCATGTGAGGGTGGACGTATCAAACTATTTGGGTTATTTGGGAGCTTATCCTGATCCGATGTGAGGTTTTTGGATTGTAAAGCACTCTGAGGCAAATTTGTAATTTGTGAAATTGGGCTGTACAAAATTGAAAATGTCCTACATGACGATATTTCCAAAGTGCTCGTTTCGTGTCCAGCAGTGACAGTGAAGCGCTCCTTATGGTCCCGGGATAGCAGCGGGACATTGACAAGCCTAATAGCGAAGGGGGTGGGGGGAGGGGCTCTGCACCTCCTGTTCGACCTCCTTTCAAATCATCTCTCGCACATTCAGGCGCAGGTTAATATCGTAGGACTTGACGGATTAATCTCCGTGCCTCGGTGCCGCGGCGGATTACATTATCTGGGAGAGGCGAGGGAACGCGGAGCCGGATCCACGGAACGGTGCGGAGCCAATTTAAAGCGGTGCGACGGGAAACCCTGCTAATGAGTCTTGGGTGTGTGTTCAGGCGTTGCCGAGAGGAGGAGTTTGTGTCCGAGAACTCATCAAAATGAGAAAATGAGGCCCACGCCGCCGGCCTCCAAGGCACGGTGGCTGTTTTTGTTTTAATATGGGAAACAATTGGCAGTAGTGAGTCCTCATTTGTCCCCCAGGTTGTCCAAAAAGAATCGCAGACTCAGAAATCTAAGTGGGTGTGAACTGTTGGGGGGGGGGGGGGGGGTTGTTGCTATGGAGATGGTTATTTTAACGTTGTTGGTTTTTTGCTGCAAGATCGATTTCGTAGTTGGATGACTTCATTTTTGTAGTTCAGTGCAAACATAATTCACAATTTCTGTGCTCTTGGAGGCAAACTCCGGCTCCTGAATAGTGAAACATATTCGGAAGTGCTTAATAATAAAGCAACAAAATCTTATTTCAGCATTTTATTAGCTCAATAAATTCTGGCTCCAAAAAAAACAGCCAAAAGATTGAAGCTTAAAAACCGTAATCTACAAACCAATTGGTGGCCCACAGTAATATTCTATTATTATACATATATATATTATTCATGGGAGAATCTTACAAACAAATCTCGTTCAATGTGTTTGTGTTTGGACATTCTGCTAACGTAAAGGAGGAAAACAATGGAAGTGGAAGTCTAACATGAAGGTATTAAACTTTTTATTTAGTCGCCAGTGGAAGTTTTTAAAGTGGACTAACAATTTTAATGGCCAAAAGTTCAAAGTTGTAGATTTCGACAAACTTGCATCATTAATAGGCCTCAGCAGGACAGAGGCTCCATTATCCTCCAAATGCAAATGAGTCGGCGTTGGTCGATTGGTCATTTCCAGGCTCTCGCTCTGCTTTTTACTCATTAATTCATGCCCCGTACCACTAAAAAACATATGCATTGTTTAGAAGAACACGTTGTCAGCTATTGGGAGATGAGTGACCCCACTGGGATCTATTAACCGTGACGTTACGGGAAAAGATGAAAACCGCACGCTCGCCAAACTTCAGTTTGGGCTTTTACTTTTCTTTTTGAAAAGAAGCTTAGTGTGGATTCATTTGGACCTGATCCTGTCTTTTTTGGGGGGGCAGTCTGATGTCAGACGATGTAAATACTACAACATGTTTGGCTTATTAGTCAATTAAATGGCGTGATCGGTCTCGCTCGCCTCTCAGCCAGAAGAAATTAATGAATCGTTGAAATCTGAACCACCGCCGCTGTTTTGACAGATATTAACTTGAATTTTCTGAAAATCTTTGCAACCCTGAATATCTCTTTTTTTTCCTGTTGAAGTTTTAAATGAATCAATGTGAGGGTTATAGTTATAGAGCTGCTACAGCAAAATAATAAAGAAACAGCAGCGACCACCGAGCACGATTCGTCCGCCCACACTCAGACATAAGAGAGTGGTAGTTTCGCTATCATGTTTCTTTGAGTCCAGCTTTTTTTTTTGCTCTTTTAATTGCTGCAGCGTTTTGAGTTCTGAGCAACTTTCACTTCCAACTTGGAAAAGTTGCTTGATTTCAAAACTTGTGGCGAGTCACCGTTTTCCACTCCCGGTGCCAAACCCCAAAATAGTATCCTCGTCCTTTCCTGTGAGGCGTCAGAGGTGAGGGGAGTTGTTAAACACGGAATGGAAACAAAGGGGGTATGTGTAATTATTATTTTTTCTCAGGCGTTCTACAGCCAACTTTGTTCTGTTCCTGTTATTTAATTCCGGTTTGCATTGTCGTGCTCGTATACTTGTGATTTCTCCTCCACTTTCACAGCCAGAAGAGCAAGTCTGACATTTGTTATGCCCTCTTTGGGAGAAACTCTGACTCAGTGTTATCAGTAGAGAGGAGGAGAAGAAGAAGAAGAAGAAGAAGAAGAAGAAGAAGAAGAAGAAGAAGAAGAAGAAGAAGAAGAAGAAGAAGAAGAAGAAGAAGAAGAAGAAGAAGAAGAAGAAGAAGAAGAAGAAGAAGAAGAAGAAGAAGAAGAAGAAGAAGAAGAAGAAGAAAGTCTTACTAGTTCTGACCTTTAAAATACTGACTTCTTAAAAACAATTTTTATAGAACAGCTTTTAAGTCATCTCGTCCTTTTATGCAGATCTTTGGTTCCCCTAATTCAGTTTTTCAGTTTTTTATTTATATATATATATATATATATATATATATATAGAGAGAGAGAGAGAGAGAGAGAGAGAGAGAGAGAGATAGAGAGAGATTGTATGTAATATTTGTTTCTTACTATTTGTTTTGCCTTGACTCTCTTTGTAAACTTTGTTTTTAAAAGGCGTTATATAAATAAATGTATTATTATTATTATTATTATTATTATTATTATTATTATTATTATTATTATTATTGATCTCATTTGGTTCTCTGTTGGGAAACTCTCAAACTATCTTTGCCCACAACCTTATGTCTATTAAATCAAAAGTTTGTAGGAACATTTCCTACATATATATATATATATATATATATATATATATATATATATATGTGTGTATATATATATATATATGTGTGTATATACATGGCTATATGTTCACTACGTAAAGCCGGAGACATACAGTATAGGTGTCTCTTATCCCCTTGGCTTCTTCTGAGCATCTAATTGTTCTCTAATTGCGGCGAAGGTGCCCACTCTTGAGCTCTCTCGGCGTAGACATGCGACAGCTGTTGATGCGACAACATTTTAACAATGCAGAATTTTCCCCTCACACACACACACACACACCTACACACACACACGTATCCTCGCTTGTAAAAACACCATCTGCTCCTCTTTTTTCTAAACCCTTTTACGCATCTTTATCACAAAGCTCCGTCGGATACAGTAGATTGTAATATTTTAGGTGCGAGCAGTCGAAGCACACATTAAAAAAGAGACAATTAATCAAATCCCCCCTCCCCCACCCCGTGTCGTGGGTGTGTAGTGTGAGGTTAATTGCAGTCGTGTTGTGTGTCGAGGGTTAATGTGTGCTGCTAATTAGATGCGTGGCCTCGGAGGCGTCTGCGCTGGTGTGTCTCTCCGAGTCTGCGCTCATCCATCTCCCATAAGCCGTCTGACTCCCAGTCCAACTGTGAGGGTGCAACCTGAGGCTCCACACACACACACACACACACACACACACACACACACACAGTCTGACTTCTTAGTACATTCTGGTCAATTCTCAACCACACTTCTACAATTTTGCCCTCCAGTCTTTTCCTCCATCCATCCATCCATCTTTTCTCTCGAACTCAACCCTCAACCACCCCGTCAGCATTTCTTCTTTTCTTAGCCCCCCCCCCCCCTCGCCCAATTCTATCTTTACGCAATACCCAGTTTTCACAGTGGAGTGACCGCCGCCATTGTGCCCTCCAGCTCAGCCTTTGCTTTACAGAATCAGACATTTGCCTCAAATCCCCCCCACACACACACACACACACACTATTACACATGCTTCACATAAACCAGAGATTCCATTATCCGAATCGCTTATCCCTATTTAGGCTCGCTTGTCTGTGTCACAAATAGAGACAGATGACCGCTCACGCTCACATTCACACCTACGGTCATTTTAGAGGCTCCACGTAACCTGAGCTGCATGTTTTTGGACCGGAGGAAACCCACGCTGCCACGGGGAGAACGTGCAAACAGAAGGACGGCCCGACCCCGGGGATCGAACCCGGGCCGCTCCCGCTTGCGAGGCGACAGCGCCGTGCCGCCACTGGGCGGAGCCTCCCGGTCCAGTGGCAATCCAATATAGTCCAATCTTCCCAGTATAGCTCACACACCAGTAGGGGCCGAGGGTTTGGACCAGTTTCAAGATATCCAACTTCATAATAAGCAGTTATGAGTTTTGTTCTCCTCCTCCCAGTCTGTGTCACACATGATTCATATGCAGCTACAGATATGTTATTATTATAGAGATTAAAACAAAATGTCATGCCAGCAAAATGATGTTTCCTTTGAAATGAAATGTGGAGCTATTAATAAAAACTATGAAATATGTTAAATGTCAACATTCAAGAACCAAAAATATATTTTGTTTAGCTCACTAATGTCAGATTTAGGCAACACAAGTAAGTAGTTCAGGTTACACACACCTTCAATAACCCAATAGGGTAATGTAATAGCTGTAGCAACATAAATCACACATGACATTATTTAACAATGTAATTTATTGGAGACACGCGAACAACAGGTTGGAGGGCGCACGAGCCCGACAGACCCGACTCGCCAGGTGCTTTTTGAGAGATTGCATGTGTGTGTGTGTGTGTGTGTGTGTGTGTGTGTGTGTGTGTGTGTGTGTGTGTGTGTGTGTGTGTGTTTGTGGGCGGTTGACTTGCGACCCCCCGCTGGTTCGCTGAAGCACAATGGTATTCTGTAGGAGGACCGGAGGATTAATGACAATGGTGGGTCCACCTCACAATCCCCGCCGCGGGGACCCGCCGCTGCTAATTGGATACATGGGAGCAGAGGAAAGTGCCCTTGTCTGAGCGGCTAGATATCAAAGGAGGCTGCAGAAAGCTTTAGAAGATTATGTCATTTTGCGCTTTTTGTAAATGTGCCGCACTCTTGTGAACATAGACCCCGAGAGAGCGGCGAGAAGCCGGAGCCGTGTCTCACAAAAGGTGTTATTATCGTCTTATGAAGGGCTCCTTTAAACCACAACCTCAGTGTTCCCTCACAGCAGCGACTCCCAGATGTGCAGCGCTCGTCCGGGGTTACGTTCTGGTCGTCGAACACGTCTTCTTACTTCTTACCCGATAGCTCTTGCCGGCTGCACCCACGAGCTTCAGCGGGGGTTGTTATACCCAAAGTGATGGACCTTAAAGGGGACATATTATAAATGCAAAATGAATAGAAAATATAGTAAAAACATTAACAAGGTTAGAAACAATGATTTTTATTTTAAATATGAATTGTGTTCTTCAGACTTCAAGCTCAAAAGGAAGGCCAGTTGAAAAGCTTCTCTGACCAGCATTACTGTTTTCAGCTGTGCTAACATAACAAAAGGGTTTTCTAAAATTCTACCCCTCCGTTAGTCTTCTAAGGCAATAACACAATGTGCCATTAGAACACTGGAGATGGACCTTAAAGGGGACATATTATGAAAATTCTACTTGTTTAGTGCTTCTATATGTTAATTTGGGTATCTGGCATGTCTCCCAACACAAAAACGCTGGGAAAAAAAACCTCACTTGGCTTGTTGTGGTTCCTCTATGTCAGAAACGATATGCTTGAGTGCGTCAAACGGGATCACCACCAACGTCTACGTAGATTTTGAAGCACGCCCATGTAGGGGGTCTGGCTACATGGCCTTGGAGGGGGGAGCTGGCTCATTAGCATTTAAAGGAACAGGCACTCAAAACAGGTCAGTCTGTGGGGAGGTGTTTCTGATGGCTGAAGGTTGTTTGAAATGATTCTTCTGGTATTTTGAACAAAATATGTTACAAACATTTCATTAAAACCCCAAGGAACCATATCAACTTGTGGAAAAATGAGCATACGATGAGTCCTTTAATGATCTTGCATAAACCTGGAGCAATTCGAGACGTATTTTACGCTTCAAGTCCGTTTTTTTCTCAGAGTTCGACATCGACGGCTGTTTCGATTCCCACAAATAACCTGTTTTAATGGCGTCTTGAACGTATGAACCGTTTCTGTATCGATCGATCGAGGCTCCCCGCCTGTCCGTGTTTCAGTGAGACTCCCCCTCGCTATACAGTGCAGCGGGGAAATGAAATGCAGTAATCAATACGCAGGCCAATAAACTGCCGACTTGAAGACTCTGTTGGTTGGGCATGTCTGCTGACATCCGGCCCTGTGAAGGCTCGGCGAAGACGAAGGATTGGGTGACGTCTCGCTCGCGCCTCGGCTTCCAGTGGAGGATTCCCAGTTAGCTTCGGCTTCAGAATTAGAACACACACACACACACACACACACACACACCATCCATACCCACATATACACTACCGTTCAAAAGTTTGGGGTCACCCAACAAGACAATTTCATCTTTTCCATGAAAACTCACTTTTATTTATCCAATAAATTGCAAAATGAATAGAAAATATAGTAAAAACATTAACAAGGTTAGAAATAATGATTTTTATTTTAAATATGAATTGTGTTCTTCAGACTTCAAGCTCAAAAGGAAGGCCAGTTGAAAAGCTTCTCCGACCAGCATAACTGTTTTCAGCTGTGCCAACATAAGAAAAGGGTTTTCTAAAATTCGAACCCTCTGTTAGTCTTCTAAGGTGATAACACAATGTGCCATTAGAACACTGGAGATGGGCCTCTATACAACCGTGTAGATATAAAAAAAAAGTGTTTCCACCTAGAATAGTCATTTACCACGTTAATAATGTATTGAGTGCATTTCTTAATAATTTAATTTTATCTTCATAAAAAAATGCTTTTCTTTGAAAAATAAATACATTTCTAAGTGACCCCAAACGGTAGTGTACACCCGCACCGCATTCCCACATGTATATACTTTTACACATACACTCCACGAGGAGGGTTCAATGAGGAGGACTGAATAGTTTAATTAATTGAATAAATTGAGTACAATTAAATGATATATGCAGTAAATATGATCTTTTTTTAATGATGATTGAAACAGAAGAGCTCGATGCCCTTTCAGTCCAGGTAATGAAAGTGGACTCTCACACCTCGTTTACTCATGGGATCTCCATCTGGATACTTTATCTGGATTCTGACATCCAAGGTGTAGACTCAGTAATAATGAGCCTTCTCGACTCTGCGTGACCTCTGACCTTTGGATCTGAGGAGGCACATTAGTGCGGCAGGGCTGCCAGACATGCCTGACGAGCTATTTTTTCCCCCCTTTACCGAGGGAGCAATCCGGCATTTCATTTGTAGATTGCTTTTTCGACCAGTACAAACTAGCAGGAAGCTCGTTGTCACCTTGTCGGTGTTTGTGAACACGGGGTATGAAATGTGTCCGTCCTCTCTCTGTGTCCGTCAGGCCTGCCAGGGCTGTGAGGCCGGAGCGCCGACGGGATGTGACAAAGCGGAGGTGATTGACCGGGAAAGGAAAATGGCCTCAACGTGGGGTCCCGATGCTTTTTTTGCTGACGCCCAGAAGAATTACCGAACACTGCAAAAAAAGAAAAGAGAAAATAGAAGCAGAGGAAAAGATCTGTGCAGGTACACCGCTACACACCAGTGTCTCACACTTTAGAGGGATGTATTCATAATTGTTGCACATTATGCTTTTTTTATAAAACATTAAAAAAAGGATACTTTATTTTTTTGTATTTATTTTTATTTCATTTTTTACATATTTTATTTATTTATTTATTTATTTTATGCTCTGGTGGATTTCTTTAATTATTTCAGTCCAGCTTTCTGTTACAATTTATTGTTTCTTTTGCTGCTACTGTTATTTTAGGAGGTACCTGTCATTTCCTGTTATTACTTCTGGTATACTTTTTTTATTTGTATCAAGCTATGCGACATGCATTCAACTCAGGCTGACACCCGTCACAATGCCAGTCGGACCCCCTGCGGAGGCGGTCTTGCCGATCTGATTGCATTCTGATTCCAACGACTTCTTCAAACAGTCGCTCCTGCGATAACATTTGATTTGAGGATGGGCGTCTCCCCTATCCAGACAACTAGACATCCAAAAAGCACCGCCCACTTTGCTCTATCATCACACTGAACCACTTTGAAGATGTCCTCTGCATATTGTGGAAGAGGAGGTGACACTCACCCACTCTCGGCCTTGTGGCTGAAAATAAAAGCGATTTGTTTTAGACAGCGTGAACACGAGAAATTGCCTTTGATGTCAGTTTGACAGGTGAGAGAATACAATCTGAGGATTTCACATGTGGGTGAGGACTTTTTTTTACAGGTCGGTAGAGCCCCCCCCCATCAGACTCCTTCGGGGCAGGCTTCTCTTCTTCTTCTTTTCGCAGAGAATATTGGTATGCGCGTCCTCTTCAATCCACAGCCAACCTAATGCAGTGTGACGCCGCCCCGCTTTCATGTTTGGAAATCAGTTTCTCAGGAAGACAGACATTCTTCCCTCCATCTGCTCCTTCTCCATCGCTCCAGCTGTTTCGCTTCGCCTTCGCTCCGACGTCGACGGCGCTAAAAGGGCGCTCGTGAATTTCAGAGCGAATCTGTGTTCGCTGTCAGGGAGATCGCTTTGACTCCAAAAAACGCGCAATTTAGAAGTTCCCCCATCCTTCAACTCGCCTCACTATACTTGTGTGAGTGTGTGTGTGTGTGTGTGTGTGTGTGTGTGTGTGTGTGTGTGTGTGTGTACATATACAGCTTTCCTTTGCCAGCATGTGTGTGTGCGAAAGAGACAAGAGGTGGCCAGATGCTCGATGGTGTGCTGTGAATGCAAGACGATATCGTCTTCGCTCCATCCAGGTGTCTTGCAAGCGTCTCCTGGGTTTCTCCGACACACTCTCAGCCGGTATCCACACACACACACACACACACACACACATATAGCGCTCTCTCATGGTTTGTACATTCTGTCTCTCCTCCGATAAGACTCAAACCTTCGTTCTTATTGTTTGCCTCTTCGCCCGATGACTCTTTCGGCCCACGTCCGAGAAAGCTGAGCGCTCAACCCCCCCCCCCCCCACCCCCCCTGTCGATACCACTCGGGCGACTAAACCCCTCAAATATATCGACGCCAAATACAGCCGGAGAGCAATTTAGTTGCCGTTTTTTGTTTTAGCGACGCATGGGATCCTTTAGCGACGCATGGGATCCAGGCTGGAGCGGCCTGCTGATGGAGGGGGAATAAAAGAGGGTTTACGGGTTGGTCCACCCAAGATTACGATCGAAAACGTTCTCGCTTAGCTGATGGTATTATATCTAGCCATGCATATATATAAATATATATATATTTATATATATAAATATATTTATTTAAATATATATATATATATATTTAATACATATATATTTATATATATAAATATATTTATATAAATATATATATTTAATAAATATATATATATATATATATGGGTTTTTTTTCAGCCAGCCAAGTCTCATAAAAACAAAGTTCCTATACAACGAAACCGCGTCGCCGACGACGTATTGATGGAACATGTTTTCTTTTTGATTACGTTTTTAAAATATCCAATATGTTTGTATTCCTAGTATTTAAAGTCTGACTTTCACCCAGTGTTGATTTCATTTATTTAATGTCCATATCTAAAAGAAACACACCTATTCTTAGTCTTTTTCCTCCATTTTTGTATTTGTTCGGTGTCGGTTTACATCCATCACATGTTTAAAAACTCTGCCTTTAACCCATCAGTGTATTGTAGTTGTCCTCAAAATGAATGCAGTTGTATGGGACTGTAGTTCTACAGTAGACAGCGTCGCTTGCCCCCGGTGCAATGGAGGTGAATATGTTTTACTTACAGCTTGTGGGGATAAAGGCCATCAAAAAACACTTGGCAATGTTTCTACAAATCAGAAATGATGCCTCAGCAAAGCTCCAGCTGCCTCCAGCTGCTGGTACCCATCCTCTCCAATGATCTGTTTTTGATCTCCCACCCTGTCAGCTCCTGTCCCTGAGGAGACACCACCTATGCTGCCTTGCACTACCCCCGTCCCGCCTTCCATCCTCTCACCTTCTTCGCCCTCACACTCACCTGCTTCCCATTTTCCTACTCAGCCATCCCGTCTTTTTTCAGGCCCATCTCCACGCCAGGTTAACACATGTTGGCCGAGGCGCTGCATGAGGTACAGGGGAACCTCGAGTCTGAACTGTTCCAGGATGTTGACCCGTTTGTTTGTCTTCTCTCTCGTTGCCAACTTGTAAGTCTGTTCCTGGCTGTTGTCCCGGCTGCAGGTCCTTTCATCCCACCTGCTGGCTTTTGTTGCCAGAATTCACCAACCGAGACAAAACAACTGAAATTCGATCTTTTTTTCATGCATTATCCACAATAAATCATCAAATACATGTTAAACCAATTAATGATGGCCCTGAACCAATTTTATTTTGCCCTCGGGAAGCTTTTATTTGTGTCCATACACCAGTGGCTCTTCAGAGTCAGATTTACAAATATATGACCCCAATAGAGGAGCTTAAATCACCAGTAAACTGGCAGAATGCACATTGACTACTTGTTATTTTTCATATTTCATATCAGCATTCGTTACACATAGGTACATTTCTGATTCCACTAAGTTATAGCGGCTCAGAGAAGGAGTGCATTTCCTCTGCATCCTCCATGTGCTTTTTAACAGCAGAACAAGCATGAATATTACATCCCGCTATTACTTCATCCCATTACCTTTGTTATTAGTATTTTTTTCTTCTTCCCTCTGGCCATAGAGTTTTTTTTCATCTATATGTTACCCTTTATGTGATGCCACTGATGTTAATCATATCATGTATGACATAACATGGTTGCTCACACACTCACCCATGTGCGCCTATATAAAGGCCACAGGGTGGTGTTGCAGGTGACCCAGAAAAAAATTACCTTTTTAACATAGTTGTGTGAAATGATGGCATTAAAAAAAGCCAGGACGTTCTTTTTGGACCATCTCCATCGTGACGCCACTCATTAGACAAAAGCGCTCGGATGAATCTATTCAGTAAACAATCTCCACATCCTACGTTTCTGTCCTCAAAGTGATCAATCATATGCTCACAGCTGGACAGTGAGGAGGGACATCTGTAATCTGTAGCCAGGGCAACTCGAGTACCCCTCCCCATCATCCACCTGTGCCCTCACACACACACACACACACACACACACACACACACACACTTTGGCAGCCTCGTGGGCACACAAGCCCTGTACGGATGACTCACTGTTTTTTCTGTTAGTGCGTGTGTATGCATCTGTCTGTGTGTAGGTGTGTGTGTGTTTTCTTTGTAACACACACACATACGCGTATCCATCAGAGCAGGAGAGGAGAGTCAAGCGGGAGATTGACTTTAGCAAAAGGAAGACAGCCGCCGCCAGCTGAACGCTTGAGATGTTTCCTCCGCAGCGCTCGGCTCTCGCAGCAGATTACAGACGCTCGCCGACCGGTCTTCAGTTTAGTGGCCGAGGAGCGAGGAGCGAGATCACGGTTCTGCTTCTCGCCGCGATGAAAAAAATATCTGGATCTCCTTTTCTTTCACCCTCAGTTTGAATGACGAGTCCACGATGCCGACGCGTCAGCTTGTCAGCGTTACGCCGACATCGATGTTCGACTGAACATCAGGTCGTTCTCGTATTCGCTGTCAAAACGAAAGACGCTTTAAAAAGTCGTTTTGTATTATTCAGTCAAGTCAGTTTCCCTCGTCGCGGCCTTGACTCAGTCAGCCTGACTCGCAGAGCGGTTAACCCCCGAAGAGCTGAAGTTTCCATGAGGAACTTTTAAACTTGTTGTGAATCCGTCTCCACTTAAATCCTCGATATGACTTTTTGTTTTGTTCTCTTCCTAAAAGCCTTCATGGTTGCCACCGGGCCACATTGTGCTCCGTCTCACAGCAACATCACTTTTAAAAGGCACAGGTGCTCAAACTATCACCAGCTGTTGTTTTTTTTTTTTTGTATATGTCTTTCTACCGGGAAAAAACGTCAAAACATATTTCCCAACAACTGTTCAGGAGTCTGGAGGGGGGTAGGGGGGGGGATAAACGACAGCCCCAATTTCAACATGTCACGGTGTCTTTATATACGGGGAGTGTTTTGGGCAAACTACAAATAAGAGTAAATCTACCGTTGAGGCGCGGCAGTGTCTTCGGTGGATTTTCCACCGGTGGAAAAGGAACTCTCTGGAGCTCAGCGTCCCGTCTCTCTCCTCCTCCTCCTCCTCCTCCTCCTCCTCCTCCTCCTCCCCCCCCTCCCTGTCTCTCCTGGCCCTGCAGAGTGCAGCTCATTGATAAGGGTTTCTGTCCTTGTCATCAAGGACTGATGTCTTTCTGTCAACTCCCAGGCAGCCCTGTTATTCATTCCAGCTTTTTTTTGTTTTTCTTTTCTTGTATACCAACTCCATCCCCCCCCCCCCCCCCCTGTCCGCGATACCCTCCACTCCTCTTCCTCCCCCCCGCTAGGAGTCCATCCTTACCGTGGCGCCGGCGGGGCTGCAGCTTACACAAGTTATTGTCTCAATCAGAGCTCCTTCTCCAAAAAAAATACAGTCCCATCCCCGCCGCCATCTCGTAGGGCGTTCTTCCCGCGAATCCCAAACGCCTCCTGTCTGAAGCTCAAGCGTGCGTTAGAGCATTACATCGCCCATTGTTGAGCACTTCCAATCAGACGAGCTGTGCTATTTCTGCATGCACAAATGTGCTCGCTCACTGCTTAAGCGCACACACACACACACACACACAGAGACAGACTTTTTGCCTTTTCACCACCCACCTCCACGATATCTGTGTGACGGCGTCTCCTGTGGCTTAACACCTCTTGTGTTCATTAGCACTGTGCAGCGGCGTGTCAACAGCTCTTATTTACTAATTAGCGACTGGTGACAATAGCCGAGGCGCACAAAGGGAAGAGGACAATGGTGATCCCCATCTCTGTCGCCCGCTGTCCTGTGACAATACAAAGTATTATTCATTCAACTGTGTAATAAGCTCTTCTGCTCTCATTGGAATGGGCAAATGCACAGCGGATCGCGGTTCTGTCTGGTTTTCCACGAAAACAGATTACCAAGTTGTTGTGTGTTTTGTTGTTTTTTATGGAAAAAGTTTAGTTCGAGAGAGTTCCTCCACCCAAGGTTGAGAGCGATGCTCTGACTGCGCCTGGCCGGTGGGAATGGAGATAAAAACGTCAGAGCGGCCGCAAATAAGAATATAAATAATAAAGTCCCCCAGCGAGCTCGGTTAAATTGAACGGCAAAGGGGTCGTTTCCTCCACGTCCCGCGGAGAGTTTAATCTCTCCTGCTAAATCTATTCCACTTTCTCTTCCTTGTTGTCTTCTGGTTGTTCCCCAGAGAGACGGTGAGCACTGCTGCTTGGTAACGTAGCGCTGAAAGGACAGCACCTGCCAGGCGACCCCCAGGGCCCACAAACGAAAGACTCATCGAGGAAAAATCATGCGTTTCATCAGTTTCTACGGGACTCTTATGTTTGCAGAACTCATGGAGGAGACGGGTCATCATGGAGGAGACTGGTCGTCATGGAGGAGACGAGTCGTCATTGAGGAGACAGGTCATCATGGAGGAGACTGGTCGTCATGGAGGAGACTGGTCATCATGGAGGAGACCGGTCGTCATGGAGGAGACTTGTCGTCATGGAGGAGACTGGTCATCATGGAGGAGACCGGTCGTCATGGAGGAGACTGATGGAGGAGACTGGTCATTATGGAGGAGACTGATGGAGGAGAGTGGTCATCATGGAGGAGACTTGTCGTCATGGAGGAGACTGGTCATCATGGAGGAGAGTGGTCATCATGGAGGAGACTAGTCGTCATGGAGGAGACTGATGGAGGAGAGTGGTCATCATGGAGGAGACTTGGCGTCATGGAGGAGACTGGTCATCATGGAGGAGACTAGTCGTCATGGAGGAGAGTGGTCGTCATGGAGGAGACTAGTCATCATGGAGGAGACTGGTCATCATGGAGGAGACTGGTCATCATGGAGGAGACTGGTCATCATGGAGGAGACTGGTCATCATGGAGGAGACTGGTCGTCATGGAGGAGACTGGTCATCATGGAGGAGACTGGTCATCATGGAGGAGACTGGTCATCATGGAGGAGACTGGTCGTCATGGAGGAGACTAGTCGTCATGGAGGAGACTGATGGAGGAGACTGATGGAGGAGACTGGTCATCATGGAGGAGACTGGTCATCATGGAGGAGACTGGTCATCATGGAGGAGACTAGTCGTCATGGAGGAGACTGATGGAGGAGACTGATGGAGGAGACTGGTCATCATGGAGGAGACTGGTCATCATGGAGGAGACTAGTCATCATGGAGGAGACTAGTCGTCATGGTGGAGACTGATGGAGGAGACTGATGGAGGAGACTGGTCATCATGGAGGAGACTGGTCATTATGGAGGAGACTAGTCGTCATGGAGGAGACTGATGGAGGAGACTGATGGAGGAGACTGGTCATCATGGAGGAGACTGGTCATCATGGAGGAGACTAGTCGTCATGGAGGAGACTGGTCATCATGGAGGAGACTGGTCATTATGGAGGAGACTGGTGGAGGAGAGTGGTCATCATGGAGGAGAGTGGTCATCATGGAGGAGACTAGTCGTCATGGAGGAGACTGGTCATCATGGAGGAGACTGGTCATTATGGAGGAGACTGGTGGAGGAGAGTGGTCATCATGGAGGAGAGTGGTCATCATGGAGGAGACTGGTCGTCATGGAGGAGACTGGTCATCATGGAGGAGACCGGTCGTCATGGAGGAGACTTGTCGTCATGGAGGAGACTGGTCATCATGGAGGAGACCGGTCGTCATGGAGGAGACTTGTCGTCATGGAAGAGACTAGTCGTCAGGAAGGAGACCGGTCATCATGGAGGAGACTTGTCGTCATGGAGGAGACTAGTCGTCAGGGAGGAGACCGGTCATCATGGAGGAGAGCGGTCGTCAGGGAGGAGACTGATGGAGGAGACTGGTCGTTATGGAGAAGAGCGGTCGTCCCGTAACCACGGGGTAACCGGTTCCATCCCCGCTCTCCCCATAATTCGTGTTGAAGTGTCCTTGAGCAAGACGCTTCACTGCTCCCTCATAACTAAGGATGGGTCAAATGCAGAGAATAATTCCTCAACGTGGATCAATAAAAAGTGTAAATATCTTCTTCTTTCTATATTTTGATGAATTTAGGAGAACTCTACAGACGCATACAAACTGGGATTCCTCCAACACCTTATCAGGTAAAAAGTAGACGGCTAAAAGAAGAAGATGCCAACTCTGGTGTTGGAGACTCAAATCCTGACGGGAATGGAGGAATTAAAGCAGCTGTAATCAATATTTCTTGTAAAATCCTCATCAATTAAAAAGTTGTTCCAGCAGAACGTGTCAATGTCCGCTCATGTACACCTGCACACAATCCCTTGAGAACCACTTAGTGAGGAGAGGTCTAGGGTTGCGATCTATAGACATAAGTTGATGTAAGTATTGCTGCAAACTGTTTGTTGGAAACAACAGAATAACGCGTAGCTTCGTCAGAGAGTGAAATAAAGCACTTTGTGAACAGCTGGATCCTGAGTGCCTGATGTCGTTAACAAAATATGAACTACATTCGCCCCAGAGCTAGTCAGCAAAGCCAAATGGCTGCGCGACTTAAAGACGACAAGTCTATGATAACAAAATGTAAAGTCCTTCATTGGTATTCATTACGCACAATTGTGAGAATGGGGTATGTCTCCATATTTGTTTGTTTTTGTTTGTTTGTGTATTTTATTCAGTCAATCAAATCAAATACAATACAATAATATTCTATATAATATACAAAAGAGAAAGACTGAAAAGGTATAGGTAGAAGCAGAAAATGCTTATAAATTCCTATCCTAAATTGAAATCAAAATAAATAAAAAAAAGAATATAAAATAAAGACGATAAAAGAATATATATATATTTACATACATCTTCCATATAAATACGTTTTTAATCACATTTATAACTCAAGAATTGTTTTATAAATAATTCCCTTGAAAACCAAAAAGCAGTTCACCATTCTTACATCCATTTTAACACTATTCCATAATTGGACTCCGACAACAGAAATGCATCTTCTTTTAATCCCTTTTTCAGCCTTTTGTACCGTGAACTTACAAACATCTCTCAACTCATATTTACACTCATGTATTGAAAATAAACGTTGTACACAGTCTGATTGCAGGTGGGGCGTGATGTCCTATAGTGTGTCGGTAGGTTTCTGATGAATATTCCACATCATTCTAAAAATACACCAGAACCAGACACGGCGCATGTGTTTTTTTTGTGTTTTTTTTACATCCATTTCCTTATCGCTCTTCGCCGAGCGGGCGCCGGCCGTTCTGATCCTCCCAACGCTGAACCACGCCTGACCCTGATGTGTCACTGGCTCACAGGAGAAAGAGAGAGAGAGAGAGTCAGAAAATAGAAGAGAGGGGCGCCATCCATCTCCCGCAGCAGTGGGCTGTACAGTAGATCAGTGGTCCTCTCCGGCTTTCATCTCCCAGCTCCGGCAATCTGCCACCTGGCCTCGACACAACCACCGCTCATCAGAAACTCGGAGCGCTCTTCCTCCTCCTTAAGTTCTCCTTCTTCTTCAGCGCATCTGTCCAGTCGGGGGTCTCAAAACAGAGGGAAATACAAGAAGAGACGCATCCCACATGCGCTCACCAAGCCTTCGCCTCGTGAAACAGACCCGTGTCATCCCTTTGTGTTTTTATTTTCTGCCGTGGGTGAAACGCGCCTCTTCAAAGTCCCGTGCAGCTTCTTCCACTAGCATTACGATTTCCCTCGATGCCGGCTTTCGTTTTTTTTAAAAGAGGGAGCTCACTCGCTTACGCATGAAAATCTCCAGGAGTCAGGTGGCTGGGGTCGCACTGCTAAAAACATGGGAACCCGAGACCCCCTAGTGGTGGGTGACGACCTCTCCGACAGTCCCAAGAGATGCTTCGCCGGCGTCTCGAATCTTGAGCCTTCGGGACGTGATCGCCTTTGCTTGGCCCCTGGGAGGGGGGGGTGGGGAGGTTATAAATCCTCCTCTTTCTCCTCATTTGTCATCGGAAGGCCGGTGGCTGTAAGTCCTCACTTGAGCCGCATTAACCTGTTTCCAGCGAACCAGCACTTACGGTGAATATCTTGAGGTTATTCCACAGCGTTCAGCCAGTAAAACCCTGCAGTATTCAGACAGGAGAGAAAAGTATTACCACCAGCTGGCAGTGAGGACCTCCAGTTTGACAATGGATGACCTTCTTATCAAAACATTTGAAGTTCAGTTACGCTCTTCGCTACTCTCAGGGGTACGATGAGTTAACGGACCGGCCATTGAGAGGGATTTAATGTTCAGTCTTAAACTTCACACTACTGCACCAGCCTAGGTTGGTGTAATAATACGGTGCATGCATAAGAATGATTTACTCAATGGACTAAACTCCCGTTTATCTCTGCTCCCTTTTCCCTGCCGTGCAGCTTCAACACCTGAACTATCTGTTCACTCATTTGTTGATAATATTGTCTTGGCCATCGATTTTTTTATATTTAACGTGATGCTGATTTGCATTATGGGAAATGCATGTGTGGAGTTTTTCTGGGCAAAGAGACTAAAGATGGATCACTGTTTTTCAATGAATCCACAACTTTCACACTCTTTTTTTCCATAAGGATTGGCAAAAATCCAGCCAGAAGACTTAATTTAATTCTTACCGTATTAATTTAAAACCGAAATGGCCGACTGAGTCTTCACCTTCAGTTCTCCTCAGAAACAGCTGTCCGATGGCTCCTTCCAGTGAGCTCATCAGATATCTGGCTCGAGATCACATCCGTAAATGTCTTCAGCTGGACTTTACCACCACCACCATGCACCACCACCACCACCACCCGACTCCTAATACATCAAGCTCATGCTCTTCCAATTACTCTCTCCGCTGAAACCACTTTAATGTATAACTGGTGTAAAACTAGCGATTATTCGGTAACCCTGTCACGTATAGGAGTAAAGAGTCACCCGTTGCCTGGGGCCTCGTCTCTAAACATAGCTCGCTGCCTTTGTGGTTCAGAAAACAGGACTGAACAGATGCTACGTTCCAAGCAACGTAAGGACCCTGGCGAAGGCGTCTCACGAACACGGTCACAACCCTCCGTCGCTGGGAGCAGTCGGGCCACACTTTGTTGTTTGATTTGTGGTTTCTTCGTGTCACGTGTGACTTTGGGCTATTATGTTGACTTCCTCTGCAGACCTTGCAGGGCCGCGGTAGCTCCTGGAGGACGGAGCCGAGCTGGCGGAGCATATGGGCGACAGGAAGCTGCCTAAGGATCCACTCTTCCGCCCCCTCCCCCGAAACACGCCGCTAACATTTTGCATTTGCTCAACCATTTCACTGAGGAAGTCAACGTGGCGTGGAGATATCTCTTTGAGTTTTGAAGTTGTATCTCAAAGCTCACTAATCAAACAGTGACGGGAGTTGCAGATTTTGATTCAGCAGCATTGCAATGTTTAGAGTAGTTTTTATTTAGTCCTGTGACGGGTATTATTAGGCTTTAGAGGCTCCAGGAGGATAGCCCATCCAATTATGATTGCATTTAACAATATGTTAAATAATGCAAAAGTCTTTATTGCCAGCCGGCCTTTGGGCGCCCTACTTTACGCTTTTGGAAAATGAAAGCCAAGTTGGAAGATGGCCATAATTTGAGCGTAGGCGCACTTTAGGCCCCTGGTCCGATTTGGTCTCATCATCAGGGATACAAGATGTCCCGTTGTTGAATACAGGTGCTTATAAGACACGCCTCTTTTTGATTCATATATTATTGTTGTTCAGTAAGGCATCTCCCTGATATCTGACAACAGGGTCGTCAACACAAAGTCAACACTTCCTACATTTACTTGTTGTCTTGATCAATTTGGGATGATGTGCATTCCACTTATTCAGGCCATACTCGTCACAAGCAATGTGACTAATTAGTTTGGTCAGTATGGGATGATTTTCTGCTTGTACTTTTATACTTATCACTGTAATTGACTCGGTTACCGAGCCTCTTAACATTTAATTATTTACCAAAATCTGGATGCAACCTTGCTTAAAGCAACACATAGATTTTTTTCCCATTGGAGATTATTATATAATCACATCAACATCTTAGTATTATTAGTATAATGCAGGAGCAAAATAGTTTGACGGGGGAAACTCATATTGTGGATGGTGTGACCCGAAACATGAAAAGTCGGGCTATTCATGAGCTACTCTCCTCTTCCTGTGAAGCCAAAAGCTGGCACTGGCAGATCACTGCTCATGTGGAAATGTACATTGTTAGGACAACTGTTAATGATTTAATTTACAATGTCTCGCTCCGGGAAGCAAGGAGAAAAAAAATAAAATAATGAAATGTGAGTGACAAGAGCAGCGACGGAAAAAGTAAAGTGGGTCTGAATACATACATTACGAGAATTGTTAGGACATGTTGAGAGGCTCCCTGCAGCGATCCCGACAGGAGAGCCAGAATAGTGGGAAACCGGAGTCCCACCCCTCATTAGTGATCAGTGTCTCGGCCAGCAGTCGTCACTCCACTATGTGAGCGATTAAAAGTGGAACCAGCTAAGTGAAAACAGACAGGAGGGGAAAAGGTGTGTGAAGCCGACTCTGAGACCACTTTTAACCCTGGAGAAGGAATGCAGTGGGTCCAGAAGACATTGTGCCTGCAGCTCTGCCAAAGGAAATCTGACATCTGCCCCGTCAGAAAGGTATAGGGATCGTCGGCAGAGGAGCCGGGCGTCTGACCAGCCACCTGTCCGCCTTGGTACATAGACCCTGGTAAATTGGCGAGAGCCAAGATAGTATTAGCCTGGGAGAGTAGACGTTTTTTTGGAAGGAAATGGACAAAGTGCCAGCGAGGAGTAAAGTACTTTCCGCGGAAGCGAGTTCAAAGACCTTTGCCGGATGCTTCGTCAGTTTGAAGACATCCACGCACACTTTCCAAAGCATCAGGTGCTGCCACGACACATTGCCAAACTAGTACCTAACAAACTGGACTGGCTCGTGGTGTGAAATGTGAAAATATGCCTCGCAGCAAGTCCATCTGCTGGTTGCCATACTGTCGTGGCTACAGCGCCGCGGTGTCCGAGGGAAATAACTTTGACACGCGTCTCCCTTCCCGCCTTTCCTCTTCCACGGTCCTGTCTTCTCCCTCCAGCTGGCTCCTCTCTCCGTGCATCTGTGAGTGTCGGGAACTTGCACCAGGAGGTGTCAGTATTTGCTTTCAAGGCGTTTCGCTAATGCTATCATGCCCCGGGAGGCGATGAGGGGGGGGGAAAAAACATGCAGCAAATGCCTCTCCATATGGGTGCATAACTAAGTGCTTGGCATGGCTGACGCCGACTACCCTCAGCTTGCTCAGCCATAGCCAGCAGTTGTATTGTTCTTGTAAACAATGAGGCTAATGAACTCGAGATAGGATAAAATGGAAGCCCTTTTCAGCCATTTTCGACCAGGGGAAGTGGAAGAGTCTATAGTCACATTTCAGACATAATCTCCCGTGACCACGGGAGTGATTGTATCAAACGGGATAAAGCGTTGGGAAACATTTTTGAAGTTCTTCAGTTAAGTGTGGCTGAGTACAGGTTAGGTTAGCTAGGGCTTTTTGCAGATTTCCTCTGCACTTAAATTCAAAATCTGCAGCTGGTATCCAACTCTTTTTTATTCCACACTCTCTTGCAGCAAATAAATCCAATGGAGGTTGAATAAAGCTGTGGTGCTGGCACCAGACTGGATGTTTGAAAGAGAGAAACTCTGCTGGATGTCTCTGCCTCACGAGACCCGGGCAGCATCGAACCTGTGGGTACAAACATTGAATGCAGCAAAACCAGGTATTCAGGTTCCAAACACGTTGCCATTGGCATCTACATAGTTCTGGATAGTCTGACTGACTGAAGGGTGAGACGCCCGTGAAGAGGAGGACCTTCTCCCTTGACAATCGTAACATAATACTCTCTCATACACACATTTATATATTTAAATAAATATATTTTTTGTCAGCTTCCAATCACAATTTATTGTCAGGTTGCATTACAGGTGTGCACTTAATTGACTACTTTAAAAAAAGAGTGTTTTTTATTAACTTCACCTACTGCCAAGGTACATGGAGGGGAACCAAGACTAAGAAGGTCAAATATCCTAAGTAAGCAAGTAAATAAAAAACCTTATTGTTTAAACCAACAGATTTCGACGTGTGACCTTCCTCAGGCTAATCCGAATTGCTTACTCACAGCGACGTGAACTTCCAGTTGTAATTCTTTGTTTTGTAGCCACCATCTTTTCCAGTATTCCTCTGTTTTCACCAACTCCCGAGCAAAAATATCCGAAAACATCTCGGGCTTCCTCGATGTTACACTCTTTTCCACCCAGCACTCATTACCGTTGGCTTTCTGGCATTTCTTGCTGCGCAGACTGGGCTTGTTTGTTGGAGTAGTTGGAAGTCCACACAGCTCTAGCGCACGGTGGCGGTACACAGACCAGAAAAATAAAGTTATCTCAACATGTTGACTCTGAACTAGTCGTCTGAGTCCAATACAAACATGAAGCCAATGTTTGAGAGAACTGTGCCAAACAGTGCTGTGCAGACTAATTAAAGAATGAAATCACAATATTTTATAGGACAGTAAACATTTCAAAAAAACAACAAGAGATTTCCAACAGCCTCCCGATAGAGAGTCAGAATGGTCTGTTAGCTGGCATGTTTGATAAGCACCATGCCACATTTACACAAGACAAAACTTCCACCAACCAAAACTCCCTGCAACCTTTTTCTTCACATGCAGCTCAAAGGATTTATCAACAGAAATATTATTTTGCATGTTTTTATTTGCCTTTCTTTATCCAATTAGCCACCCGTAGTGTAAGTAAATCCATTTTTGTCTCGAGTCGGTTCCAAATGCTCCATTTTCCTTTAAATGAAGTGTTAAAGCAGATTTATCCACCCACCTGCAACTGGACTGACACGTATTGCATCTAGTGGAGGCTCGGGCTGGAGTGACATATCATGCTTTTATGCACAGTGTCAAGCCATAAATGGAATGCATTAATGTTAACATGATGTTATGCAGCCCACCTATATAAAGTGCTGCCATATCTGCTTCCTCGCTCGTCCCTTCTGTGACTTTCAGTCTCAGCATTTATTGGCACATTAGTGATTTCATACAGATGGTAAGCTCTGCCTATGGCTTAGCCCGCCCTTCCCTCAGATAGGAGGAGCGGACACTCGAGGGAGTGTAGTCAACAATCGGATGCCTCTGAAAAGGCATTTCAATCACACTTAGGCAGATGGGAGAGGAAAAAAATATCATGCGTGACCCGGTTATAGTCGATGCACAAGACCCAGAATAAACTGGAGCCAGCGATTATACAGATACATTGACGATGCATGAATTCAAAATATATCAATAGAAGGCCTAAATGTAGGTCATATATAGGAGGGATGGAGTAAATCATATAATTAATGCGTTAATCAAATCAATAAATGTACAAGCAATGAAAATAAACGATCTGGGGCTGAACTACAGTGTAGATTTATGCATAAAAATAGGAAATTGTCACAAGATATAAAGGCAAATTTGGAAGAAACCACCACTGCACATGGACCAAATCAAATGTACCGACTCACAGCAAGCTGAGGTGACTCAAATCACACAATAAAATCCACACGAAGATGGAACTCTCCCACTCGGCACAGCGCATACCCTCAAGATAAGAAACCCAGAAGATTGCCTGTTCAATTGGTTTAAAAAAGGCACACTAGAATCTAATAAATCTGGGGAAAACAATGGTCAGCTCCTCTAGCGTCTTTCTTTAAAAACAAAACGCATTAACACAAAACCAAACTTTACAAAAACATTTTATAAAGCATGCAATGTAAAAACCTGCTGAACTGGAGCACCATCCACCTCCCCCAGTGATGGACATGCACTTTAGAATCCATTATTATAGATGAGCCGTGTTAATATTGTTTTAAGGGGACTAAAAAAATATATTTTTAATAAACCTAGAAATGAGACCACAGCTAACCTGAATAATCTATAACATTTCACAATGATCTCGCAAACCTTTAATTTAATACTATGAACTTTAAAGAATATAACCTGGTTCTGCACTCTCACTATTAAAACTGTGCTTTGAAACGTATTCATTCAAAGATGAGCCAACCAAAAAAGACTTGGTGTGTCTCAAGAGGAAAGGCCCAGGTGAGCTTCCCATCCGCTTGTATAGACTCCGCCCTTTTCACTGGGTCCTAATGCTAGACCTGCTAAGACCTGCCTTCCTTCACATGGTTTGAATTCTATTATTTATT
Source organism: Liparis tanakae (assembly GCA_036178185.1). Lineage (NCBI taxonomy): Eukaryota > Metazoa > Chordata > Actinopteri > Perciformes > Liparidae > Liparis > Liparis tanakae. The sequence continues at coordinate 4,996,141 of CM070089.1, forward strand.
GGAATTGAAAAAGCCCTTTTGGTTTATTTAGGGATTCAATCAAAGCTTGTTAACTGGTCACACGGAATAAAAAGAAAGGACGTGTTTTAAGTTGGATGATCATGATTTCGGCACAGTCCTGGGCATGAAGTACGCTGGAAAACTGTTTTTGTCCAAAATCAATAGACGAATTAGAAAGACTGAGTTTTGAGTGACCGATCCTTGATTTATTTTTTTAATGTGCCCCTGTGCAGAATGTGATATTCTCTTCTCGGCATCATCATGGCAGTAATAACTTCTTAGCTCGGGGTCCTGCATGCTCGGGGGGCCAGAGGGTATTCTCATGATTTACTCCTCGCCTTTTAGTATTTCTGTAATTTCACTGGCCTCGATTGAAGATAAACCCTCTATATTATAATTTCTATACGCCCAGTAATGCATTGCGCTATGACCTTGCCGCTGAAGGCCTGTGCAGCATCCGTAATGGTTATTGTTTTGAAGTCCTGACCCTCGATTTAGCACGTTGGTTTCTACCCAGCCACGAGAGTGAAGCTGACAAACGGCCCCATCTGCGAGCGCTTTTCTATTCTGACCTTTCACCTCCCCGTATATATTGGACTTAATGTATACTCAACGCCCGGTGCTTTCCAGGAAAAGAAATATAGATGTTTTTCCCGGTATAATACTCAATATGTTTAGCCATGCTAGCGGCGTAGCTCCAGTGTCAGTCAGAAATATCTCAACAACTATTGGATGGATGGCCATACAGTTTAACACTCATGGCCAGAGGCAGCGAATTATGTTGGCAATCTTCAAACGTTTCCTATATTAACTATTCATCGTTATATCCTAGATATCTTTTTGACTTTGCGTACATTTTGTGAACTTAAAAGTACAAGGTTATTATCTTCCGGCGATCCCCAGGGACCTCGGCTACGCCGGCAGCGGCACAAAGCTTCAGCGAGCCGCAACTGAGAGTATAGGTGGGCGAGAAGGTGTCAAATCTGTGCAGAGCACTGGAAGAACACAAAACACTGACTGTATGAGAATAACATCGGAAACACAAGATCCACTTTCAGCGGTTGAGAAATAGTTTGAAAACTATTGTTAAAAATACAAAAATTGTCCAATACAGAAGCTATTCTTTAGGGCAGTAGCCCCACCTAGTGGTGAAGTCTCTCTTACCCCCCCTCCCCCTCCCCCTCCCCGACACCAGTAAAGAAATCTAAGCAATACCGACTGGGTCGCTGCGTTTTTCACACAAACCACAACGCCCAAAATATTTAATGTATTTGTAATGAATCTATATTGCGGACAAAACTAGCCAGTAAATATGTGAGAACAAGTTTGAACAAGTATGGAAAATGCAAAGTAAAAAAAGATTAAAGTCTTCTTTTTTTCTTCAAATAAAAATGTCATGTTGCTTTATGACAAAGGTAGAATGATTAAAGAAATACACAGTGACGATATATGCAGCTTTTCATGAGTGCATTTTCTCGTATTGCATTTTCTCGTAGTAAAAAGCCTCATTGTTGACTGCAATATCTGATTGCCTCTTGTGTATAAAAAAGGCATTTTTGTTAATGTCTTAATGTAATAATGATAAATTTGCCGGCATTTAGAAATAAGTCAAACTGAAGCTGATAAGAGAATTATTGAGGTCATAATGTGACGCATGATAGGGTCTTTAGAACTCCTTTTTAGGCTCTTTATTTCTGCTTTATTCATGTATTATTTAAGGCGGCAGCGTGTGATACAGTAACCTACGATAAAACAGACACCAATTACCAAACCCTGACTTCCAGAGAAAGAGAGAGATGTCATTTACTCTGCTTTTCTTTCCTCCCCCAACGCCGTCAACTCGGCCATCAGCAGGAAATATCTCAGCTGTATTCGCGAGTAGGAGGAGGTGACATGTCTCCTTCCTTTGTTCTCCTCCTCCTCCTCCTCCTTCTCCTCCTCCTCTTCAGTGGTTCAATTAGAGAAGTCTGACAGGCTCTCCACACACACACACACACACACACACACACACACACACACACACGGACGTCCACAAACCAGATAACACAGAAATGTATCCCCCAATATGACCGCCCCCCCGGTCACAGGTGGCCGGCTGCAAAGAGCTTCACACACCACAGGTCTTGAATTGGCAACAAGTGGTGCGCCCATGTGGTCATCATCGCGCCCTCCTACTGTGGCTTTGAAGGTGCATCTCACAGAATCCGCCTGCATGGAGGGAACTGAGTATTCCCACGTTTAGGTCAGGCGTTGAATGCCTCGTCGCTGTCCTCCTCCCTTCGATCGAAAAAAAACTAAATCCAGCCCGAAAAAAACATCCGGTGGGCACCGGACGATGAGGATTATGAGCCGATCACGACCTCCGGGGGGCTCTTTGCAATCAGATCAACGCATCAATGGATCCATTGATGCTTTTAGAAGACGACTCACTCTTTTAACTCCCTCACAAGCTCTCGCTCTGCGTAAGAGGAGCTTAAGTTTAAAGGTGTCTCGTGTGGATTTAAGAAGATCTACTGGAGCTAAAACCAGAGACTGAGGACCGGTATTCATGTTGGTTATTGATCAACCTTCTACCTCCTTTCTTTATTCTCATCTTCATCATGAATACATTTCCTCTTGTCCTCGCAATCATGGTTTCGATGTTTAAAAGCTTAATCGGAGTCACATTTGTGCCAAGGTTTTTTTAAATTATTATTTTTAATTCATTTCAGCTTCAGTTTATTATAAACCACAGAAAACTTGCTAATTCATTCTATGTCAAGTGAACATTTTAAAGACGATTCCAGTCACAGAGAAGTGTGAGCTGAGGGCGATGAAAGCGATCAAATATATCCACAGAAATGTATTTTTTTAATAGCTGGAGGTACAAATCTCACCATGACTGATATGAATCAAGTAGCTCACTACAGTGGTCTGATTGTTATTTGTTGCCAGGATGATTTCAGATGAATCAACAAGTGAAATTATTAAAAGGAAACAACACTCTCCACTACACACCCAGTGGGACTGAAAATGCTGTTAACAATATTAATGATTTAGATTTATTAAACATTTTTGAAGATCAGTGATCGTGGCCAGGGGGAAAGTCGTAACGTCCCCAACCTCCCATCGTGCATTATCTATATGTTTCCTGTTGGGCATCCAACACCTCGACAAGGCAGCTTTGTTTTATGGACAATGTTAGAATATCTACGATCTTCCCCCGCGTAATAATGCATGACTACCGTTAGCTGCAATGTAGTGGAGCAAAGTGGGCAGTTTCACTTAAGCTAATTTTTTGTAATTCAGCCGTAACAGTTAACAGCTCTTGTTAGATTTAACCTGCTTTAGTCCTCCTGTTCTGAAGAGGGACGCCAATGCGCAAGTGTCCTAAACGTGCAATCCTTCTATTGGCCAGCAGGGTATGGAAGACTTAAAATGTCTAAAGTATAAATAAATACAGGAATAAATAAATAAATGCTTAAATAAATGTATAAAGACATAAATACAGGAATAAATAAATATAAGTTATACCTAAACAGGACATCATTAAATAAGTCTTTCTACATTTCTGTATTTCTTCATTTATGTATTTCTCTATTTATGTCTCCACATGTATTTCTTCATTTATTTATTCCTGTATTTATTCATGCATTTATATATTTATTTATTTATTTATACTCAAGACATTTTAAGTTCTCCATAGCAGGGGGTCGACTCATCCGGTTACAAAAATACATCTGATTGAATGGAAAATGTAGAAAATTATCCTACATATCACTTTATATATATTGCCTCGGTAAACATTGGTCTTAATCTCTTGTTTCAAGTCTTCTTAAATACAACATGATGTTCATTTTGGTAAATTATGGTCCAGTTTAGAGTGTAAGGATACCAGAAAGAAGATTTATGGCGGCGCTACTTGACAGGTCTTCTACTACGTCTGCTTCTTAAATAAAGTCAACAAGTGTAGCCAATCAAGGATGTTTAGACTCAAATCTCACATCTGGCCTCTGATTCTGACACTGCACGACTTTCCTTTAGCCGCGCATACATCCCAGATGTATATTACACTGAATATCCACATAAGCTCTCCGCTCTTTTCATCCAGTACAGAGCCGACTTCTGTCCGCTCCCCGTCTCATCCCTCTCCTCATTACTCGGCGTTGTCATGCAGCAGCATGACCCCCCCCACCCTCCATAGTAGTACTGCACATATTTGTCAACAGTGGGCTTATTAGAATAGAGTACTCATAACCCCGAGTGAGAATGGTGCCATCACAAACACACACACACACGCACACAAATGGTGCCATCACACACACACACACACACTCACAAAGAAACGCGCCAGTATATACAATAATGATGTAACGCATGTAGTGCAATATCCCACATCTATACAGCTGCATTCTTTCCTTTTTTTTCCTACTCATTGCATGTGCTGTATATGTTTATGTCCATAGCGCACAGTTTTACCGTTCAGAATTTCAATTACTGCCCGCTCCTACCAGCATGCCCCATGTTGGGAATAAAATGCCAGGCGGTGTGACAGGAGCAGGTGGATATTATGCTTGTGGAGAAAATGTGGCAACCGAGGCCTGCGGGAGAGAGAAAGGTGGGAGGGAAATATTAACGGGGGAATAAAATGATGGTGACAGCAGAAAATGGCAGCGCGCTCCAACAACAGGGTACTTATGGATTTATTTGCTGTGTGTAGAGGGGGAGATAGAGAGAGAAATGGCGTGTCAGTGTGACTCCCCGCATGACACTTGTCATCACTCTCTCTGGTTGGTTTTCACTCGCATGAGATCTACTTTATGTAATCACATAACGAGCCTTACTTTATGCTTTCAGGGATGATACCTGTCATGATGGTGCACTGACGCCTGATTTTTCAGGGATTACACATTCACATTTAAGTCACGTAATTTCCTGCAGTTTGCAAAAGGAGTCCTTTTTTCTTCGAAAAAAAAAATCCAGCAGCTTGCATATCAATTTGTTTTTATCTCGACAGACAACCTCCTCCTTCTTCCTTATACCCCGAGTCTTATTTTCTCCTATCAGTCCTATAACTTCCTGCTTATCAGTTCCCTTGTGGAGGTCTGGGATGCAGTGTTGTAAATAAAACCCGACTTTAAATTGACTCCAAAACCAAGTTATTTAGAACTGAATAAAAAGTGTGTTGGGCGCTTTGCAAAATTGCCCCAAAAATGAGGCCATTAGAGGAAATTCATCATAGCTACCAATACACATTTGAACCACTTTCCATAATCATTTGGCGTGGTAATGATCAACAAGTAGATTCCTCTTAATGGATTACACAATAAAACACACACGTTTCCTCAACACATTCTCACTCCCAACTCTTTAAAAGAGCCAAAGTTTGGTCAATGGCCCAAAGTATCGAGAACGAGATACCCCTCCAACGTTACTTTTGAACGTGTCGATATACGTGCAATATTACATGCATAGAGGTCCTTTCAAAACACAGTAAAGTTACGTTCATGCTACGAACGACCACACTTTGGCATTTAGAGTTGGGAGTTGGGAGTTGGGAGTGAGAAGGAAATACGTGTGGTTTATTATGTAATCTATGAAGAGGAATCTATGTGTTGTTGATCGTTAGCGCGCCTTACAATTGATTATGGAAAGTGGTTAAAAGGTGCATTCTTAAAACATGCAACTGCTGGGGCATGGTGACTTTGGGTCAGTAGTTAGCAGGTCTGTATTTCACTCATGAGGTTAGTGGTTCGATCCCCGCCCTAGTTGATGTATCCTTGAGCAAGACACTTAGGCCACATTTACACATGGCCGGGTATTGACAGAAACAAATATTTCTGCCCCTCCGTTTTCTAAAATAACGTTGTACACACAAGGTCATTATCAAAAAAGTTTCTGTTTATATGAACCCGCATAAATACGCCGTCCGCATACGTCCGCATAGGACGCTCACGTGACCTGAAGCATTTTTAGTCGCACACTGACGTTTGACAACCTAAAACTGTTTGACCGAGTTCACACACAAACACAAAAACAGAGTTTTCAGAAATCTCCACAGAAAGGCCATAACGCATGACAATATATGCGTTTTCCCATTGTTTAAACAGGGTCTCAACCCTCGCTCCCTGTAGCTGTGTCTACGGGGGATGAGCGTTACATGATTGTAAGACGCTTTGAATAAAAATGTCAGCTAAATAAATGTAAATGTAATGCAAACAAGACCTTGGTTGGACCTTGACTTCTAAGTGACTCAATTATTAACATCACTAACACAATGTCAACATTCACTCTTTTTTTGTATCGCTTGTACCTTGGCTCTGTATCTTCCTGTAGTAAATGAACAAAACCCATCAAATTATGTCCAAAACAACCCAAAACTGAAGTTTTAGAATTACAAGAAAAGGTTTCCATTGATTATGTGTCTGGCGCTGCTTTTGATGTGCCCCCTTTTGATGATTTAAGAACACCTAGAAATGTGTGTTTCTCCCATAGTGCGTCTGCAACAGGGAACATCTGATAATAGAATTAAACGCTGAGCTCTTTTCCCATCTATTATCCGGTTGCCCTTCCATGTTAAGACTCCCGCTGCTTCTCAGTCATCCTTTCAACATCCTTGAGGGCGAGATAAGTTGAAGCGCTGCATGGATTTCTGCCATTTTTTCCATTGTAGCCTTCAGTGGTTGGCTGGTTTTCTTACTTTAATCATTTTTCCAGGCACAGCTACAGTGCAACTTGTCAGATAAAAAGCACAGAGCCAGATCGAGGTGGAGAAAGTATTTATACCAAGAGTTTGAAAACAGCATCAAGTCTGGTTGGTGAGCAAAGAGGAAGAGTCGGAATAAGTGCAAAAAACATACAATTCAGAGACATCAAAGACCTTTTGTAAATGTATCTTCAAAAATCCAAAGGGCACCATAAAAAAAGGTATACAGTGATTTTCATGTGAGGATGAAGGTTGTGTCAGATTCAGAGTGTACTGCAGAGCCTTTTACCATCAAACCTCTTGAGGGAGGCATCGAGGAGGCATCCTGATCCCATGACTCAACAAAAACAACAGATCCCTTTTGACTTGAAGGAAATATGGCTCTACTGCGAGTTCCCCCCGAGATATGAGCTCCATCTATTCGAGCCCGAGTCCAGCCATCCTACAAAGGAAAGTCATTTTAGCTGCTTGTATCTACAATCATATTTTTTCAGTTACCACCTTAAGCTTTTATCGATCATACCTCTTCACCACAACGGCTTGAGAGGAAAGTCACAGCAACCCTCCTGTCCATCGAAAGCTACATTTGCCTCTGACAAGGCAAGCCTTGGGGCACGGACTCGCTCCCAACCCACAGGGAGCAGTCCACTGTGTTCAGGCAGAGAACACTTGGGGGTATTGACTCTCGGCCCAACCATTGCTGGCTATAGGTCCGATAAAGCAGTTAGAACCACATCATGTGCAAAGAATAAAGATGCAATTCTGACTTCTCTCTTGACATGAGAATCAAAAACAGAAGCAGTGACAAGGACTGACGCTGGCGTAACTATGGGAACGTGGCATTGGTGAAGAAGTTTTCTATTGTGCAGGTGTTGTAATATTGGTTAAGATGCTTCTTTATTTGATTGTGTTGTTTCTACTTGTATTTTCTGTATTTGCAGTACATCTTAGGGCCATAGCTGAATGTAATGCTAAAAAAAGGCCCACCAGCCCACAGCTGGCTAAATATTGCAAGATATTATATATGTTCTATGTTGTGTTCCTTAATAATCACCAATTCAAAACACATTTGGAACATGATGGATGGGGTTGATGAAAGTATTTTTGAGCTCATCTCAGACAAGAAAGGTTGGAATCGCTGCTCTAAACCTTTCCGTTGTAACACTTAGAGGAGACATACTAGGGGAGAACATTTGATTTGATCTCATTCTGGTTCATCTCATTCATTCTCAACGTCATGTCTGCAGATACAAAAGGAAAAGCACACATTTTGCTGGTCCCCCCTTGATCCCCTTCAAGGACCCTCAGGGATCCTCAGACCTCGCATGTCATTAAACTACAGATACTGAGCAAGGAAATGGAGGAACAGCAGGGGGGGCCTGCTTCCCTGCAATGGCCCTTCTCCCTCTTTACGTCGCCCCTGATTCCTCCCTCCAGGTGCACAAAAGAACAGACTCCCGACGTTGTTTCAAGTGCAGAACTTGAAAGGCTTCAGACTCCGTGTTAATGAGGCCATTGAGAGATCTGAGGCACCGGGGTAATTTGGGTTAAAACAGCAACGTGTGTTAAGCATTTATCCGAATGGCGTTTGCCATCCACAACAAAGGTAAGGGCAGCTGTGATCTTGAAAGAGAGCTCTTTTCAACATGTCTATTCGTGGGTGATGAGCAGATTGGCCAACTTGCCGGTGGGTACGTAATGTTTCCTCTCCTCAATACGCCCAAGTAATTAATTGGATCTGAATGAAGGCGACGCTTAGATTAGTTGATATCCTTTCTCTCAGACTCTTCCTCTCATCTCCCGAGTACCCACGTTTAGTTTGGTTGGGGGGGGGGGGTGAGGCAACAATTATTGATTTTAATGGATGTTGCTTTAGAACCAAGTTCATTAAATAACAATGAAAGAGCATCACAATGTAGCTTCAAACGATCCCTCTGTGGGTAATCTGTTTTTCTGTGGCACAGGCAGAGCAGCCATTTAATAACATGTCTGTTATTCAAGAGAGAAGCAACCGTAACCTTGAACAAACCTCGTTTTATGTATAGCTTCAAACAAAGGAGAAGGAAACTGGTAGAATATTGCCCTCAGGTCCGGTATATCTCCACTTATGTGGTTGCATCTTTATGGAGGATATGTGGATTTCAGCGATGGCTTTATCGTAGAGGTCTCAAATGCGTTATTCAAAACGTTTTCTTCTTTTCTGTTGTGATCGTCATTGGTCTTCTGAAGCTGAATAAAGTCACGCTTCAATTCAGAAACAGAAAGTAAAACCTTTAAAATATAGTCTCTACTGTCGAATTAGATTGCCCCAATGGAATTGTTATTCTCCAAATCAGAAGCCATCTTAATTATTCAGTAGAAAATATACAAGTCACGGTGAAATCCTCGTGCTCGGCCTCTCTTGTTCACATATGTCAACTCCAGCCGCTACCTGCTGTCCTGCAACAATCCCTTTCCTTCTAGTCCGTGACACCTGACCTTCCCTAATTTCCATTTTCACCCATGAGCCCTTGCAGTATTTCGCCCTCTGCGCTCACTCTTCGCCTTTTCTTGCCTTATAACCTACAATCTGTACCCCAACCCGACAACCTCAATCCCCTAAACCTGTATCTTCAACTTGTATCTGCACCGCTCCGGACTGGTGGTCCTCAGTCCTCCACACTTCTGGGGGTTGACGTGTTTTATTCAGTAGCATTCAGGAGCATTCCCTAGTTTCTTCGGCATTGCGTATTAGTTGGTGCGTGGGAAAGTGAGCTAACGCAGCTCTGCTTTTCTTCGTAGCCCTCAACAACCACGCTCGTCTCTCAGCGCTGTCGGAGAAACAATCCGTCTTATCTAAAAGGTTGCTCTTAGAAACGCAGACGAGGCATTTTTTTTTCCGTACCCGGATAAATTTGACAACGGCGAAACCAACCGTGACAGCGGGTATGACAGCGATCATGCGATCTCTCTCGTTCTTTCTCGTTGAACTATATTATTCAGGAGCAATTATATCGATAGACTCTACGAGACCAGCGGCCTGCCCTGCGGAGGCCTCCGGAGCTTCTTTATAATAAGCCGCTTGTTGGAGGCAAGGCTATTGTTTATCAACTGCCTCGCCACATATTGATGGTAATCCACCTCTATAACGTTAGCTTACTTTTCCCACTTGAATGATATACCACACACGCACATCACATAACTGGCCTTTCATACAAAAGATGCCTTGGGCAAAAAAAAGAAAAGATGGTCTAACATTTGTATGCAGGGCTAAACTAGTAAAATGCAAAACGATAATTTTCCCCCTCAAAACTCCTGGGAATCCCAGAGGGGTCGCCCTCTCTGGCTGGGAGCAGCGCTGGTCCAAAGGATGCTTCATTACGCTAATCTCGAGGCGTGACCGTGGGCTTGTGTTAATGTGCTGATCTTGAGATTTTTAAAAGTAGATTCCGCGCAGACCGATACTCGTGCAGTCTGGCAAAGCATCTCAATCTTCATCACATGCAGTCACAGGGGAGGTGTTAGGGGGGCGCAGCAGACATGTTACCCCGATCACGAGAGGCCGAGGCCCCAAACCAGTCCAGCTTAGCGTCGCCATGAATAGGATGTCCTCCCTCTAATTAGGCCGGCGCCCAATCGCATGTCCTGCAGGACACTCGGACGTCTGATATGGCTCAAATAGACGAGGCCATCCGGAGAGCCGCAGTCAAAAAGTCTAATCTGCAAAAACCCAGCCGTGTGAGAAGTTTGGGTCGAGAATGACTCCTAAAGAAACTTCTAAGGAGCTTTTTGCACATCGAAGTGTGGCCTTATTTCCAGCGTTGAAAATCTTATTATTTACCTCGACCTCGTCACACTGCGAAAGCCACCAAGTTTATTTTCCCGCCTGTGATTGTGCAAAGTCACGACTCTTTTGGGCACCCCCTCTCTCCAGACTAGCGGTGGCGGTCATTAACGATGACCTGCCGTGCCTCCGTTGAGAGATGATCCTAATTAATTAAACATGTACACTGGGCCTTATTTTTAACTGAATTTCCCACTGGATGATACAGATGTCACTCAAAGCCAAGCGAGTTGCAGCCAAGCCTCTCGAGCATCAGTCGCCGTCATTCATTTGGGCTGTGAGGAAAAGGCGGAGGCCAGCGAGGGAAAAAATGTAAGGCCCATTTGTCATCTCTGGAATTACCATTGGATGAGGGAACAGTCATATTAGTCATCATTAGAGAAGAGGAAGGAGGAAGGAGGAAGCAGGAGGAGGAAGGAAATGGGGATTTCCCATCTCATAATGCAGTCAATCGGACGTGAACGAATATTGCATTTCTCTTCCTGATAGTTGCAAAGTAGACGTTTTTCTAAGAGCCCCAGAAGAGACAAAAGTGCATCTGCTGAAGGGTTGAAGTTCAGCTTTGTGTAAGCTTGCACACGCAGCCAATCGTGGTCCAGTATGCAACTTACACAAGGGTGTTGTGGAAACCAGAAAGAAAGGAGTTGTCTTGTGCCCAATAGTTTAAAATACAAAAATATTCCTATTAGATATCCTTTTATTAAAGATATACGTCACAAATTAATTCTTACGGACAGAGACGCATGGCGAGACGATGTGTCGGTTTCCGTCTTTTAGGTTTCTACTTATTCAAACAATGGTTTAGGCGAGCATCAAAAGAACCTAGGTTCAGGCTCAGAAATAATAAAGAGGTAATACAATATTTAGTACATTAAGTTTGGTAAAATAAGTACACTTATTGCATAACGCTGTCTGAGTAACACAAAGGAATTGACCCATCTCACGCTCCCATCTGCCCTACATACACTTTCCAGCTCTTAAATGTCAGTTGCTCTGACTGTCTGACAATGACGCAGATGGGTTTACATTTGAGTGATTTGACGCCTATAGTGCATTTAATGAAGACGTTTAAGAAGCACTTACTGAGTGTCGATGGAAGTGAGTCCGTATTGCAGACAGTTGCTGCATTCTTACGTCTCTCGTTGCCTCCCACAGTCATCGAGGTTGCATCGCCGGCGGCGAATACAGATGTAATCTCTCAACCGGTTGCTTGATCCTCTTCTGGTGGCAGACTGTATCACACTAATGCCCATCTTCTTATCAACTTATTCTCATGGCGTGTCACCTTCAACCCCAATCTCCCGGCAACCCACTCTCCTCCCTCGGTGACCCACCTTTCACCTGGCATTAAGATGCAGCATTGCAATCAGAGGGAGCGGGAAGAAGAAGAAGAAAAAGAGCAACGTCTGGGTTGCACCCGAGAGGCTCCCAGGATCTGATTATCCAAACCTCTCTGGAGGAACATATTTCGTCATATTAACAGTGGAGTGTAAATGTATTCAGTTATGGGAGACGGATTTCAGTCAGGGGGAGGCCGGTGAAAGTGGAGCACGAAATCAGATGCTTATTAAAATATATATAAGGCAGGAGCGACGGTGTTGATCCCATCGCAGGAATAATTTATCGCCGGTAAAACCGTATTAATCAAAAGAACTTTAGGATGATTCCTCCCCCTTAGGAGAGTAATAGGCAGGTTCTTACCCCCGGTGGCGTGGTTGGAGGCTTAAAGCGGCTCGCTCGCTATAACGCCAGCGAGGAAACGTGTTTGAACAACGATTTGAAATATACGATCCGACGGGCAGAATTCGATAACACGTTGTGTTTTCTGCTTGGAAATTGTCTGAGATGTGACTGGGATGATCTTCTTGAACTGAGGGCGACTGCTCTCTCTATTTAATGTTTCAGAATCAATCAGAAGGGAGCGGTCAGACAGTTAGAGTCTTGGATGGGAGCCAGAGCCTTCAGTTATCAAGCTCCTCTTTTATGGAACCAGCTTCCACCTTCAGTCCGGGAGGCAGACACAGTCACCACATTCAAGAGCAGACTAAAGACTTTGCTCTTTGATAGTCTTATAGTGAGGGCTGAGTCAGGTGCACCTGGTCCAGACCTAGAGATGCTGCTATAGGCCTACAGGCTGCTGGGGGACGTTCAGCATACACTGAGCATCTCTCTCCTCGTCTCTCTCTACTTATGGATGAATGTACTGTACATCTCGAAATTTATAATGTGTGATAATGGACTGTACAAAATTAAAACTCTTTTCGAAGTCAAACTTTGCAGAGAAACTGTCCACAAGTTGTTCTATTATATGGATGATTTTAGGCCTTTGCTGTGCATCCTTCCAAGAGATATTCATCCAGAAAGTGCTTTCTTTTCTATGCAAACCTAAAACATCTTTCTTGCTGTGTTTCATCTTTATTTACTCTTCACCAGTAATATATATATATATATATATATATATATATATATATATATATATATATATATGAACAAAAGCTCACATGTGTTGCCTTTATTATAATACCAACACTGTTCAAATAGCTATTGTGGTTGCGGAGCTCCACCTTTTTTAGTTTGGGTATGTTGTTTCAAGCAGAAACTTCAAAAATTAGGTGGTTTGCAAAAGGTTAAAAGTCAGAAAGACGACTCTCTTAATGTCAGTGTCCATGTACATTACCAACCCAAACAATGTGGCGTTTATAGAATTATGTAATGGCGTCCAAAAAGAACGAGGAACACGTAAAATGCTTGTTCATGTCTAGTTGGCTGATGCAAAGCAGATCTTAAACAATGCGACGCTCTCCGGATGGAGTTTCCTCCTCACTGCTCAGGAAGCAGCTTCAACCGTTTCAGGAATATTATTGCAGGTTATTGGCTCAGTGGTCTTTGGGTGTTGCGCAGCAGGAAAGACATGGAGTTCGAACCCCACTGGGACCGTTCTCTGAAGGTCTATGTGTTCTTCCCATGTGGATTTCCTAAGAGTGCTCCAGTTTCCTCCCACATCAAAAGATATATGCGTGGTGAAGGATAAGTTCCTGACAGTACGCTGCAGTAAGGTGGTGCTCTTACGTCAGGAGCTGTTCACCGAGCGTCAGCATGGAGGCTCATCGAAATGCAGGAGACCAAACTCCAGACGGGCGTGAAATGTTCTTCTTAAAAATGTGATAATACCGTAGATTCAGACTGAAGAGACGATGATAAAATATTGCCTACAGTTACTAAAAATGATGTAGTCGGTCTTGAAGTTATCTTAACTGCAGATGTAAAAGAGGCTTTCTAATGGTCACAGAAGTATTTAAAACTTGGAAAGTGTATCTCCATGGGGTCACCTTAGCAGTAAATGCACCATCATCATTAAATTTACTCCGTCTAAGTGTAAACGACCGGAATCATTGGAACAAATACTTCTACTTCCCTTTAGCAATGTGCAGTTGGCAAAGCCTTAAACATTTATTTGATTACAACTTGAGTAAAAAGTATTGAATTCATTAATTGAATTTAAAAAAGGTAATTAAAAACAAAAACCTCCAAATGAGTACAATTCATCAATTTGCTGCATCTTTGACTTTCCTGAGAAAATATAATTAAAGTCTACTCTGTGATTCTCAGCTGATTTTTTTACAAACTAAATTAAAGTAAAAATGTCATTAATAAATAAATATCTTGAATTCAGCTCAGAATGAATTCCAAAGTCTTTTTTTATTATGTAAAGGTTATGATTATTCATTTAGAAGGTATTAATTAACGGCAATCACAGTTTTTATAAGAATACTTAAGTACAAAAAAAAAAGTTATGTCATTAAAAACGTAAAAGTGAAGAGCTTTTTTTTATTTTCAACATAAAAACCCAACGAATAAAAAGAATTGGCACAGAATAGTCAAACTCACTTTGCCTAACTTTTACTGCAGTTGCCATCTTATTATGCCAAACAGACCATCACTGCTGCCGTTAATCTGAAAACGGATAAAAGTGAACAGCAGGGGCATCGGTGCAGTTTGTGAGGCAGAAACAGATTCCCCCAGAGAAGGTCAGTGGCCGCCCCGCATGCCCACCATTAGGGGGTCTCTCTGTTCTCCGATAGTTCCCATGTTCTCCGTGTTAATCGCTTAATTAACCGCGCTTTCTTCGATTCAATTAAAAAGGAGCGTAATGGCGTGCACACGTGTTGACCCTCGAGGCGATCCGGAGTCCCTCGACGATTACCCTTCCTCCTACGACAACCGTCCGAGGGTGGCGTTGCATCGTCGTACGAGTTCAATCTGTATGCAATGGAAATAATGTCTCTGTGAACTCAGGTACTGTAGATTGCTGTGATTGAATCAATCGGGCGCTTTCACCGCTTCATGAATAATTCACTTTTGACTCAGGGAGTTGAATGATTTGTGTCATCTGTTTTTTTTATTATTTCCGTAACCTGACTGGCAGGTGGAGAAAGAAGGCTCCGTGAGGCGTTATTATTTCTGTAACCGCTGTACTGTGAAACTTCCTGCTGCAGTTTTCATGTGAAACAATCGGAGCTGTAACTGGAATCTGAAGCGAGTCGTGTGATATTCATGGGAAGCGTCTCGGCAGCTCTCAGGTTTTTGAAGTGAAAATATCGGATCATTTGAGGTAAAGCTTTTCTTTTTTTGCGGGCCCGCCTTCCCATTAGCCTTTTTTTTGTTTGGTGCTTGAATGCAAGCCAACTAATCATAAACCCCGGTGAACACTGGGGTGTAAAATGAGAAATTACAGTCCAACGCTATCAACCTCTTTTGCGTGTTGTTTACAAGCAGCCTAATCAAGGGAAATGTACTGTATGATTGCATGTACATCCGGCGCCTCGCTAATAAAGAGACAGATGACGAGGATGCTGCGATCGGACCGTCTGATGAAGAAGAGAAGGCTTATTTGGGTGCTCCCCTCTAATGCGCCCCCCCTCTCCCACAACCTTTTATTTTGTCTCTCGTCATTTAACTGCATATGCAGGCAAAGTTCCCCTCCCGCTCATAATGTCCCTCTTCTGCAGATAATTAATGGCCTAATTAGGTGAACTCATTACCGAGGAACTGTAATTCGCTTTTTTCATCCACTCATTAGCCGACAATATTCATAATTAGTGGCATTAGGACGATTATTGCGCGGCGGGTCGGCCGCCGTCGGGTCCCGTTCGGCGCTGCAGGCATCCAGATGTGCGCGGCGTGAGGTCTGATATTGACTTCATGGATCGTGACGGATGGGAAGGTTGTCGTTGTTGCTCTTTTATAATTTCGGTAAGAAAAAAGGTCAGTCGATCTCACCGCCGAGGTCAGTGGAGGTCAGACATGAAAATGATGTCATCAATACAAATGCAGAACAATAAGGCGAGCGCGTCAGCGGCACCGGTTTAGGAACACACACTGAAGGTCCTCGAGGGAACTGGACTCACAACCCGATTGGCTCGAGTTCTGCATGCTTTCAAATTGGCTATCGATGCTATTGCGCAACACTAGAATATCAACATTAACCACTTAAATTATTTGACAAATTGCAGTCATCAGTCGGTGAGATGTTTTTCATGATAATCCATTTCTTCTATATTCCAGTGGCCCTAATGTGACACCCCATTAAAACCACTCGTCATGTTGCCCCATCCTTTGATTTTAATGCACTATTTCTGGTTCCACAAAGAACCTTATAAACCAGGGTTCTTTAAAGAACGATTTCCTTAAATAGTTCTCAAATAACCTAGAAAGGCATCTTAAATAACCTTAAAAAATTGTTCTTTAAGACACTATTTATGGTTCCATAAAGAACTATTTCCTTAAATAGTTCTCCAAATAACCTAGAAAGGTGCCTTAAATAACCGTAACAAATGGTTCTTTAAGGCACCATTTTTGGTGCCATTAAGAACCTTATGAATCAGGGTTCTTTACATAACTATTTCCTTGAATAGTTATTCAAATAACCTATAAAAGATGTCTTAAATAACCTTAAAAAAATGGTTCTTTAATTAAGGCACCATTTCTGGTTTGTAAAAATAAACATTTTAAACCAGGGTTATTTTGTTGCTGGTAACCCTAACCCTTTATGGATCTCTGAAAGCAAAACTTAAACACAGGACATAAGGGGCAGATTGTCAGAGAGAATGGGCCCACATGCCAACACCGTTCAACAGAATATTAAACCCTTTACTAAAAACAGGTCCAACCAGCACCAAGGAATGGGACACACTAGGTTTAAACACACAGGCACGGTGCAGGTGATTGGACACAGGTGATTGGACAACCGGGGAACGAGACACAGGTGTACACAATGAGGGAGGGGCTAGCAATCACACAGGTGGAAACAATCAAGAACAGGGGACGCAATCGCCGGGACAGGAAGTGCAGGGAAACAGATGACACAAGAGATGGGGACTTCAAAATAAAACAGGAAGTAAGACACAAACATTGGGTCATGACACAGGTGGTTTGGCCATATATGACATCATTGGGGTAAATTCTTATAAACGCATAGGTCATTTTCACAGTTATGTAAAATCAGGAGCAGTTACTCCATGTCCTCATTCATAGCCTTTTTAATTCAAGGCATTTTTCCTCCCGCTTATGATCTTGTATTACAAAACTTTATTCAGGCACACAAGAGGCAAACATGCCAACGCGCAACAATGAGGACGAGTTTATTTATTTAAATCCCCATTAATCACGTCGGGATAACAATGTACGGCCGCGCGGTAATTCATCACCAATCGGTGCGTCCTTTCCGATGTTTATTGTGCCATACGTCGTTTAAATAATTATAATTATGAGACCCGGAGCCGGTGCGTCCACACAAGAATGGTGTGTATGAAAACTGCCGTGCGTGCGTTAATTACCCACTCCGCACCTGCCTGACAGCTGCTCCCACGTTTTGATGTACGACGGCGGCGAAGAGAAGACACAGAACTGTTTTCCATCATCTTGAAGGGAGTAGGATGCGAGGGGATGCTTCAGCGCCTGATTCATTTCTCCTCCGTCGACGCTACACAGGCGTGAAGCCCAAATGGGGAAATGCTCCTGCAGACGTGTTTGTTAATGAAGAAGCAAAAACAACTCAAAGATGCCATGCATGTGGGTATCCTTTTAAATTGGGGGCTGATTTTTGAAGTTGAAAAGGGTCATTACTTTTGGTAATTCAACTAATAAACATTTCCTCCCTATACCTTTTCTGTGCCCATAGGGAAGCATGACCACTATTAGGTAAGAGCTAACCCGTTGGGAGGTAAACGCATTGGTATTCACAGCTTCAGAAGTTACGGCATGCTATATTTCATCTCACAATGTAAGTATAGATAGTACATAATAATCTAATTTATTAACACAAAAACCGAAACATCAAATGTTTTGGGTATAAAGCGATTTCAACTAAGGCCCTGACTACATGTTTTTATTTATTTTTAACTAACCAATGTCTATTCCTTTTGGATTTTCATAACTCAACTCTGGGCTAGTCCATTGAGAGACAAAAAAAACACACAGATGGTTCCCTCCTCCACCCTCCTCCACCCTCCACGCGTGTCATTGAGCAGACAAGCCCACCTTGCACTTGAGCTTCTTACAGTTTGCAGCATCTTAGAGGTGGTGCAGGCCCCTTATCCTGTCACAGACCCCCCCCCTCAATCAGTGTGCCCCCCTGTGGCTTCACTGGGAAACCGGGCAGGCAATGATTGGACGACACCTTTTTCCTTTTTGTGTGTGTGTGTGTGTGTGTGTGTGTAGGGGGGGGGGGGGGTTCCTGAAGACGGCTAAATCTCAACTGCGCTCGGTTGTTTTAAGGAACTCTTATTCAACAAAACAACGTCTCTGGGAGCGGCGGCTGCATGGGCTGTTTGAAACGCCTCCGACGTCTCCAATGATTTACCCCCCCCCCACCACCACCACCACCACCACACACACACACACACACACACACACACACACACACACCGCATGTCATGAAATAAAAATGTGGACTCAACCAGTCAAAAGCCTGTCCTCCTTTTATTCCATGTCATTTCTCTATTCATTGACCCTGTGCAGCTTTCATAGCCAGAAGTCCCCCCTTTTTTTTTTTTTTTTTGGGGGGGGGGGGGGGGTGGAGTTATTCACAAGAGCAGGACCGTTTCGATTATTCTCCAAGAAAAATGCAAGCGTGGCGCTTAATCCGGCCCCGGTCCAAGATTAACTCCGCCGCCGCCTCTAACTCTCTCCGTTTTCTTTGTTTGTCTATTTCACACATGCCCCCTCTGCTTATCTCCCGCTCCGCTGAATGCCATTTGTTTTGTTCAAAGTAATTCGGGGCGTATTGGAGTGTGATTGTGTGGCCGAGAAAAGCTGCCGGGGCGCAGATAAGCGCGTCGGCACTCCATCCTCTCTGCAGAGGCTGGAGTCCGGGACCCCCCTATACAGACCCCTATATTATGTATACCGCGAGGGATGGGCCGCACGGTGAAGCCAAGGTGGTTGAGGGTCTGATATTGGACATCCGCGTCAAGGTCCCCCAAGGTTTAGTTTAGTTTAGTTTATTTCGGTAATATACAAAAATCAAGATTTTTACAACAAAAGAGAGAAAAAAATAATGGCTTACCGAAAGGGTCAAGGCTGAAGCTATCAATCTTATAAGTGCCCTAACCTATGATTTCACAAGGAAACTTAATTCAGAGAATCATATACTGTACATATACCCATATAGATATACACACAAACATATATACACATACACACGCACATATATATATATATATATATATATATATATATATATATATATATATATATATATATACACATATACATACACATACATAAGGTTGTTTAAACCTGCATGTTTTATAATCTCCAGCCAGGATAATGACCTCAACTTCTGAAACGACAAAGAAAGAGTCTGAGGACTTGAATATTTTAACTATTTCTTTTCAAAATTCAAATTTCAGTGGCCCTCTCGGTCTCGGATTTGAATACAAATCCAGTTAGTAATTTCTTTTCTTCATTTTCATGTAAAAACGAGCTGTGATGCTGGATTTCAAGATGAATCCGACTGTTTCTTTTGTTCTCGGCACCGAATGATACTTCAATTCAAATAGTTTTTTCTGCCACTGAAGACAATTTCTACCCTAATTAGAGAGGATCCATGCAGGATCAGTATGTGCGATGACACTTAAAGATAGAACAGAGTTAGGATGTGTGTACGGACAGTTGGGCTGGTCTCGAGTCCCTGGTCTCCCTGACTGTGAGTCCCTGGTCTCTGTGAGTCCCTGGTCTCTGTGAGTCTCTAGTCTCTGTCTCTTGAGTCCCTGGTCTCTGTGAGTCCCTGGTCCTTGTGAGTCCCTGGTCTCTTGAGTCTCTGTCTCTGTGATTCCCTGGTCTCTTGAGTCCCTGGTCCTTGTGAGTCCCTGGTCTCTTGAGTCTCTGTCTCTGTGATTCCCTGGTCTCTTGAGTCCCTGGTCCTTGTGAGTCCCTGGTCTCTTGAGTCTCTAGTCTCTGTGAGTCCCTGGTCTCACGTGATTCCCTGGTTTCTGTGAGTCCCTGGTCTCTTGAGTCCCTGGTTCTCTAGTCTCTGTGAGTCTCTAGTCTCTGTCTCTTGAGTCCCTGGTCTCTGTGAGTCCCTGGTCTCTGTGAGTCCCTGGTCCTTGTGAGTCCCTGGTCTCTTGAGTCTCTGTCTCTGTGATTCCCTGGTCTCTTGAGTCCCTGGTCCTTGTGAGTCCCTGGTCTCTTGAGTCTCTAGTCTCTGTGAGTCCCTGGTCTCACGTGATTCCCTGGTTTCTGTGAGTCCCTGGTCTCTTGAGTCCCTGGTTCTCTAGTCTCTGTGAGTCTCTAGTCTCTGTCTCTGTGAGTCTCTGGTCTCACGTGACATAATCTCACAAACATGACACCACGAAAAAGAAGGGAAAAAAGCCTAATTTTTCCTCCGGGACACGGAGCTTGCGGCGCGATAACGAGCCGACATAACGGTCACAATCACGAGCGACGTCCCGACGCCGGGCCGAACGCTCGCTTTCATTCGGGGTGAAAAATGTCTTCATCTGCGAGCGGCCTGGTCGCCTCCACCCTCCACCCTCCACCCGCGCCCCGCGCTCGCTCCCTGAGCTCATTTACAGACGCGTCCCGTCGTGTGCTCTCGACACCGCAGAGACGCGGAGATACTGATATTTGGTTCATTTTCTTAAAGACACAGCTGTAGCTCGGCGAGCGTTTAACGGCCCGCTGAAGGTTTTGCGTCTCTTCTTCGACACAGAGCGACACGTCTGAGTGGAAAGCTCGGCTAACGGAGCACGTCGGACACGATTAATGGGGAATAAATAAAAAGAACACCACTCTGTATTCAAAGGTTTGGGTTTCTTCTTGAAATATGTCTGTGTATCAATGAAACTACTAATTAGGGAAGTTTCCAGGTTTCCAAGGAACACCGTTGACCCCACGGTTGACCTTTGGAGATGAACTTGTTCAGTCCTTATTAGTCCTCCGTTGGTTGACCTGCAGGTCGACCCGGGGGCTTCGTTCTCTCAATTATTACGACGATTCTGTAAAAAACTTTTATATATCTCCTGTATAGGTCATATAACAAGAATTCTTCACCATGCTTCTTTCTTACCTTGAGGTTTTGTATGTTCAGGTGCAATTTTGACATGATATTGTGTGTGGTTTACACTTTAAACCGGATTTTTTGGCATGCTGGTTGTTTTTTCCTCATTAGTTTTGTCACCCTCTTTTAACTCTTCAGTGAATTAACTTTTCCTTTATGTGTTGGAAGCCCTTTGTTCATGCTGGGCTTCAATTCCCTGGTTAATGTTCCAGACTCCATCAGACCCGATGAACATGTGCAGCCACAGCTCCTGCAGCCACCGAGTGATTCATCCCCGGTGTCTGAGGGAGAGCAGCCGCCACTCCTTCTTTCCAGCTGCACAACAAACTCGCAGTAGACCACTAAAAAAAACACTCAAACACTCGATCACTTTATCCTGCTGACTGTTCAATAAAGTTTAATCACTATCTTGTATATATATATTTATATATTATTTTTTATTCCTCTGTATATTTAATTTTGTTATTGTATTCTTTATTTTATTTTTATTTTTATTACTGCTCTAATGTGCAGCCGCTGCAATTTCCCCACTGTGGGACTCATAAAGGAATATCTTATCTTATCTTATGATCAGAAGAACAACAAAATAAAGGCAGAAAAACCGGGCTTTCACAACAACAAATAACGTAAAGCAAAATTAAATAAAAATGGCAGCATGAATAAATTGTATGAATAAAGTGAAATGCTAATAGAAGAGCGAGGCTTTACATTTAATTTCCGGTTGCAACCTTTGTAATTTAATCGGCGTGGCAGCTGAAGTAGTCGAAGCTCCTCTCTCATGTTGAGCATTGAAGATTTAACAGTGTCCGTATCCATGGTGACCATCCTGGAAACAAACTATATCATCAGAGAGAAGTGGAAAATGCAGATTTTTGTTCTGCAGGTACAACTTCTCAAAAAAGAGTCTAAAAAAAAATGTAATCCTTTTGATCAATATCTTTCCCTACCTTACCTGATTTAAATTCAATTTGCTTTAGAAAAAATATATATATATATATATTTATTTATGTATTTATATATATATATATATATATAAAATATATGACTATATATACATACATATATATAAATATATATATATATATATATATTTAGAGATTTATATATATATATATATATATATATATATATATATATATATGTATACATATGTATAAATATATTTGGATAAAAAGTTATGAAACTAGATGAAATTAGATTAGATTGAAATTTGTCTTCTGTTTTTAGGCCAGCTTGAGCTCTGGATGTGACGAGGTCGACACGAGAGCTGGAGTCCGTGTTCAGGTCGACTGGGTTCCTCTGCGGGCGGTCGGTCCCGGTCGGTCGGTCCCGGTCGGTCGTTCCCGGTCGGCGGTGTCATGCATGAGGAGATGTGCCAGGTTGCGTCCAGTGCGTCGCGCCAGATGGCCAATGACCTCATCGGGACGCCTGGGGGTCGCACCGACGCCTAGTGATCTGCATCTCGACCTTCATCTGACCCTCTGGGAGGGGGGGGCGTGCTCAGATGATTTTCAAGGCCCCCTCAACCACCCTCTTCCTTTGTGTCTCTGTTTCAAATCCTTCCTCCTGCAGGTGTTATCCGCATTATATTTATGAAAACTAAATCTCTAACGACATCGAAGCCTCCGGGGGGCGACGTACACACATTCTCCGCCGCCACGTTCCCGATGACTCGGAGTGTGTGTTTCGCCCAACATTACACCGACTCAGCACTCTGTCCAAAAAGGATTCTTCCGACTGTGCCCAATGTTGTTTTACCCTTCAGGAGAGTGTTTTTTAGTTCAATCAATCATCCCCACTGGAATCAGGAATAGGGAGGAGGAGGGAGGAGGGGGAGGGGAGCGGAAGTTGGTGACGGGGGGAATGGAATCCCATTTTTCCCTCTTGAGGGGCTAATTTTTTACCTGTGCTCGTTCATTAGGGGCGTATGTGTAGTCGCTTCATTACTCTAAGATCGGACCTCCTCCTCCTCCTCTTCCTCCTCCTCCTCCTCCCCGTTCCAGCCGGTGCCGATGGAGGCCGGGGAGGGTGATGACGTGTGCGTTCAGTCGAGGTTTAGTCGTAACTCAACGCCAGGGGCAGGATGCATGTTGAAAGAGGACCGGTGAAGGCTCTGACAACCCCGAGGAGGATGAAGAAGAGCTTTGAAGGGCTGATCCGTTAAAGTTGGCTCTGTTCCCAGAGGAGGATAAAAGAATAAGGGGACCGGACTCTGTCCAGGGTGTGCAGTCGGTATTGATCCGCGCAGAGAGATGGCTGTATTAGGAATGCATCTGGAGGTCGGAGGTCTCTGTGTTTGGCTCCGGTGCATCGGTCACGTGAACATGGATGAGCCGTGGCCATTAAAAATATTTCATCATCCACTAAGTGAGATATAGTTTCTATTGTTGCCTCTTTTTGTGACTTGAGGTCAGATTTGATGCTGCAGTGAAGTCATTTGTGAATGTTTCTCGAAATACTCTTAATTAACGCCACTGGGCCATGAAAGGAACACTGTGTGTGTGTGTTTGTGTGTGTGTGTGTGTGTGTTGAATAAAGTGTTTAAATACCCGGAAAAGACGGTTTCATTTTGTTTTCTTCTTTCTAATTCAATACAAGTAATTTAATCAAAAGCAACCGTACATGTGGGAGGGGGAGGGGGATTTAACTTCAAAAGAAGAGGAAAAAGTTTAAACTGTTTGACACAATACAACTTTAACAAAAAAAACAGGCAGGCTTTGTCCCTCTTTATCCTCCGCCACTCTTCGTTTACTCGTCTTCTTGCGTCGGTCCCGGTGATCAGCCATGTGAAGGGAGGATACCGGCCTTCTGGGTAGAGCAATAATAATTTCGATTTGTATAGCGCTTTTCTCAGTACTCAAAGACGCTTACAGGGAACAAGAGACGAACAGAACAAACAAGAAGAAAGCAGACAAGACGAACAAACAAACAGAAAATAAATATATAGAGGAAAACAACGGGGAAGCTGTGTGAGTCGTGTCGGGGGCAGGGGTTAGCAGGCAAAAGCAAGTTGGAAAATATGTGATTTGAGGGCTTGTTTAAATAAAGGTAGGGTGGGAGCCTGGCGGATGTGGATGGGGAGAGTGTTCCAGAGGGGAGGTGCAGCTGCCGAGAAGGCCCGGTCGCCCCAGGTCCGGCGCTTGGTCCTGATGACCTTCAGAGTGCTTTTGCGGGCGGACCTGAGGCAGCGTGTTGGAGCGTGGAGAGGGAGGAGCTCTGAAAGATATGGGGGGGCCAGGTTATTTAGGGCTTTGTAAGTGAGCAGTAGGATCTTGAAGTCCATCCTGTATTTGACTGGGAGCCACTGGAGTTGTTGTAGGACCGGGGTGATGTGTTCGAAACGACGGGTGGAGGTGAGCAGACGGGCGGCAGAGTTCTGGACATATTGAAGTTTGTTGATGATTTTCTTGGGGGAGCCATAGAGGATGCTGTTGCAGTAGTCTAGTCTGGATGTAATGAGGGCGTGGATGAGGATTTCAGTGGTGGCAGGGGACAGGGAGGGCCGGAGGCGTGCAATGTTACGGAGATGAAAGAAGGCTGTTTTGGTGACGTGGTTGGCATGGGGGAGAAAAGAGGGTGGGGTCAAGGATGATGGCAAGGTTGCGGACCTGGGTGGAGGGGGTGACGATGGAGCCATCGATATTGAGAGTGATGGTTTGGGCGGAACGGGTGAGGGAGTCAGGGCCGATGATGAGTATTTCAGATTTATTGCAGTTGAGTTTGAGAAAGTTCAGTTGCATCCATGATTTTATTTCGGTTAGACAGGCGGTGAGAGTGGAGTGGGTGACTGAGGTGATGGTCTTGGATGAGAGGTAGAGTTGGGTGTCGTCGGCGTAACAGTGGAAATTGAGACCATGACGACGGATGGTTTGACCAAGGGGAAGGATGTAGGTGATGAAGAGGAGGGGACCGAGCACAGACCCTTGAGGGACACCGTGAAAGACAGGGGAGGTGGAGGATTTACAGTTGTTAATGGCAATGAATTGATGTCGGTCTGAGAGATATGAGGTGAACCAGGAGAGAGCGGGGCCAGTTATGCCAACGTCGTGATGAAGACGGGAGAGGAGGATGGAATGGTTGATGGTGTCAAAGGCAGCACTGAGGTCAAGGAGGATGAGGATGGTGAGGAAGCCAGAGTCAGCAGAGAGAAGTATATCGTTAGTGATTTTCAGTAAGGCGGTTTCAGTGCTGTGAAGGGAGCAAGCCTCTCCGAACACACATCTGTGAGGCTGATAGCTGCTTCTAACGCCCGTTCAACTGATAACCATCCCAAGGTGATGGATTTGACCCACAGTTTGGGGAAGTAACTTCACTCATTGCCTTTTTTTTCGTTTTCCCATCCCAACTTGTTCCGACCCGGAGGTTTAAACTCACAGTTCTTCGCCCTCTGCGTTCCCAGATCTCGTCGGATACCCGTATCGTTGCAGGATCGACGGCGAAACGACAGAAACAAGCATCTATTCTGTTGCATGTCGACGGCTCCCCTGCGGACGGGCGGCACGTCAGGCCGACGCAGCCACGCGGACGTGCTGCTCGCCATCGAGTTGACATCTGTCACATGTGTTTGTTTATCAGGAAACAAGGAGAGAGTCACATGCTCTCCAGAGAGCCGACTTCCTGTTTGAGAGTGTATTGAATTACTCATTCTCTTTTTTACATGCAACTTCTCACTTTGTTCATTATCATTTCCAAATTGCTTTACATCACCTGATGGATTAAAGTCATTATTTGACTCTATTTACATTTTTGTCTCCTGAATGTACCTGAAATTACCTGAATGTATTGTATAAGTTCCGTAGCCTGTAACCCTACAGTTGGTGGGTTGGGTGGGGTGGGGTGGGTTTCGGGAATGAGGTTCTAAATTTCAATCTGTAATTGCCCTTAGACATGTGAGAATCCTCTTCCTTGGTGGGATAAAAAACTGTAAAAATCAATAAAACATATTAACATTTAAAGTGTATTGAAGCAGAACGGCCGCGGTATCACACACACACCTCATACCTGGGCATGGGCTACGGCCTTAAAATCAATAAAGTTCGCACACACACACACAAACACACCGATTCACGCTCCAAATCCACGACATTTGTCTCGCGGCGGGCTCTTTACCGCCCTATTATCTGGTGATTTCTGTGAATTTCATCTAAAACCGATGACTTATCTCTATGTAGTGCGTTGAGAGATGATCCCACAGTGTCTTTGTGTAATTGGCCCTCACTCCAGAACTCCTCCGAGAGTTATGTGCCCTGGTGGCAGGTTGTGTTTTTTATTATATGCCAGGCCCATTTTATATATAGCGAATTATTGGCGAAGGGACCGGGTCCAGCCTGGAGCCGATTTCTTGGGAGGCCCCCGTAGGTGCGTTCCGATGCCGATCGCTTGGAGGCGGAGCGCTCGCCAAACGCAGCGTGAGAGCAGGAGACGCTGGGCGTTCTTCGCCCCCGGCTAAATTTAGCCGGGGCGAAGCAACACCCCATGGATGACGAGCTCCTGGCTGAGGTGCCGGGAAGCAAAAGTGCACTCCATAGTGGAGATATGGAGACGCATGAGCACATAAAGGAGGCAAAAACAATGCCTCGCAGTCATCTCGGGGTTAAAGTCTAATTGGTTTCAGTCGTTGGAAAAAGGCAATTCCCTCTCCAGAAACTGAAGAGTGAGGTTTTTTTTTGACGGGGTCGTGAGGTGAGTGAATTAAAGCGAGCAGACGCAACCCGCAGAAGAAATGTTCCGGTCGTCTGATTCTGTTATGTAAAAGCTTCTGGTGTACGGGAGTTCAATAGCAGGCACTTTCCCTCTCTCTCTCTCTCTCTCCAGATAAGACGTCCCTGAGCCTCCAGAGAAAGATGTACACCTGCATATTTATCCGTCCATTAGTCTCTGTCTCATCCTTTCATCCTCTCCCGACTGCAGGAGGCAGTCACACCGGCGAACATAGTAAATATTTCGAGTCTCATTTTCTGAGTAGGTGGGCACAGAAAAATAAATCTCTATACATCTATATATAAATATATGTATATATATATGTATACATTTATTTATTTATTTTTAAAATATATATATTTAAATATATATATTTAAAAATATATTTATATATATATATATATATATATATATATATATATATGTGCTGCGAGGTTATTTTTGCATACGTGCAGCCAGTTATTTTTCTTCTAATCAAGAAAATTTCATATTCAAATTATGTAAATTATTCTCTTTCATGAACGTTTAATCATGACCAGAAAAAGGATCCTGAGACGAGCCCGATTCATGTTGCAGAGCTCAAATGAAACACGTTTGAGTTCAGCATTGACCGCAATACAATACAGACTATTGTGCTTTTCTTCTTTAGCCACCCCCCAATAAATATTCCATAAATGTGTATTGGGACTGTGATGTATCTTTTGTTGAAAACATATTTTTCTCATTAGCCCCCAGGGTACGACATTGATTATCCCTGGCGTGAGATCAAGTCCGTACACATCGGTAATGAGGATGTTCAGTGGGAGGCGACAGCGCTGCAGGAAAAACCGAGAGCGGCGCGTCAAGTCAGAGAAAAAGTGTTTAGTCAGCAGAAAGGAAACCTCGCTGTTTTTTTTCTCCCTTCATTTTCTCCTCTTCTTCAAAAACAGTTGGGGCAGGACTCGGGAAAAAAATGTGTCATTAAGGAAAACCGAGGCTCTGAAGTATCTACTCGCCTCGAGATTGCGTGAGTAGTTTTAGACGGGAGGGAGAAAGGCCTCGTCCGGCCGCTACCTGGGGCGGACGAGTAATTAAAATGATGCTGATGAGGCACCGGATGAAAAAGCAA
This sequence comes from Liparis tanakae, assembly GCA_036178185.1. Classification (NCBI taxonomy): domain Eukaryota; kingdom Metazoa; phylum Chordata; class Actinopteri; order Perciformes; family Liparidae; genus Liparis; species Liparis tanakae. Next base: position 5,024,018 of record CM070089.1, read on the forward strand.
CACCACGTTTGCGAACTGAAACCTCTAAATCTGATTCACCTGCGCCTGTAGATACACGTGGAATCGGGCACACGGACATGTCGCCGCTCTCGAAAACGCCGCGGTTAGCCGGCGCTAACGGATTTATAAGAGCGAGACGTGAATCCTTCTCCGAATGGACTGCGATCTTCCGGCTCTTGTCCGGCGAGTCGGGCCAGATTGCGTTAGCGGGAGATTGAGGGTCGGGAGTGGAGATTAGGAGGAAATGGTGGAGAGGTGGTGAGGCTGTGGGCGGGAAACCCAGTGAGGCTCATGTGATGAAAGGATCTCTCTCTCTCTCTCTCTCTCTCTCTCTCTCTCTCTCTCTCTCTCTCTCTCTCTCTCTCTCTCTCTCTCTGATTCATTAGTTGTAGAGAACACGATGCTGTAGCAGGACCAGCAGTTTATTCGTGAATTGGACAATCGGCCATCACACAGTTTAGCAGGCGGTTAGTCCCTGATTACTGCAGTGTAATTACAATTTAATTTGGAAAGGTGTTGCATTTTATTGAATTATGGCATCGACCAATCACGTTGTGCGCACACTATGTTGGTTCCTATTCGCGGGCCAGTATTCTGCATTGTCTTGTTCATCCAAGGTCCTGACTTAACTATTATTTTTAAAGTACATTTAAGTTGAAGAACAATCTGTCCAAGTATATTTCTCAGAAATAATGATTACCCGTATCCACCTCTGTGTAGCATGTGCCGAGGAGGAACCGATTAAACGTTGTATTTGATTCAAACCGCGGGGCGCACGCACAATTTATTATTTATTTTTTGCACTCATCACTGTGCATTTAAAATTCCGCCTGATTGTTACAGATTGAGTGTTTTTACAACATTGGAACACCTGTTGGCCTCCAATAAAGGACAAACATAGATACTTTTCACCAAAGATCTTTTGATATGTCCTGGTATTATGCATACTGTTGTCTTAGTGTCCTGGTATTATGCATACTGGTGTCTCAGAGTACTGGTATTATGCATACTGGTGTCTCAGTGTCCTGGTATTATGCATACTGGTGTCTCAGAGTCCTGGTATTATGCATACTGGTGTCTCAGTGTCCTGGTATTATGCATACTGGTGTCTCAGTGTCCTGGTATTATGCATACTGGTGTCTTAGGATCCTGGTATTATGCATACTGGTGTCTCAAGGTCCTGGTATTATGCATACCGGTGTCTTAGGATCCTGGTATTATGCATACTGGTGTCTTGGGATCCTGGTAGTATGCATACTGGTGTCTCAGAGTCCTGGTATTATGCACACTGGCTCACTGTCACACATCTCTCTCTTTTCCAAAGAGACGTGGATTGGAGAAGCATCCCTCTAAAACTTTGAGCCTGCAGTCTGCAATTGACCAAAGCATTTCCTGACAGCCTTTCCTGTGTTGCCGATAGTTTATACAAGACATGCTGCAGGCTCCCTGAGTAACCAGCCGAGTGCTAATAAGACCACCTCCTGTTAATTTCATTTAGAGCGAGGGCTCCTCCCTCTGCACCGACGCAGGGTCTCTAACCTGTGAGCAGCAGCGGTGCAGTAAACCGTAATGGCCTTACACCTTTTTGTCTTATGCATGCACATTTACATCGTCCACACTCTCACAGTTTACACCCTCGCGCTCCCTCGTAAACTTTGATTTACACGCTCACAAAACAAACAAGCCCAACCAACACAAACACACAGATGTTTGGAGCTTCAGCAGCAGAGGAACGAGGGAACGAGGAAGGGAGTTTTATATCTAGAAGAGAGGAGTCTCCTCTTCGTGGTATTTAAAAAGCTACACGGCCCCAACACTGATGGTTTCGTCGTAGATTGGTTTATCATTGCCGAATCTGCAGAGGAGAGTTTAACAAGGGTGACCTTGAGAAATGACAGATAGCGAGATGAAGAGAAGACGTGTGGAAAATGTACGACATCGTCATCTGCAGCATTTCTGATATAGACGGGGGGAAAACGATGAAATTGTGCAGTTTTGATGATAGTTGTGATGCTTTATTTGTTACTACAACAGAACCACCTCTGATAGTGTCCAGATAGTGCAGCCTCTATCAAAAGAATAAAGAGAAAATAGCTTTCAAAATCCAACTGGGAGTAACAACAAAGCTAAACTGATTACTATACTATTAGATATTGCACGAAAGATTATCCTTAAACTCAGGATTTCTAAAGACATTCTACGGATGATTGGTACAAGGGGATTTCTGAAGTTCTCCCTCTGGAAGAGTTGACCCACACCCTCCATGACAACATCAAGGGATTTGTCAAAATATGGAAACTAGTCTTAGTCGTGGTGGACCCTTCTGGGGTGGCTTTGCTCTGCCAGATTAAAAACACTGGTACTGATGCTGACTTGATTTGATGATGAAACCTTAAATATGTACTTATGTCGGACTGGTGATGTGCAAATGTGTTATTTTCTGTGTTTTTTCTAATTATTTTGTATCTATGTTTTGTTGTTCTTGCCCCTTTTATTTCTCCTTTCCCTTTGTATTGTATCCTTAAAGTCCTGTTTTATTAATTTGTCAAATCAAAATAAATATTTTTTTTAAATGCAACTGGGTGTTCAGTTTTTTCATCATCTCCACGTCAACATCGCAGATATAAGACAATAATTATGTTGTCTTATTTCTGGCTACATCCAGGAGATGAAATTATTTGGCGGTGACTTTAATTTGCTTAAGCCGACATTAACAACACAATAATAGGACATTCTGGCATTGAAACTGTGAAAGGGACTCATCACATTGGCTGTTTTGAAGACAATTCATTTACTTGAATATGTGAGGAGAAGAAGAGACTTATGGAAATCGTCCATGCTTTCTGTCATCGCCTCTTTCTTTCCTGATATCCCCCTCCCGAGGGATGAACTACTCACAAACTGTACGCTCCAAAATCCTTTTTCCGTCTTCCCTCTCCGTCCGTAATGCTGCTCGATTTGCCTAAACTTCATTCTCTGAGAAATTGGAGCATTTCCATTTTTTGCTCCCGAGCGAGGAGCTTTGGGAATATGCCTGTTGTTATTAATCTCCTCAGGATTCCCACCGTTTAACATGCATGTGACACACTGACGAGGGGATTTCTCCTTTAAAAATAAATCACTTCACCTGGCATAAGTGGAATCTACTGGAGGTATATGGAGAATCATTATGTATCCCCGTTCTCATTTATTACCGCGAAAGCCAATCCTGGTGTCGTTGCCCTCAGATTTATTCCTCCCCATCCATGACAGTAAAAGGATTTATAGAAGTAGAAAGTATTCTCCAGCTGGCGTCATATGTGCAGCAAGGGGTGGACGGGGGCTGATGAGCTCCGTCATGCGGTGTGATTTGGAGCTAACGATGGATTAGGAGTGACACATGCTTTTTTTTTTTTTTGGTGACGGGTTCGCTCGGCGCCGTTCGGCACCTTAAAAAAAAGGGCGGACAATCCGAGACGCCGCATGTCCCCTGAAGGCCCTCCCACCCCCCGTAGTAGAAGGTCGAGAGGCGGGGGCGGGGGAGGAGGGACGATTTATGTCTGAGAGAAGGCTCGGGGGCGTTCGAGTATAAAGAGATGGATAAAAAAAGAGAGAATCCCAACACAGCTCGAGGGGGAGGGGGGGGAGGGGCGCTCATGAGAATGGAACCACCACCGCCGCTGCCTGATTCTTGCCTAATAAAGTTGTCACATCCCATCAGGACTCACATCTACTATGGGAAGCACGAGCGCCCAGTCAGAGTGGGGGGGGTCACGGGAGCCGCCTCCATCGGCCGACGTCCTCCGAGTGATGGACGACGGGGCAGAGCGCCGCCTGATGGAAGTGAGGGCCGTGATGATGGGAGGCGATACGGGAGCGCACGACGTACAGACGCCAGCGCGACGGCTCGATTTATTAGAGGGTCGCGAGCGGCCCGGGGAATTACAGGCGATGACGCCGCTCTCTTGGTTGCAATTTCATCACGTACGCTCCGCGAGGGAATTCGTCGGCATTCCATGCACTGGTCACGGAGCAGGCGGAGAAAACACATTTCCTGGACCTTCTACGCCTGGAAGGAGAAGGGAATGAATGTGTGTGTGTGTGGGGGGGGGGGGTCATGCCGCCGGGCCCTCCCTTGAAGACAGGTTCTGAATGAGCCTTTTTGCTTATTTCCTCTTGCCCACGCTCCCATTTTAGAAACGCGGCGTCTGCGGCGTGACCTCCAGAGGGAGACGGCGCGGCGTGGAGTCGCCCACATGAGAATACACCTCTTGCACAAAGACGAGCCGGCCAGACGGATCAGAGAAACATGGCTGCCAAACAGGATATTTAGAAGTAAGTAGCCATTGGGTTTGTAGCAGCCATTTTCTTATGTTTTGTTACTTTGGACCTCCCACCACTAGGTGGGGCAAGTTTGCTTTGAGGTGTCGTTTGTCCCTACTTAATGAGGTGAAGTGGGAGGCCGGGTGTTGCTTATTGACGAGAGCTAACAGTTGTTGACCGTCTGAATGTGAGCCAGGTCTCTATGTAATTACTGAACTTATTGATCGTAAATAAAACCAAAGAACAAATTATCGGGACTCTTGGTCTTACTGAAAACACGCCTGAAACCTTCGGTAATGAGCAGCCAGTAGTGGCCCACGTTAAACAGGTAACGGGAGCCCTACAGGGTCCATTTGTCGATGTTGAAGCCCCGCGGTGCTTTCAGGGTCCTTAAAAGCCTCCAGGTCTTCGATAACATCATTCATAAGATATCACCTTTTTTTTTTAGATGACAAGTGTGCGATAGCGTTGTAAATGTAACTGCAATGTGCCGAGGTCTCCACACGTGTTCAGCAACTTAACCCACAGAAGTTATGCCATCAACTTTCTCACATGCCCATTGCCTCGCAAAGTAATATTTCCTTTATCTCCGCATTGCAGGCTTCAACAGAGGCTTAATTTCTCTTGAGATTAAGCCCCATATCTTAGGGGTCTATTGGATGGGGAAGAAAAAAAAATGTGAGCATTGTTTCCTGTGCCCTGAAAACACAACACGCGCCTCTGCAGTTAAAAAAAACGTTTGTATTACCATTCCAGACGGCAACGTTTTTATTCCCGCTCTGTAGATTCATCAAACCAGAGTTGTGGTTGCAACCCCCTTTTATTAAAAGTTTTTCCAATAGTGAAGTGGAAAGGAACCAGATGATGCTCGCCCTCGCCGACATTATACATTCCCCGGTTTAGAAAGCAAAAAGAGCTGCGACTGTAATATCTGTGGACAACAGACCAGCTGTGATCGAGAGGTGAGAGCTTTAAATCAATCACGGCTGGCGTGTTACTGGGAGTGATGGGAATTGGTTAGTGACGGTGCTTTTGCATGCAACACTGATCTAAGCAACAAGTTCTCTGGGAGGGAATAAAATGAAATGCACACTAGAAACTGAAGTTGTAGAAAGGCATAAAGAAAAGTCAAGAGAATAAAACATTATTTAAATTTGTCATGAAACCTCCCGAGTTGATTACTTACATTAAGTTATAATTGTTTGTATTGCGAGTTTTCTGAAAATGTTTATGTTGATATTTGCTCCCATTTTCGGAAAGAAATCGGAATATTGTAAATTCTTCTTTAATTGTGTGACATATTAGTGTTAAAGGTTTCTACACAAGGAATTTTGGATATTCCTTTTTTTAATACGTAAATCAGAAAATGTACAGCCATGAAAAAAGATATACATAAACAAACCCCTCGATACTAACTTTACAGTATATACAGGAATGAAACTTGAGAGTTTGGGCGAGGTTTCTGAAGACATTTTGAGGAAACGGCCTTTGAAGATGAGGATTGTAAAAGGACACTACAGTGAGAAGAAATGTTAACTAATCTATAGCTCTATTAAACTTCCTCAGCTGATTACTTATGTGTTTTTGTATATGCTGTATAATCTTTCTGAATTTCTTTGTTTGAACTTTAAACTTTGAATTAAGAAGAAATCTACAGATGTTTAATAGACAGAGTAGAAAAACAGATGTGTATTGATGACGTTTTCTGTCCATTCGTCTGAAAGAAGTGAAATAGCACATGATTTTGCTTAAAATCCAGTTTTAAAATAAATGTTTGACAGGGTGTTTGTCGATGGATTACATTCACATGTGTAATGTGAAAGGAGTCAGACATAAAGCCACAAAGGATTATCTAAGTGTAATATGTATTTACTATTTATTTAATCTTATTTCTGGCGTTTAAAACATAATCCCAAACAGCAAATGGACTACCTTCCAACAAGTAGCTTTACGATTTCCTTCTCACTCGTTATTTAAATCCCATTTTGTGTGTTAAAATAGCTCCAACATGTGGTGTCTATGCCATTTACCAACATAAGTTTCTCTTTTTCAAAGCGAGAAACCAGAGAAATAAGTTATATATCAAAAATGACGTCATCATCAGGTCTAAAGATCAAAGTCGGCTTTATTCTATTCTAGTATTCTAGAGTTGTCATTTTTTATGTGGGTTTCGTTCCCCTGTAACTTTAATGGCGTTGCTCCCATATTAGACGAGTTAGTTGCAGTTTTTTGCTCAAATTGTGGTTTGGATTCAAGCAACTTTTCCCATTTCAAACTTTTCCAGGTGACGGCTACAACACTGCTGCTCTGCACTAAACTGCACACGTCCCTGTGTGTGTGCTGACAATCTTGGAGAAGCAGCTGGCTCAGTACTTTCTGTCTTGGCAAACACGTTTGACATTTAGGCCACTTTCCACGAGTCCCCCGGATTGTGCTGAAGCTGTCAAGTCGGGATACCTCGGGTGTCACGGCGGGCCTCCGCCATCACATTACGTTTAGCTGTGACAAAGACAAGGCTGTGTACAGCTGAGATAGATGGATTAAACTACTTTAATATGGATTACCCTTCAGTACACTAATCAACTTGATGAGGACGGTGTCAAGAAATACTGCAGCCAGGGGAGAAGGAGCAGATCACAGGAGGCATATGGGATTGTTTTATGTTGCAAATTAAAATGGGCACAACTTCAGCTCCTCTAATTATCGTTAATTATATGTACCATGAAGAAAACAAGGGAAAGTGTTAAGCCAGTCTTGTGTATCTTAATGTGTACATCCTGCAGATGTCTCACATATTGTTGTTGTTCATGAAAGTATGAACAGTCTAAAGGTCAAAAACTGAGCAATAATTTAATATTTTAATGTTGAAAGGTGTGTTCTAACAGAACATTTTACTGAGGTTGTAATATCAATATTATAACTGAAGAGTTAAAGCTACGACCAGAGACGGTTAGAAAGGAGACAGTTTCCTTTCTCCGTGTCACGTGGGTTTTGCCAAAGCCCCGCCCCTTTTAGGAGACCCGAGTACATTGACGTCAATGGGAGAAGTGAACGGGACCAATTCTTTCACCCCCTAGCCACAAACGAAAATCTTAGAACCATTTTCCACAAGCTACAGATCTTCCGTTAATATTCTGACGCCTAAAAGGCATTTTGACACCGGTATATCAGGAGGAAATTAACTTTGTTTGAGATCTTAGCTACAGACTCTCGTGAGAACTCGCAGCTATTTTTGGGGCGCATCCTAACTAATCCTCGTACTGCTAAAGATGCTCGTTAGCTGTGTAAATGCCGAGAATAAAATAGTAAATAAATACATCTGCTTTCATCCTACTATCAATGAATCCATAATTATAAATTAATGCTGTCATATTATTTAAATATAGTAGAGCGCAAGAAACATTGCCCTTGGAAATAACGTAAGTCACACTTCAAGTATTAATACTTTAAAAACATGTTTTAATAGTTTGAAATTCTCCTCCGGAGGCCATTCAATAATGTGTTTTCTCTTTCATGCACATTTAAAAACCCTCAATGTATCATTTCAGCTTTAGCCATATATATAATAGACCGCCTCACTTTTTGATCTATTAAAAAATTCATGTTGTTCCTTACATTTTTGAGATTTTGTTGACGTACGTCTGTCAACTGAGTCTCATCCTGCAGAGCTCCGGAGGAGAAAATGTGTTTTAGTTGAGCTCCTTCTGGACGTTATTTAAAAATGTGTCATTTAAAAACAGTCCAGGACATGCACAATGTAGATCTGCTGCCTGAGCGCTGCTAATAGACTGAAAAATGAAGGTGCCATGCTGTCACGTCTATGGGTGGAATTATTTTAACATTTCTGTCAGGCGGAAAGCTTTCTCCCTGGCGTCTATACATACAGATAAGTTTAAAAATCACCGGGCTGTTCACTCACATTACATGAATTATTATTTCATTATTATTATTATAATATATATATACTCGCTGCTTCTCGTATTCCTGTCAAATAAAGTATACATTTTCTGATCTAAACTGGTTTTGAGAATATGTAATGAAACATGCAGATATCATTAGGACAAGGCCTGACTGCTCTGGCCACAATTGATTTGAGCCACATGTGAACTTGTGATTACCCATTCTGGGACTCACTTCAGTCATATACAGTATGTCACATTAGCATAACAAGCAGGAGAAACCTGCAGTAGCTGCCCCCTTATTGCCATTTGGGTGTAAAATCTGCAACATACACTCGTAGGACAGTTTATTACCGTCACATAAAGGAGTTTTAATACCTGTGTTTCAGCCGATCAGTCGTTTATATGTGTATTGTGTGTATGTGTGTGTGTGTGAAAGAGAAAGGTGACTTGGGGCGGGAGGTTGTAAAGGGGCGCTATAGGAGTAGGATGGGAGAGTGGTTGAATCTCATTTGATGCCTTTTATTCTCATCATACTGTTGTATTGCATTTTTATTTATTTATTAAAAATGCAGTCATTCATTGTCTTCTTTGTCCTTTGGGGAATTATTTTTTTCCAAGTAGCTGCTGATTCCATGTAATGATAGTGTAACAATGAATGTGCAACATTTTCACATGGAGGCTGAAGAGACAATGTATGAAATATGAAGGGGTAGGGAGTGTGTGTGGGGCGCAGATGTGGGAGGCTCATGGCGACTCTATGGCATCAAGGCAGTTGTGTGCCCTTGATCCTTTAGAGATCAAGGTAAAGCAATATTGTTTTCTTCCTGATCCTGTCCGTTGGTGCAGTTCTTCTCATGGTGGGAGACGATGTGGCCCTGAATGTGCAGATAGCTGCTACGAGTAGAGCTGCTCTAATTAATGCCTCAGTTCCCCTCGTGCATACTGATGCACAAGCCTTACAGCTAAAAGATAATCAGTCATAAAGTGCTCAAGATCTTTGAGGCCGGTCCCACTCTCTCATGCATAGTATATCGGCACCTAATTGATCTCTGACCTAATTGATCTCAGAGTGCAGGTGCAGCTTCGGGAGCTGATGACCATGCAGGGTGTCTTGTTGGAGCGTGTTGGAGAAGGTCAGGCTGTCACAGGAAAGTTAACCCTGATCTAAAGATTTGACCAAAGGCAACCGGCAACTCCGACGATGAAATAATCATCAAATGGACTTCACAATTCTCTCATTTGTCGTTCTCGTTCATCATTGACGTGACAGTAACACAACTTTAAATAGAATATTTTCTAGGAATCTAATCAATAATATTAGTTTGATGTACGTTTTTATTTATTTTAAATTGTTATTATATTTGCATGTATCTATAGCCTCTATTATTATTCTACATTATGATAGGATAAGAATGATTGCAATTTATTGTATATCTTTTGGGGTTTTTCCCCCCAATTTTAATAGCAACAATAAAGAATAATCTTGGCATGGAATGTAAAGTCGATTTTAGGGTCATTATGTTTTGCGTTTGCCATTCATAATATGGACTCCTACATGAAAACCATCTACTTTCCACAAAATAAAAATGTGTGTCATGATTAATTACCGGAGAATTTGAAAGGTTATGTTTTGATCGATGTCTATTTATTTATTTATTTATTTGTATGTGTGTTATTCCCATAATTCAAAAAATATTAAACCTAATATCATGAAATTTAGTGGGATGATTGGTTATTATCCGGATACCATTTGATTAGATGTTGGGATCGATCGGGTCAAAGTCAAGGTCACGAAAAGGTACCAATGTTGCGGCAAAGGTATGCCCTCTGCCCGTTCTAGTTTAAAATGTGATGGTATTTATCAATTTATCATAACATACTTGTTTAAATAAATTCAAAGTGTGTTACTCTGTGCTGTCCCTGCAGGACTAATGTGATGATAATATGAAATATTTTATAATGTCTATGGGCTTTGCATAAAACACGCAATAAACAGAATCAATACATTAAGTGTACGCAAGGAATATATTAAATATTGTAATTTTTTTGTAAAAAGAAATAGAATATATAATATAAAATATTATAATATAATAAAATATTATAATAATAGTAATAAAATGTAAATAATAATACAAATATATATTTTTGTATCCTATGGATTGTATATTATTTTTAACTGATACAATGTTATATTCAACGAATCCAGCGTCCGTCCTCTCAACTGTAGCGCCTGCATTCACCGGTTCGCGCAACATAAAGATGACGTCACTTCCGGGTAACCGCATCGGAAACACTCCTGGCATGCAGAAAGGCGGATCCCTCTCGGCTACTTTGCCTTTCGGAACTTCTTTTGAGCTTATTTTTACCTGCCATTCCTCGGCGGGTCACGCCAAATCCTACACGCATTGCTTCCTCAAGTATTAAAACGAGCTTTTTTATTCAGTCGAGTTCTGCGACCGACCTCCTCGCGACAACAGCTGTAGCTTAGCTAACTTTTAACGCACTAGCATTTAACTTGACAACCGCCTGCAGCGGGGAAGGAGCAACACGGGAAGATGGGAGATCTGATGTGGGCATTGAAGACCGGGGATCTGGAAGAGGTGGTAGCCAAACTGGTCACGGTAAGCCGGCTGTGGTTTGACTGTTTCTCTCCCTAGTAAATCGTGTAAACTGTTATCTGACAAGTGGTTTAGCTCACGTAACTAACGTGAGTTAGCACGCGGCTAACTAGCTAGCCCACTTGCTAGCAAGCTAACGTTAGCTGGAGCCGGGTCGTGTTAAGTTAATGTAATACAACTCACGCAAGCTGGTGATGTTATTGACATTATTTGTTGTTTATGGAGCTTTAACCGAGCTTGTGTCCGTTTCAAAACACTCACGGCTGTGAGTGTAAGTCGTAATGTCACGTTAGCATAGTTAGCAACACGAGCTAACTTACTCCTTGATCGTGATGATAACGCCAGACAACCGTGGGTCAGTGTTTCCACTCCAGTCGTGTACCGTGAGTTAGATATTATCATTACACTTATTGGGGGTTGGTTGTTTAGTTCGGCTTGTAAACACGTCATCGTTGCCACTTCCCGCAAAGGGAAGAGGAAGCAAAGGCAACCTGTTGGTGAGGACACCAACAACAACACCAGCTGGTACCTGGGAGGGGGGCAGCTGCGGCAACCTGCAGCGACAACAGTTGTTGACAACGCGGTTTTATTGTGCACAAAGCGTGTTGTTGTCTGTGGGATAGGTGAGCCTGTTGGCTATGAAGGGAGCCACCGACACGGGCCTGTGCCTGGCGTCGGTGGGCGGGGGTCGGTTAGCTACAGCAAGTCCGTCGGCTGACGTTCTCGTGTTTCGTCACTGATTCGTGTCTGTCAGGCCACAAATATTTCACTGCCGAGCTGAGTGTTGTGTAAAGATTAAAATCTTGCCTCTGCTGGAGGAGGCCATGTTTGCTTCCACAAACATTCCTACATTTATTTATTTTTTATTTCGATCTGCAAAATATACAACAATCAAAATTCAACAAAAGAAGAAAGTGGCTGACCGAAAGGGTCGAGGCTGAAGCTATCGAACTTATAAGTGTCCTAACCTATGATTTCACTACCACAACTTATTTCAGAGATATATATATATATATATATATATATATATATATATATATATATATATATATATATATATATATATATATATATATATATATATAACAACTTTTTAACTGTGCCAATCTCCAAAGTGTTAATTCTTGGTTAAGTTTAAATATTACTTTATTTCCCCCCTGTATATTTAGTTTTAGTATGTCGTTTTTTAGTTTTTATATTTATTTTCATTGCTGCTCTGCTGTGATTTTTTTTTTTTTTTTTTTTTTTTTTTTTTTTTTTGAAATGTCCGTACTGTGGGACAACTAAAGAAATATATCATATCAGACAGTTTTTAAAGTGTAATCCATTTCAGAGCTTTTCTCCTGCGGCTTCAGTACGATCCCATCACTCATACTTTCCCCACTACAATTTAGAATTGTGGTATTTATTATTTTTCGGGACGACCACCTGGAACACGCGCTGAGCTGCGGTTAAGGCAACGAAGAACTGTGTATTTTTTCTCTCGGCTCCAAGGCTGACGAGGTCTAATAAATATCATCCCAGCAGGGAAGTGAAGGGCATGGGATGGTGCATGTTATTGTTTGTCTTTGCATTTCAGTGCCGGCTTGTATCAACAGGAGTGAACGGGGTCCTCTGATCCCCCTGTGATGCACATCGTTGGCTTGTGCCAGCCCCGTTAATGTGTCGTCTTTCTTTCTTTCTTTCTTTCCAGGCCGATGATGTAAACCAGACCCTGGAAGGTGGGAGGAAGCCTCTCCACTATGCTGCAGACTTTGGTCAGACAGAAGTGGTGACCTACCTAATTTCTAAGGGAGCCGATATTAATGTAAGAGCCACAACAACCACAATCGTTTGCATTCATTTTTTCATGATAATGCTCATGCCAATCGAGCAGTTTAATAACCGGCTTACAGCAGTCTGTTCGAACCAGTTCATCGTACGCTGTTTCATCTATTTTCTAATTCAACAATCGTCTCTGCTCTCCAGATCTCACATTGAGCCCGATAGGCCCCCTGAGTTGCGATAGTCTCTACTGGTGTTGTTGTTGTCGTACATTGATCACGATCCACTTAACCCTCCTATTATCTTTGGGGTCAATATTTAACTTCTCTAAAAATATGATTGACATAATTTGTTTTGCTTCATATTTCATGACTTTTCCCAATTTATTGGGGACAACTGGGAAAACATAAAATTCACATGATATGTTTTCACGGTCCTGAACACAACTTGGACTCATCGGTGTTCTTTGGGGTCAATTTGACCCCAGGCTGTTTTTCACTGTGTAAAACATTTAAGAAATATCAACTTTTATTTATTTAAAGGGCTATTTAGGTCGTCAACAAACACACCTAAAGTACCTCACACTTAAATTTGGGAAACAATATTAATTCTAATCATTTTCTGGAGGTTTTAATTGCTGTGGTCAAAAAGGGTAAAAGATATTAGTAAATTAGGTAAGAGGAGGGTTAAAAAGGCGTTTACCCAGCCAACAGTATTGCCGTCTGTAATTTGGATGGAGCTCTTTGTAATTTTCAGCTTTTTCTAAAGGTCTCGTTCGCGTGTTCAGTAACTAGTAAAACTGTATCAGCAATATGAAACTCCAGCACACTTGGAGCCATGGAAGGAAGCAACGCTGTGTGTGGGGACACACACACACACACACATTGGGATACATCTTTTACAGAAGTATTTACTAAGCCTCGATGGTCTTTTATTTGTAGATCAATGGTGTTCTGTAGAGTTTCTAAGGTGCTGCCTGGTACTCAAGGCACCCGCATTAGCTTTCTGCAGTTCCCCCCCAACACCAGAGCGTCCACTGGTCCGGCCTTCGAAGAGACACAGATTCAAAGTTGCACCAACACAGTGTTCTTTGACCCAATGTGTTCAGGCATTTCTCTTGGAAACCCGCTCAGCTTCTGAAACATTTGAGATGAATATTGCGCTGAAGTGCACTGTGCTCCCTTTTCATTTCTGTCTCAGATAAGCCTTCTTCGTTATATTTGAGTAGAAGATAGACGTGCCCTTGCGTAGGAGGCTCGGCGCTGTGCTTCTGATCTGCTCACACATCCAGATTTTTTTTTTTTTCTCAAAGAAAATGTGCCTTCCACTCATGCCTTTCCCACTTGCTCCACCCCCAACAGGCTCCAGACAAACACGGACTCACTCCACTGATCTCTGCCTGCTTTGAGGGTCACACCTCCTGTGTCAAGGTCCTGCTAGAAAAGGTTTGTACTTTTTTTTTTAAATTTCATAACGCTCAAATCATGCAACACAGGAGCCGTGGTGTCCTTCGCCGCCCCCCCCCCCCCCCCCCCCCCGGTACGTGTCCGAGGATCGCCGAGTGCTGACGCGGTAGCTGGTTGGACAAAAGGCCCTTTAACACCGTCCCGTGGAGGCGGCGCTGGAATGTTCACCGGGCATCAGGCGGTTCTGCTGCCGTTCACTTGTTTTGTGTCTGGGTTTTGAAGCGGTTGCATTCAGAGGTGCGCGACCCCTTTGCCCCCGTGCGTCATCCCTCAGCCGGTCGCTGTTTTTAAACGCAACCTCAGTCCGACAGATGTGTCCGCGTACCCCGAGTTGTCAGTCGTGAGGGGAGAGGCGGTAACGAGCCGGGCACAGCTGGCGTACGCTGCAGGAACGCAACCCGAACGAGGTCGCAGGTGGAAAAGAAACGGCTTTGTGAAGCGCCATCAGTCAAATGAGAAGCCTCTCTTTGATGGGGGGGAAAGCGAAAAGGCCTCCTGTACGTCACACCTGGATGTTCCTGCACAGCATTCATACACATCCACATAGACATGACTGATCTGCCACTTATTTAGACCGGAGCTCTGTTTCCCTACGGCCCGAATGAGCCAGACGTCCATGGGATCGATTCCCCGGTGGACAGTGGAGGCCACACACACACACACACACACACACACATGAGAGTCCATCCAGCTCTCTCTACCTCCTTCTGTTGTTGGACTCTAGTACACCTGTCAATAAACACTGGAGTCTCATTAGAATAGAGCAGATCGGTGGAACTGACAACTTCCTGATTTGTACCTTCGCTTTCAGAAGGTTATATTTTAAAAGCTGTGTATTTACTTGTTTGTGTGTTATTCGCATAACTCAAAATGTATTGAACCGAATCGCATGAAATTTGGTGATTGGTTATTATCCGGGGACCATTTGATTCGATTTTGGGATCGATCGGGTCAAAGGTCATGAGAAGGTCAAAATCTTCTTCTTACCATAGTCCATGTTTAGTCGAGTTCAGCCCCGCGGCGGGGGTGGAGCCGGCGTGGTGCGGCGCCGACGCTGAGAACCGGTATGCGTCCGCCGGGACGTCTGGATGTTCTGAGGGAGCGAGCAGCTGTCGGATCCCAGCCGGGCTAAATGAGGCGCGGTAAATGAGGCGCTCCTCCGCAGAGTGGTTTCACGGTGGCATCATCTTGGATTAACACAAGTAATGGGAAGAGGGGGCGACGTCGCAGCGCCGAACGGGGACGCCGTTCTTTTGCTTGTCGCACTTTTATGCAGTCGCATATTCAGGCCGAGGTTTTCAATCGGCTCTCGGTTTCAAATGCACTTTGAAGCAGACGTTTGGGGGTGGGGGGGGTTTCTCTGTATGAGGAACTCTGGTGCTCGGCTAGAGAGACACTTGCGGGGCGCTCCACTGCTCACTTGTTGGCGTCGGATGTATTAATCTCTCGTTTTCATCCACACTGTCGGCTTCCAAGTCAAACTGAAAGTAGCAGCCGATGCCAACAGGAAGAAGAACGTAGCCGTTAACTACTCGGCACGTCTGTTTTCTTCCTCGAGAAAGCATTTTTGGATGCATTGATCTGATACCTCAGCCATATCACGAGGTTCTGTAGTTCAGATCCGAGACGTCTGCCGGGTGACGGCTTCTGTCGTCACGTTCTCACAGGTCGCCTCCTCGTCACACACGTGGCGTTTCATATTAAAACCAGCACGTTGTTACCTTTTTTTTTTTTTGTTTTTTTTTACGAAAGTCTTCCTTATTGACTGCAGTCGTTTCCCTTTTTATTTCCCCGGCTACCAGTCACACATCCGTACGTCCTCCTCAAAGCCAGAAGCTCTTCCACATCTGTAATGGACGCCGAAGCAATTACCAGCCCTGCATTGGACTTTAAAGCCTCTTGGCTGGACCTTTTTTTTTTTTTTTTTTTTTTTCTTTCATAAAGAACAGCCTTTGTCTTTGGTATCGTACGAGACGAGCTCGGCGGCCGTAGCTCATCTGAACAGGGATTACGGCGAGAGGCGAGGATCTCCTCGCCGCTCGTCTCCTCTGAGCGCCCACTCGGATCTGAACCGAGCTGGCGAAAGGTCGCCGGTCACCACGGGGACCAGGTTTCAATGCGCCTAACCCTCGGCAGCTCTAAAAAACTCTCCATGTTTCTTAACATGCGATGAATAGATTGCCCCCCCCCCCCACCCCTCCATTCGACTGCCCTGTATGTCTGCACCACGCCGTTACAAGCGGATAAAGGAAACCGGCTGAGGATGTGGGATCGTGACATTCAGCTGTCAGACCGTCTTGTGTTTTCCAACAAAATGGCTCGGTGCCCCGGTGCATCATGGGAGCTGACTCCCGACTCTCGCGTGCTGCGCTGTTGTCGGCAATGAATTTACGGAAAAAAGGCAATTTTAACCCCGATAGGCGACCCGGCCGTAAGATACGGCGAGAGCGCATCCTGCCGAGGCCAGACGGTCGATCTGGATTCAGCCGTGAAAGGGCGGACGGACACACACACACACACACACACACACACACACACACCGTCTTTATCATTCTACGAGGAACTCGGTACACGACCCACGACGAGGAAGAAATGCCGTATTATTTAGTATTTTAAAAGTCGACAATAGGAACTGCCCTGGCTTTTAAACCTGACCCCCCCCCCACACAAAGTTGTTTCTATTGTGTCCTCGATACAAAGGAGGATTGGCCATTTATTTCTCCCAGTAGTCTATAAGTGCTAAGTCTAAAGTAAACTAGGCTAGTTTTCCTGTGGCCTTCGGGACCCGTAACCCGTTTCTTGTGTTGCGTAACGTCTCCCGGCCGGCTCCCCTGGAAGGCATTGCTTCAAATTTTGGTATAAATTCCACTTAAATTTGAATCTGTAAAACCTCGAGTGTGTCAAAGATCGCAGACTTTTCAATCCATAACTCAAGAATGACTAACTGATTACCATAAATAATGCTAATTACCTTCGCATTGAAAATGCAGAAGGTAATGTTTTCGCCGGCGTGTATTTATTTATTTATTTATTTGTGAATATGTCCGTCCGTCCGTTATTCGTCTAACTCAGACAAACTGAGCCGATTCTTATGAAACTTGGTGGGATGATTGGTCATGACCCAAGGAACAATCAATTAGTTTTTGGGCGTGATTGGGTCAAAGGTCAAGGTCACGAAAAGGTGAAAAACGTAAATTGCGAAGGTATGCGCTCTACCGAGTGCCCACTCTAGTTATGATTATTTCACCGTCTAATTGGATAAAATGCTGAAGTATTGACGGACGCACGTGGATGTGACCTGAAACACACCGAGAGGCGGTAGCTCGGGTTCTGTGTTTGAAGGAGATACACGTCGTTACTGAAGCTGCAACGACGAGGCCACAAAGCTCTTTAGCGAGCGGTTAAGTGTTAAAGTAATTTTTCAGGCAAACGTGTCCCAAGTTCCATCTCATCCACTGAATGCTGCTTTTCTTTATCTTCACCTGATTGTTAATTGACTCATTTTGATTATTGGTCACATTTGTTTATGTCACCTTTGACCCCAGGACTGAGCGATGGGCTTAATCTTTATATATATTTGTTTTAGCAATTCATGGAGGAACTGTTTTGAAAGAGAGAAAAGTTCAGAAAAGACGAGATTTGACGCAACACACACACACACACACACACACACACACACACACACACACACACACACACACACACACACACACACACACACACACACACACACACACACACACACACTACATTAACTTCAACCCGAGCCTAGCTGACGCGGCTCGATGCAGATATCGACCGCCCGTCTTTCTGTTTTCGCCGGGTCTCATAAATGTGTTTTTTTTTTTTTTTTTGTTTGTTTTTTTTACACCGATCGGTAACGTTCGCCCGCTGCCGGCTGGTCGTGAACTTCCCAGACCGCCTCCTACTTTCCGTCTTTCGTCTCCTTCCATCAGAGGCTTCAGTCTGCCGGGTTACCCGCTCAGCCCCGGTGACTCTCTCCCGTACCGGGGTCGCGCTCCGGTGCCGATAACCGGGCCGCTTGAACCGGGTCGCCTCGTCTCCGGCGCCCTGCTCCTCCACGCAGCGCCGGCCTCTCTCCGCCCGGCGCCGTCGGCCCTTTGCCGAGAGGCCGACGTTGGCCGGCCACACAAAGGCCCGCCTCCCCCCGGTGCCCATTACATCTGTTACATGGCCGTTCAATACGTCTCTTTCTCTTTTTTTTTCTTTTTTTGTAATCTGAAAGATGATGTCCTCCAGCAGCTCTTTTACAATGTTGTACCTCCGAGATTAAATAAATGAGCCTCTGGGGCTTTATTTTAGCTTTATGTTCCGTTTGAAGAGAGGGACGTAAAAGTGACGCAAGTGTCGTCATTAAAGTTGTGTTAACACATGAGGAAAGCTGTAGAGTGAGGCCACCTGGCCATCGTAGACGATGAGCACAGCAGGCTCTCTGTGGCACATGTCTGACCGCCCTGATGGAGCCGCTTTCCACCCCAGGAACTCAAGAACCGTGTGTGCGTGTGTGCATGTGCGTGTGTGTGTGTGTGTGTGTGTGTGTGTGTGTGTGTTGACCAGCGTCTAAATGTAGCATCTGGGCCACGCGGAGACGCAAAGTCCCGACTGCCCTCTGGTCCTCGAGCCGCCATGACTCATCCTCTCCTTGAAGGTTTTCTTTTAATCGCGTCTTTTTGAAGAAGGGAAATGTGTTCAGGTGCTCTTCTCAGTTGGGGGTGCGGCCGTGATCCGTGACTTGAAGCGGCCACTCGGTATGCTCGATATTCACGCCGCCCGTCTCTCCTCCGCAGGGCGCCGACAAGAACCAGAAGGGACCGGACGGCATCAGCGCCTTCGAAGCCGCCGAGAACGACGCCATCAAGGCGATGCTCAAGTGAGAGCCCCCGGCGTGGGAGGTGGCTGGACAGGTGGGTGGACGGGCGGATGCGGCGGTCCCCCCGCCGACAGAAGATGGACTCGCCCTCGCCCCCGATCAACATCTGTCCCAGCACTCTGCTTTTTTGTCTGTTTGTCGGAGGGTCATGTGTCTGTCTGCGGAATTCTTCCTTTTACCTTTTTTGTTTATTTTCCTTCCCCCTAAAAAAAGTTTTGGGGATAGGATTTTCTCTTGTTTTCCGGCCTCTGTTTGTAGCCATTTAACAGCAGGACGTGTCAATTATGCCTCCCTTCGGGACCGACCTCGGGGGAGTGTCTTGCGTCTGGTTCCTAGATCGCTGCTCTGACTAGACGTCACATCCTGTAATGCAAAGCTTACACCTTTAAACACACACACACGCCTCATTTGCAGTTCCCTCTTGGAAATCAAACGGTAATAAATCAATCGTGTGCTAATATTAACATTTTTCTTGACTGAAGTATTGTATGGCCAGGACTAAATCTCGTGAACCACACAGTAACCGCACCGTACTATACTCCATCGATTGACAGCAGAAAGGTTGTAAAGTTGAATAATATTAACCTTTCATTGTTTGTGGCCTCTTTCTCCACCTTGATTTATTCTAGTTATTATTATTTTGTAATAGATCAAACTGTTCCTCCACTCCAATCTTGACATTTGTGGGCACGGCGGTGGAGCGAGGTCCTGGGGTCGCATCCCGTACATATCAGACCATATCCGGTGTTCCTCAGACGATCACCATGCTGGCTCACTAGAAAGACTTGAATGTTGCAATTTTTTAAAATTACTGTTACTGAACCCCCTCCATTTCTTTCCTTTTTTCTTTTTCTGATGCAACAATAACAGCACAACATAGAATAAGGAATTCTAGAAATGTGTTAATTTTGTTGTCACCCCTGGAGTGAGATTGCAGAGCGATGAATCCTTTTTTCTTTTTTTTTTTTGTTGCAGCTTCTCTGTGTTTTGTAATCGACGGGCTCTGCAGGGCGAGTAAACGGGGGTCGAGTTGAAACTGCACGTGCACGCCCCCCCCTCCCCCCACCCCACCCCCGGCTGTGGTTTTGGTTAGAAGCCCCGCCTCTTTTGCTGCATGTCAAAACTGCCTCTGCTTTTTCTGCTAAACGGTCGCTGGTCCTCACTTGGTTGCTTTAAAAAATGAATTACTACTATGTAATGGACACAAAAAAATCACACAAAAAAAGATGCCCTTGCTGACTTTGTTGTGACAAAAGGTCTGTAAAAACAAAAATAAAAAAATATCTATAAAAACATTCTGACACCTGGACTTTATTTGACGAAGGCGTCGTAAACTGCCGGCCGGGCGAGACACGGCGTGTCGGGGAGAGAAGTTCGATATCTTTTTATTTTTTTATTGTTATTTTTGTGGAGAGAAAGAAAACAAAACATCATATTGGAAAATATTCCGCTGCAGATATTTGACAGCTGACGAGCGAGCGGTCCGCCTTGAAGAAATGGGACTGCCACTTAGGCCACCGGCGATTCTCAATTCAAAGTACACGACTGCAGACTTGTGTTCTTTTGGAGGACGGGACAACGGGAGGACAGTCTTTCTGCGATTGGACCAGCAGCTGACTTGATGACGTCACCACATCAGCTGTTCTTGCTCCTGAGTTTACTCATTATTCACTGTACATCATTTTTTACTGTCAAATAAACAAAACATCCTAAAATGACATTCCGTGACTCAACAACAGTCGTATTTATAAAAAGTCAGTAGTTTAGTTTCTCCTCCGCTATTGTTTCCGGTTGCTGGTGAAATGCATTCTGGGATATATGCTGGCCAGAGTGTGCACAAGTCTGCTCTGATGCATCCTGGGTAAAGTGGGAGGATCAAGTCACATCCGGGTATTTTGACCGTGCTTTGTGATAAGCCAACTTTGAATGTAAACATGTACCCGGCTGAGACTGATGACGCTTCACGAGTCCTCGAGGACACAAGTAGAGGAAAGGACACAAGTTGAGGAAGGGACGCACGTGCTTCTTCCAGCGCTGTAGAATCGGACCGATGGCGGGTCGTGAGGGATTGCGTTGTCAGAAATTGGATTCTCATGAACACAAATCAGTGACGTTGATTATCATTTTTTCAACCAAGCGTTGGACTTCATTGTTCCAGGAGGAACGTGGATGCTGTGGCGAGGTCCGACCTCTAGACTGAGGTGCAGTTCCTGTAACCAGATCAATAAAAACAATCCAGCACATCAACGATCACTCACCTCCTACGTGTCGACTCGTGGTCGCCAACGTTCAGTTGGAGTCCAAAGCCCTACCAGATGAGATCAAGTACTCTTCATCACAGTTAGCTTTTTATTAATGGGATGTCGAGTTGAATCCCGGGAACTGAGATCCATGGATTTCCCAGGATGCCTTGCACCAAAATCTGCTATTTCTTTCCATCCAATTATGTTCTAATAAATTTCTCAACCTAATCTATACTTAAACTTGCATATCAACCGATACAGAGTACTCGTCCAGAACCAGTAAGGAAGGAAAAAAAGTTAGACGGGTCAGAATTTCTATTTTATATGGCTGATATAAGATTGTATTCAATTCAGTTTATTTGTATAGCCAAATTTCACAAATTACAAATTTGCCACTGACATATAAAGGATAAGTTTGAGGGAAAAACCGTACGATACATATTCTGTAAATACTTTTTCGTTGAGTCCAAAGTAAAAAAAAAATCAAAGCTGTCCTTTGAGTTGATGATGATGATGATGGTGGACGCGCCTGGACGTCCATGGAGAGGGGGGGGGGAGAGAGCGTGTGAAAATCGATGGCCGCGTGTAGCGTGCGGCGAGGAGCTGCATCAGGTCCCGTCAACAGGAGCTCCTCCACGGGGCGTCTGTTTATCGGACAGGCGCCATGTTTGTGTACTCAGGGAGGGGGGGGGGGGAGCAAACACAGATAATAAATTGCAATGAGTGTAAAAGATAAAGTCCCTTGTCTCCCCTCCAGCACCCCACCATCTTAAATATCTCTTATTATGGTACTTTTGTAGTTTGACTATGTTGAGGAAATGTTACTTTCTGTATTCTTGTTATTCTGAGTTTGTCCTCTAGGTTGATGAACTTACTGCAAGTCGCTTTGGATAAAAGCGTCTGCTAAATGACGTGATGTCATGTAATCTTATTCCTCTTATAAATTCCATTGGGACGACCGAGGAAAGCGACCCCCGTCTGACGGTCGCCTCACCTCCTCCTCGGAAATATGAAAGACGACAATCTTCCGTGTCGGTAGAGGAAAGCGCGAGGGGCTCGGCGATGCACGTGAGGAGTCGTTTCATTCGGGCCATCGGTGACTTCCTTCCCACAGGCGTGCGCGGCCTCCTCGGGGGCAAATTCCCAGGGTTTTCCCAGAAGGTACGGAAGCCGGCGGGGATCGTTCCGTACGCTCCGTGTTTACGTTCTGCTATTCCTTTAACTCCAGAAACTCGAACAGATTTATGTAATGTTACTTAAACTGAGCTCTGCTCCCCCCTGCTGTTTCCCAAAGAAAACTGCGGGAAATCGTTTTATTCCACACGCACAAACTTTGAATTGTTAAAATAATAATTTTCTTCATGTAATGTAAGTTTTGACTTGACCACTGAACTCTCATTTTGCATGATTCTTTCATTTTCTTTATTATTTAATTATTTACATCGTCCAGTTTCAATACAGTAAACTTATTTGCCAGAAATAATGTTGGAAGTCAATGAAAAGTCCTAAACTTCGACAGACATGCTATACTAGCGATGTTTTCATCAAAAATACTATACTTTTATTTTTTTACCATAAACTTTTATGGCATTGTTTTTATGGCTTTTTTCATTAAAAAAAAAACAGAAATTAGAAATAATTCAAAGCAGTTCTCAAGATGATTTGGGAAATTCATCCCCTCCAGTGTGGTGAGCATACATGTGTGTGTCCAGATATGTGCACAAACACACAATGTGTGTGCGTCTCGCCTGTTGCCAGAGAGGCTTTTATATCCTCGTGACGGAGCGGCTGAAGATGGGGCTTAATGGAGTAGCAAATCTAAATCATTAGCATAATTAATATGAACTCCTGATTGCCTTTTGGGTATTCCTCCCTCTCCCGCGCTCTCTTTAATTATTGACTCCTCGTCCCGCGCGGTAGTCGAGCCTACGACAGATTTTCAGCAAATCTTTAACGTGTGTGTTGAGCCGAGTGTAAACAAACCGCGAAATCGCACGTTAAATACGAAGAGATTGAAAATCGCTGCATGAATGTGTTTTCAGTTGTTTATTTTTGGGGAAAATCAAAGCTAATTTAAAAATTAAAATACAATTCAACTGTAAAAATAATAGATTATCCTCCCCTCCCCCACCCGTAATAACATTCATAAGGTATGAACGGGAAAAAACAAAGATAAATATTCAAATAATATAACATTATCATCATCGAGGAAAATAAAATACATAATGATGTATTGTTATGGGTTTAAGTGAGCATATATATATATATATATATATATATATATATATATATATATATATATATATCTCCAGTGTTCTAATGGTACATTGTGTTATCCCCTTAGAAGCGTCTTTGAGTACTATGAAAAGCTCAATAGAAATTGTATGTATTATTATTATTAGAAGACTAACGGAGGGCTAGAAAACCCTTGAAAACCCTTTTTATGCGAGCGCAGCTGAAAACAGTTATGCTGGTGAGAGAAAAACTGGCCTTCCTTTAAGCCACAAGTTTGAAGAACAACATTAATATTTACAATAAAAAAATCATTATTCATAACCTTGTTAATGTCTTGACTATATTTCCTATTAATTTTGCAATTAATTTGATAAATAAAAGTGTGAGTTTTTATGGAAAACACAAGATTGTCTTGGTGACACCAAAGTTTTGAACGGTTATATATATATATATATATATATATATATATATATATATATATATAGAGAGAGAGAGAGAGAGAGAGAGAGAGAGAGAGAGAGAGACTTTACTCATCCATGAAGTAATCAGAGCCTACAGCGTAAACACTGCTGAGAAAAAGGTGCAAAAGCCTTTTCAACTTCAAGAGAAGACAAAATAAACGCCCCCCCCCTCCCCACCAACCCTCCACAGACTGGGCTCTATACTGCCGTACCCATGCAGCAATTATTGGGGATAAATGTGTATGAATGTG
The DNA here is from genome assembly GCA_036178185.1 of Liparis tanakae. NCBI lineage: Eukaryota > Metazoa > Chordata > Actinopteri > Perciformes > Liparidae > Liparis > Liparis tanakae. The sequence goes on from CM070089.1 coordinate 5,048,151, forward strand.
TTGCTCCATCAGGGCAACGCTCCTCTCCTCTTCCTGTCCTCGAAGTTTTCCATCCTACCGTACGCTGTTTGTGATCAACAACCATCGCCTCCTACATCTCTAAGTGGGCCGAGTTTGGCTGTAAAGCTGCGTGGCTACAGGAGCCAAGTCTTTGTTTTATATTTATTAGTGTAGTTTAAATAGAAAAAGCAATATCTATGCAGGGCCCTAAATGATGGATAAGGGGGAAGCAGAGCCGTATGTTCTTCTGAATGCTTATTCAGCTGTTTTATTAAATTTGTTGAGTCGCCCCTTTCACAAATCTCGGAGAAGATAGTGTGTCAGTCGCCTGCTCGCCGACAGGAAATACTCCAAATGGTTTGGGCGCAGAGGGCAGGACGGGGAACAGGTCGCCGGCTACTGGAAGTCATCGTCTTATTACAACTCCATCATCGTGCACACTCGGGCCAGGCAGTCGCGGTTGAGAGAAGATGGACTCGTTATCGGTGTCTCCAAAGTCCGTTGAGCGGACACAGCAGAAGACAGAAATGTCAAATACACAAGCACGAGCACAAATACTTTACGTTGACGTCCCTCTGTCCTCCAGATGCCTCCGGTGCAGATGTTCTCAGCCATTTGCAGAGAAAAATCGACGCAATGTAAAAAGCAGATTCATTATCACTGTTATGACGGCCCCGCGGCTGAGCACTCAGAGGCATGCTGGGTTATGTGCCACTGCGTTGCGTTTAAAATGTCTGTTTTAAAGAAACAAAATCTGTTTACATAACTTTTCCGCAGAGGCAGCTGGAGATTGAACTAACCGATGCATATGATATGACGTTATGATGTACTCGTATAAGGTTTATAACTAACTAAGCTAATGGTATGCACTTGAATAGATTATACGAATATGAATACAGTATATATACATAACATAAGTGTAGTTAATACATATTAAAATGAGATAATAACCATAAATACTTGATGATAAATCACCCAGGAGACTTGTCACTCGTCATAACTCTTCGTGTGCCGTGTTTATCAATGCAACGGGACACAACGCGATGTTGCGAGCAGCAGGTTAATATTCCAATCAATAGGTGGATGCAATTTGCAATTAGATTAGCCTTCCTTGTTTTCGTTTACATGGAACATGGATAGTAGAGTGTGGGTGGGTGTTTATTTCTTTTTTTTCTTCACTAAACTTAATAATGAATTGCTCATTCCTCAAGAGTGTTTCCCCTTTATGAAGTGTGCAGACTGGGCCACGATGTTTAGTTGTAGTTCAACTGCTTGTTAGAAGGGGCAGTATATATATGCATATATATGTATGTATATATATGTATGTATATATATATATATATATATATATATATAATTATATATACACATATATTTATGTATTTATATATATGTATATACTGTATATGTATATAATATATACATATGTACATACACAGTATATATATATATATATATATATACATAAATACTGTGTATATATATGCATATATATACACATATGCATATATATGTATGTATATATATGTATATATAAATATGTATATATATACTGTATATATGTATAGATATATGTATATATCTATCTATATATATAGATATATACATATACATATATCAGAACTTTTAAAAGTGCCCACTGGAGATTAGTCTTTCCAGCTGTTGTAAAGTTTCCTGACCAACTTCTTGTTCCAAGTCCTTTCCCCTACAACTTAAAGTCCCCCCCACCCCCCGGTGACTAATGGTAGCGGTAGCACTGGAGGCGTGGAGACCAGGTCCGTTACGCTGGAACCTCCACTTCCTTGTCGTCTAATTTTTGACCGTCGTCCAGATCGGCCATCGCTGCCGTGCTTTACGATCACGTCTCTTCCTGGCCGCCGGATGACAGCCGGTTCTCCGTCCTCTCCTCCGTCTCGGCGTGGCCCGAAGAAGAAGGAAGCGGTCGCCGCGGCTACGATTAATTCACCGACACGCACGTTCAACAGGGGTCGTTGACGCTGTTGATGCCGATATCTGCGGTCTTCACAGCGTGATGAAGACCCCAAGCAATCGGCGCATCGCTCTCAGATTTTAATGCAGTGGTTCAAGAGACGTGTGATGGGACTCTGACGGACACGAGAGTCTTCACGGCATCCTTTTGTTTGGAAAATCAACATATAGACAACACATCTGAGATCCATCCCATCAAAGAGAACCGCTTCATCAGTGCTCACCTTGACTGTGTCTTTCTTTATTCTTTTTATTTTGCCGACTACATTACCGCAGCAATGAATCCTCCCGGCGGTCTTGGGCAGGTTGTACATCAACGCATCGATCGAGTCATTAAACAGTCGCTGGAGTGTTGTTTGTCATGGTTATTCTGCTAATAAGGTGCACCAACTTTAAGGCCAAAAGATGTCCGTGACTCGGGGTCCGGTCACTGTGGCAGGCAGCAGTCTGAGACCAGGTAAAGCATGGGGAGAGTGGCTGAGTGACCCTTTAGGGCACAGGTGTCAAACACAAGGCCCACGGGCCGAATCCGAAAGACACGCCATCACCTTTTCTTAAAGAAATAGAAGAAAAATGTCCCGTGCTTTTATTTTGAAGGTTTCAAATCAAACGCATTTATGTTATAATATTAGAGAAATTTTCTCACGTACAATTTGTCTACACTCCAATGAACAATAATCAAACGCAAAGAAAGTTATTTAAAGATATATTCAAGGTGTTTATAAAAGTGTTTCCGGCCCTTTAAGAAGGCGGCCATGATGCTGATGTGGCCGGCGGTGACGTTTGACACCCCTGCTTTAGGGAAATGCTTGATTTTCTTAATATTAGCAGACCCACAGCATCACGTCAACATCTGGATACAGGCCAACTGGTTGTACCGAGAAAGCGGAGACAGCTGGTGTACCACCTCGAACAAAATCATACATATCGATGCACCGCTATCTAACATGGAAAGAAAGAAAGAAAGGTATACTTGTATTTATCCCCTTGGGGAAATTCTTCAACCCATTCTTCGTTATAAAGGAGCAGTGGGCTGCAGGGCAGCTACTGGGGGTTCAATGTCTTGCTCAAGGACACTTCGGCATGCGACAATAGGGGATCGCGGGGATCGCCGTGAGCTACCGCCAACATTATTCTTTGCATAAGACCAAAACAAATAATATTAATTACTTCCCGTTGTCACCTGAACGTCCTCCGAAGCAGCGCCACTGCACTCCATCCGCCCTCCGGGTTTTTTCAGATCACTATTCCGATACTCGGTATCTCCCCGGGTTTTAAAAGAGCTCAGGAATGAGTAACGACCGCTCGGTTCTCCGAAGTGCGCGCCGTCCCGCCAGCGAGGAGCTAGCGAAGGTTTCAAAGACGCGTCGATACAGAGGCCTCCCCGGGGAGGCTTCACACTCAAAGCCGCCGGACATATGGAAGCCAATTATAAGGCTTTTGTCAAATCATCTTCTCCGGCTTCTCAACGACCACTCGCTCTGGAGGAGCCGCGGTGGCTAATGGCCGCCGGCAGCGACGGCACTTGTTGAACGCATCGGCGGAGGCTTCTCTTGGGGGGCTGATTGGGCTCGAGTCAATCCAGGAAGTGCGATCTCTTCTACGACCACTTAGTATGCGTCCCTCACTTGGAAAGCACCAGGATGACCCTCCTATCTCGAGGACGGAGGGTCTTAATTTTGAAATGTCCCCACTGTGGGACGAATAAAGGTATATATCATATCATATATCTTCTCTTTCAACATTGTCCTTTTTTCTGTATCACTTCTGCCTCTGTGTTCTGACTTAATAACAATAATTCTCTTATTATCTTTCTCAATCCTCCAGGCAGCTCTATGCTTGTCTGCACGTCTGACAGTGATTTATTGGTTTAAGTCCGGGGCAGGAGGTTGAATATATTTATTTATTCATATATATATATATATATATATATATATATATATATATATATATATATCTTCAGCTGTATGTGATTTCCCCACAGTCAGATCAATAGGGCAAAAGTTATATTACGACATGCATATGGACATAATGAGGAATGAAGGGAGTTGAGAGATGAAGAGTTTGGGAGGAACAAAAGTCTGTGTTGTTTACCGCACTTTGCTATTCCCTAAAGAAATCTAATATAATTGAGAAAAGGTTCTTCTGTCGACTTAATATTCAATACAACTTATTAAAGTCCATACACTGTTTTTTGATTAAAAAAATCGAGCAGCCCTAATTATTGCATATGGTATATTACCCCGAAGCAGATTTGACAACTAAACATTAATCGTGTGAACTCTACTCCAGCATAATGTAAAAGTATTTTTCAAGATTAGTTATGCTCTCCCTGTTAACTTAAATCCTCAACATTGGTTGTGTTATAGATTATTTAATGATAAAGACCGTTGGAGAAAATAGAGTGCAATAATGTGTCCTAAAACAGACTCATGTGGCGAGTATTGACGTGTCTCATCGGTTGCAGGAACATTACATCATATAGGAACTCCAAATGTGTCTTATTAATAAAGACAAATCACTGAAAGGTGTATTAATTGTTGTTGAAACGCCACTGAATTTCCTCGCTCCAGTGGTCTTTGTGTTCTCTTTTGTTCTCTTCCTTGAGCTTTTCTCTCCAGGCTTCCAGGGTGATTCATTTGAAATCTTTTGAGGAGAAGATATGACGTGCCGTCCATTAACCGTTTCAGTACCATAATCCTTTACTGCACACTTTATGAATACAAAATGCTGGATCCTTGCTCCGTGTTTTTTCTCTTATTGTAGTCTCATCGTAATGGATGTTGAGGCTTAATAGAAAAAATGTCGACAGTCGAATATGTAAATGTTCATTTGTTCTAAGCGACGGATTGAAATTAGTTGTCCGGAGGGTAGAAATTAAACGTTTTGCTAAAGTCAAGTCAGCTGTTTCATACGCAGCCCATCTGCCTCACATGCAGCCTCAGGTTTGGTGTTGCTTTGGATTTGGTTTTATCCATGTGTAAAAGCCATTTTAATCCTCAGTGTTATTAGTGAAGCTCACACAATCACTTCATGATGGATGATATACACGTGTGCTAAAACGACTCGACTCGAGAGATATTAATTATGTCATTCTACTTTCTGTTTCCAGAAACTGGTTAAAAAATAATAATAACCCAATCAAACACTGCGCTCAAAGCATTAAAAAGTGTGCAGAGCGTAAAATTCCTGTTTCAATTTCATGAACAAGTGCTTTCAGCACATGAAGGAAGAAGACTTCAAGTGAGCGTTTGTTTGAAAGAAGCCAAAAGCAGCACAAAGAGATGTGACGTTCATTTACTGACAGCCAGTAAGACGTGAGAGCAAAGTTAATAACAAGAAGTAAATGAATACAAATATAAAAAATATTCATATATTTATATATAATTATCATTTGTTGAATATATATGTATATAGAAATATATATACATATGTAATGTATATATATGCAACAAATTATATATATAAATAAATACAAATATATATTTTAAGAATACATATATTTATATATATTTATCATCTGTTGCATATATACTGTATATATATGTGGGTGTGTATATATAGAAATATTTATAAATAAATAAATGAATACAAATATAAAAAATATACATATATTATATAATTATCATTTGTTGCATATATATATGTAATGTATTTATATGCAACAAATTATAAAAAAATATACATATATTTATATATGTTTATCATTTGTTGCATATATATACAGCATATGTTTGTGAAATTTTACCATCATTATCCACAATTTGTCTCACAGCCGTGATCATCCTTTACTTTTATTTTGTGATTCGCACTGTTGGAGAAAAGTCAAACATCGAGCATTTTACAATGCATGCTGACTTTTTGTATTCAGGGTGGAATTGGGACACAGCTGCTAATAATAATTGATAAAGGGCGAGAAAGTTATAAATATGTGTAACTTTAAAAATCAAAACACTTTTTCATCTGTTAAAACCTTTATTGTTTGACATTGAAACCCATTCAGCCTCCCAGGATCTCCGTGACCGCGGAGCATCAGGACCCGGATAATGAAATAAGACAGAACAGCCACGAACCATGAGTCAGTTTAGCATCTCATTTAAGTCGTTTGGATTGACGGTCGGAAGACTCTTTAAGGCTGAGGAGATATCGGAGAAAACAACAGATTGAAATTTGAAGGCTGCTGACAGAAGATACTCACATGTCCTGCAACGATCACCGCCGAAGTTAATTGGTTCTGACAGGAGCTCGAAAAACTGACCTCTTTATTCAAAGAACCCTTGTGAAGGACTTTCTCTCTCTCTCTCTCTCTCTCTCTCTCTCTCTCTTTCGTTAACTTTTACCCACATTCGGTGCAACGCGTTCCCTTAAGACTGACAGAAGGCTTGAGCCGGTTTCCCCTCCTCCCTTTTAAGATTCACTTCCAAAATAACTCTGCATTAATTCCTCGTCCGCCCGCCATCTGGCTATTATCTTTACAAGAGTAAGGGAAAACCGAACAGCAGGCATCGGTTATTTAAAAAAAATTGATTTAGCATGTCTTATATTCAGAATCTATCCTGGGAATGTTCAGGGGAAACTCGTGCACACTCAAATTAAGTGTTTGGAGGTTACCAAATGCACCTTCGCTTTTAATCAGCTATTATAGCGAATACGTAATCAGCCCTCTTTTCTTTCTTATGATGTGCTGATTAGACCTTCTAACCATCACCGAGCCCTTCCTACCCACACTCTGACGTCCTACCTGTCACATTCAGCGCCACAACCTGGTTAAAAATACAAATAAATTGCACTGATACGTACGTGGCGCTGGAGGTAAAAGGGGACGGACGCCTAATAGAGGCAGAGAGGATGCCAACGTTTAACTTTTAATTTGAGGAGTGGGTGGCAAAAAGAAAAACTCTCCGCTTCCCTTTCCTCGCTCGAGAGGCCAGCAGCTCCTTCGACAGAAACCGAGACTGGCTTCGATCTCCTAAACAACATAAGGAGGTGGAGGGAAAAAAGATAGCAGCAGCAGGAGGAGGTGGAGGAGGAGGTGATGTAGAAATAGAACGTAAGATGACTAAATGGGTAGACGGCCTCCCCTGGGAAGACGATAAGAATGGTATCACGGTGGCTTTGTTGGTAGAAAATAATTAGCCGCGTGATTTTTTTCGTGCTAATTGAACAGGCAGAGCTAAAAAGAGAAAATCTGATTATGATGATGAAACTGCACACACAGGTAATCTGAAAGAAACAATCTGCCGCTTTGACTTTTCAGAGGTTAAACCGGCTAAAGTGCTGACGGAGGAGCGGCGGCGCGGGATAACCCGGGGAGGGAACAGGTGGCGTTCAGATGATGCCTCAGACAAAGTGAAAGGAGGGGTGGAGAAACATGCAGCTTCTTCTGTTTTTATTCTAGCCGTGCAGCATTACGGCATTAACGTCTTGGGTCCAGATTGAAATATCCCGACATCGACCGGATGGATTGTAACTACAAATTTTTTCTCAGAAATTCCTGGTCAATCATACGCACTTTGACGATCCTCTGACTTCCTCGCGGCACCCGCCACAACGTTGACATTTGGTGCGAGTGTTCTTCACCTCCTCAGGACGAGTTCATCTGCATCATCTCGTGCCATCATCAGGTCTTAAGTTATACTTTTGGGTGTAGGCGTGTTAGCATTTCACTCGCAGGACCGCAGTGACTAAGCACCGTTTAACAGAGCTGCTGTGGACTATTCCGTTAGCTTATTTTATGCCGTTAGCTAATTTCTAGTTTTTCCTTCAAATGCCTCTCAGAATGGCCCCAGATGAGCTAACGGCAGGCGGCTAACAGCGCAGACAACAACAACAACAACAGTTCTGACTGAGCTCACGGTTTACGTTCCTCCACTAAATCTTTACATCGCAAATGGTTTGCTGCTTTGTTTATAATCTGAATTTAGCACCTTTTTTCTTGTTCATGCTAATGTTTCCAGTTCAATCAAAGCAAAGGCAGGATACATTCGAGTAGGGGAAGTAAACCGGGCATCGCTTGGCCCCTCCATCATTCACACGACTGACGTAACCCTTGAGCAAAGCCCCCGGAACCCCTTAAAACCAGTACGGAGAAACTCAGAGCTAATTAGACCAGACCAGACTAGTAGAGCCGGGCGGCATGATCCTGCTGTCAACGCCCTCCCTGGACAACTAAAGGTTCAAAATAAAGGGCGGGTTTCTGATGTCGGGCAGTTTCACGGAGACGACAGGTAATTGAGTTTGGGTCAAATTTAACATAATCAATGTGTTCCTTTTTTTCTAATCCCATCATGTACCATACACCTGTTGCTATTTGACATTTTCATCATTTCCAAGTAATCCTGTGTATACTTCTCAGCCGACCACATCCACCTCCCCGACAGTCGGCGTTAACTCCGGGGGGTGGGGCGTTGATTCTGGAGTGGCATCGTCTTCCAGCCTGAGCTAACGTTTTTCTACAGAGATCTAGATAAACTTCTCTTATAGCCGACGTGCCTCAACCGTTGTGGGGTTGTGGATCTCAGTGGGGATTTTAGTTTTTGGAAAGTCGGCTTTTAAGTTGAGCGTATCATCCCCAGGCTTGTGTACAGAATTCTGCAGTATGTATTGAGAAAGTTTTGTCCGAGACTACAACAGTTTTAAGAGGCTCACAGAATGTGGCTTTATTGACACTATTGGGGAGGATTATATGCATCGTGGCAGCGGCAACGTGTTTAGCCCCGATGCCTCGTTGCCTCTCTTTTCTTGAGCTGTTTTCTGTATTGTTCTCTGACAAAAATATAACGGCCAATAAACAAATACACTCTGGTGAAAACGCTATTACATTCATAAGCCAGAGCTCAGGGATGGGGGGGCGAAGAAATAGAGTAATTTATATTATTTAAGGGATGATTGTTGTGTTTTGACATTGGGAAATATACGCTGGAGTAAATAATATATCCAGCTAATGCTCTGATACAGGGTGTGAGCATCCCACAGATTGTTATCCGAGCTGGGCAGTATATCTTGGTTGGTTTCCAGTATTTCCTTTTGTTGTTGTTTTATTGTCACAATTATAGAGTGTGCAATTTAATAATTAGTGAAAAGCAGCGTTGATTAATCTGTCTCAGGTAGGCCTGGCAGCCGAGTGCGAAGTGCGGACCGGTGGAAAGCCACGGCGCTTCCAGAGTGTGACGAGGGTCGACCAGTATTGATCGCGTGTGATGGAGAGCTGGTTTGGAAAAGGTTGGCGCCACGTCGTCCGACGGGAACTCCTGTCGTCCTGTTTGTCTAACGAGCTGCGCGGCCACAAGTTGATAATTTCTCTTCATTAAAAAGTGAAAAAATATACATGTGTTTGATTTATGTTGAATACGTAGAAGGAGTTGCACATATTACCATAAAAAATAGACGAAGGGAGACAATTATTCGGCATCGATGCACAGCGTATAGTTAATGGTTACTTTTCCCCAATGCCGAGAGTGCATGTTTGTGTGTGTGTGTGTGTGTGTGTGTGTGTGTGTGCTTTCATCTCAAGTTTTTTTTTCTATTAGCTGGTAAAATGCGTCATGTAGATTCCGACTGACCCGCTCCAGTTGTTATCCAGGCCTGCTAATACGCAACGCTGTGGTTTCGACACAGCTGCTTCCCAGTTCCAGTGCGCGGACACGCTAACGTCTGCGTTTCGACCCTGAACGCATCGTGACGGTTCGACGCGGTCCGCCCCGTTTCAAAGGCTCGTCCACGAGCAAATGCAGCTTCTTTTAACTGGAGGGCAGAACCAGTGGGCACACTTGGGATTAAGTATTTATACCCCGATCCCAGTGAGCAGGAGCTTTGCGCTGAACGTGGTTTTGCTCAATGAGGTGTGTTACTGAAGATGGAGGAGACAACCGAGGGTTTCTTTATTCTCAATAATCTCAATCAGCATCAGAAAGGCATGAGAGAAATCACAAGCAGCTCACGCTGACTTTTTCCATTACATAAATAGTAATGTTAAAGTAATAATGAGCTCAGCGCTATGACTTCAGTAGCCCATCATTCAGTTCCTAATCTTCTTCGCTCACCCTTAAAAAAAACTCATCACAGAATACACAGATTTTTTTAGGGCTGCTGAATAGGTTTTATTTAACATACCAGAAGAAAGATATTCAAACAAACAAGCTTTTAGGTCTTTCTAATGAATTCACACATTAAGGAAATTTCACGTACCATTAAGGCCACATTTACAGAAACAAATATTTCTGCCCCTCCGTTTTCAAAAATAACGTTGTACACACAAGGTTGTTTTCAAAAAAGTTTCTGTTTATTTGAACCCGCATAAATACGCCGTCCGCATACGTCCCCATAGGACGCTCACGTGACGTGACGCATCTTTAGTCGCACACTGTGACGTTTGACAACCTAAAGCTCTGTTTGACCTCGTTCACACGCAAACACAAAAACAGAGTTTTCATAAATCTCCACTTTGGCAGGAGTTTTTCGAAATGATCGTTTTCCGTGATTAAACCTCAGTTTTTGTGTAAATGAAAGGCCAAAACGCATGAAAATATATGCGTTTTCCCATCGTGTAAACTAAGTGTGTCCCTATTTACATTTAATCTGCTAGATTTAGGACTGTGCCCAAGTTAACGAGGGACACCTGAATGCACCGTTAGCTGAGGCTCCACCATGTGGCCCGAGTCCTCCGGTCCGGCCCGTCAGGCCCCCGTGAAGGACCGACGCTCGTGGCCCTCAAACTCAATTCTACAAATACAACTACTACAGACGGGTGAGCTCGACAACCCATGTAACGCGATGTACCGGGGGCCATCTTAAGGGCATCTGGATCATTCTCGCGAACTTCTGCTGAAGAGGCGAAACTTTTCCCGCCTTTCGTTCGGGCGCTCCTGTCATCGCCGTGGAAACCACCGGAGGGAAACGGTTGCTCTCTCGGAGCACTTCTGTTGACACCCCCCCGTCTCATCCCTGCCGCGTTTCCCTTTTCGACTCGAGGCCCCTCGCTGTCAGCTGTCCCTGGCTTTTAATTGCACCGGGGGCCCCGCGGCTTCAGTAATTATGTTGTCAGGCGCACAAAAGGTGCGAGTGCAAATAATGTGAACGCCGCGGCGGCGGGCTCGTGACTCGCCGCCGTTGCAGGGGCAAACGTCGCCCGCCGGAGGAGAAGCGACCCAGGAAGCAATCGAGCGTACAAAAGAACGTTGTCACCTCATTTGTAATCAGGAAACTGTATACATACGATAGTTTTTTCTCCGTACCTTAAAATAGTGCCCACACAAAGAGAACGCAGTTTTAGAAAATAAGAGGTTTGTGTTGGTGTTGTCACGGAAAAACTGATAGTACGGGTCTTAATTACGGTGCGGCAACTTTAATTATACAGAGTGTTGTGTTTATCCGAAGCTCTGCTCCTAGCTTTGGGAAAGTTTCATGGAACTTTAATGTGAAAGCTTTAACGCTCCGGATCGGGAGCCGCGATGGAGTTTCTACCGTCTGCGCTGCTCGCGATTAAATATTAAACGTGTCGGACAGAGAGGAGGAGGCCTACCTGTTGGGGGAGGCTTGAGTCGATGCTCGGCAGCGTCTTCAGGAGAGGTCATTCACAATAAATAAAATAAGACTCTCCGCGGGCGTTCCCGGGCAATCTCTGAGAATTCAAAAGGTTTTCATCATCCCCGATACACGTTTATTGGATAGAAATCAGTCTCATGAAATCCAGCCTTTTAACCTCTGCCGTGGTTGCGGAACGGAATGTAACGAGAACTCATAACTCCAGAAACATTATCTCGTATTGTTAAGTTATGAAGAAATAAAAAGTAGGATCCACACATCTTCTCGCCCAATATCTTTTCTCATCTATTTCAACGGAAAAAAAGAAAAGAAAAAATCCTCTTGGGATGCGGAGGCTGCATGTGCTCGCTGCTGATAAGGCCTCCGATGTAATGAATATTCTTTATGTGATTTTATTTTATGCATTGAAGTCAAGTTTTATCGGTGCGGAGCGAACCTCGGCCGGGGCACCGCAGGACTGTGGGCCGGGTGTGGCCCCGCCGGGGCCCTTGAGTCTGTTGCTGGCTGACGGGGATGGCGGCGGCGAGGAGGGGGGGGGAATCTATACAATTCCATCGGTGGCCTTGTTCTCTCTATTCACAAACATGGAAAATTCAATGCGGGCGGGCGAAACGTCGCCCCGTGGAGTGAGCGCACGCATGCGGACGAGGGGCGGAGTCTGCGTGGCTGTGGCGCGATTGGGGTCAGAAGAGTCATCGCCGGACGGAGGGGGCCCCAAACGCAACCTCAGGGGGGGCGGGGGGGGCAACCTTTGAGAGGGGGCGTGACAAGTAGAGGACAAATGATGATAACCAAAAACAAATAAAGAAAAAAACACAGCCCCCAGAGCGAGAGGGACCCAGAAAGACATCATTGAATAAGTTATGAGTAGGCAAGATGGACAGATAGAGAGAGCAAGGGGAGATGAATAACATAAATAAGTGCTGGGGGGGAGGGGGCACCTCGGGGGCAGTCTGGGTCGGTCACAAAGTTGGAGCACAGAAAGAACAAATCCAAAAGATTATCTGGAAGGAGAGAAGAAGAAAAAAAGTTGCTTCAACAATTTGAGGATTTTGTCTGAATGAATAAAAACATGTTGTGTTAAGTCCCTTCATTTATTCCTCCCCAAGGGAAGTTCAATGAGATGCTGACTGTGACTGTCCGAGGGAAGCTTATGCTTCACATCAATTGCTCTAAAATATAACAGTGTTTTAAAGAGATGGAAACAGGAGAGGTGGAGACGGAGAGAGAGGAGATGAGGACGGCCTGATATTCAGCATTTTATCCTTCCTTCCGATCCCTTTGATAATGTGCCAGACTAACCCAGAAAAAAAAGCCTAAATATTAACTGAAGTATTAAAGCCTTTGTAATAACACCCAAAGCACCAAAGTGGTCTGTTTACATCCCGTGCCGGTGGGGATGCACCAACAACAAAGACTTCAAATGAAAAAGGCCTTTTTAACCCTTTTGACCACATCCCCGGTCATATCGTGCACTTATTTGACAATATATACAAACATTTTTTCATATAAAATGTGTTAATTTATCAAAATCCAATCATCCATTCCTCTAGATAAAAATAAAAGGTGTGCATACATCAGCTAGTACTAATCTAGTAAATCCATCCATCTATCTGCCACCTTTAGCAACACGGTCGGTTTAAGCCCGCCCTCTTTTGCGGTCCAACCAATAAATCCCTGTTTTTACTGTACAGCCGTCATATGTTTAGTTTCACTGGGACTTTAAGAAGGAACATATTGTCTGTACATTAAATACAAAGCGGCTAGCTTAGCTTAGCATTAAGACTGGAAGCCTAGCCGGTCTCTATGCTAACGTCCACTTTTCAGCACACGGCAACCTCACATTGCCAAGAAATAGTCCAACATATAACCCTCTGCAAAATCCAGCTTTAGAGAGCTTTAGAAACAGAATCGCTTCCCCAGGATGTCAATATTGGTATCCAGGGCTAGGCGGCCATAACTGGACCAAAACTGAGCAGCAGAGGCACTCCGAGAGAGAATAATAGGATTAGCGGTCATTTGATAGGTTGTAACGCAGCAGATGTCTTCTAACAAACTTCCAATCTATTTAGTTTGGCACCTTTCCACAAGGCAAATCACTAAATCAGGATATTTAAGGTTGCGATACCTTTCGCAGTTCGTGGCAAGCGGTGCCTGAAAACACTCAGCGGCCTTTTGAAGGTCGTAAAGTAGCCTCAATATTGTTGGAAGTCGGCATCAGACTTTATTTAGAGCGCGGTGATTCAATTCAAACACAAAGAACTTGTGAAAAGAATTCCTTTTGCCCAATGAAAATGTTTTTTTTGGGGTCAACATTGCCTCAACGGAGGAACACACTGTGCCCAGAAGCTCCGGGGCGGCTCCCCCAGGCTCCGGATCACGTCCGCCTGACGTAGCTGTTGGTTCATCTTGGACGTGTTACCACTCTATCGGGTGGTCTCTCGCTTCTAGCTTGAAATCAAGACTTCACTTTCGCACCACTGAGCGGCGAGGCGGAGCAGCGAGGTTATTCGCTGTCCTGAAGGTGTGAGGCGACGATCAAAGCAACCAGAGCGAGTCGGCTCCGGAGGAAAAGCCTCCGAGGAGGAGGAAGCGTGGCTCTGCAGCTAATGAGACAAATGAAGGCGGAGGAGAGGAAATAATCAGTCGTGAGAAAAGTTATTGTCAGCTGTTCTCTGATTACAGTCTCTTGGCACATTTCCCTGAATGTGTGTTGATGAGGGCTCGCTTTGAGATGCAGAGAGAGGCCGAGTGTAATTGTACAGACTTTGCGAGATGGGGGGGGGCAACAGATCTGATCTAACGAGACACTTTTTGCAGACAGCTTTGAAATGGTCTGGGGCAGGGGGGTGAGAGAAAGAAGTGTGAGATTTTAACAAGGAGAAGATTTGGACTCGATCGGCTTTATGACACAAAGACTTGCGCACAATGAAGAGGAGCACCCCCCGGGCGCGGTGCTTCACTGCAGCCCACTGCTCCTTCATAACGAAGGATGGGTCAAATTCAGACACAAATTTCCCCATTGTGGGATCAATAAAGTATACATTATTATTTATTTATTATTTATACATTTATCTGAACATTTATTTATTCCTGTATTTCTTCATGTATTTATTGAATCTTAATCCATTTTCTGTCCTCCATACATTTCACAGCCGTATGTCCATCGTGTAGGATCGAGGAGGATCCTTATCCTGATTCATTTTCATTCAGAAATTGTTGGGTAATTATTTGTATAATATTTTTTTTTTTTTAAACTCTAAATGTTAAAGCTGCTTTAGTTGCTCCATGAAGTTAAGACCTAAATGAGTCATTTGTATTATGTTACATATCTACCAAGTGAAATGTTCAAACCTTATAGCTCCGTTTTTTATTTACTGAATCTACTCTGTTGGAGTCGCGTTTGTTTTGCAGGTATTTTGCTGTTTTTTGTCGTCGTGACTCGTGTTTGTTACGTAGACAAGTCGGCGATGCATTAACTGATCCGGATATTGACACGGAAATTGTCAATATCTCGCACTGTTAGGTGGCTGCTTTAAATATGAAGATTATTCCTCCAGATAAAAGCACAAAAATGCACTCTGAGCCAGGGGTTCTTCACCTTCCTTGCAAACCGCTTTTGAGGATGAGAATATCTTGAGCCACACATTCCCACTCCGTAGTCGTACATCTCTACCATAGCACGTCGGAGTGAAATCATATTTACTGCTTTTACATCTCCTCCCTTTGACTCTTTCTCTCCATGTCAGCCTCTTGAGATTTCACCTCAGTGAAAATAAATCATCCCACATCTCTGTCGTCTAAGGCTCTATGGGAGGTAACTACTTGTTTGCAATCAATCATATTGCTATCATAAAATGTCCCCCCCCCCCCCCCACCCAGCATATCTTTTCCCGATAAATCCACTGCAAACAACCCGGAGACATGTTTTCTCCTCCTTCCTCTCCTTAGTCATGTCTATTTTCTAGCCGCACCTCCACCTGATTCCCAGTAAAGTGCTGCATCACCTGCTGAAGGCTCCGGTCTGAGCCTGCTATCACCCATCCGGGGTCAGCGGCCGCAGAAGCTTTGATGTGTCTCCATTTCAGGGCCCGAAGCAAACCCCACGACCCTCCTCTCCAAACTCACCTAAGACCTGACACACAAATAATAACACACACACAGACGGGGCCCCAGACCTGGAGCGCCGTGACCTCATTCGCTGGGTTCAGAGCGGCGGCTCTCCGTCTTCCATTCATCCGCATGATGCCTCGCGGAGCCGCGGCTTTTTTCCGTGAAACCAGAAACCAGGTGCTCGGGAGGGTTGTTGTTTTTTACCCGCCGACGCCGAGGAAAAAGACGCAAAGGGCACAGGTGTCGGATAGAGAGTTTAAAGTCGTGTGCTTTAAAGTTGGCTGAAATAAAGTGCAGATTGTGCACAGTGCTGAGCCTTTTTTTTCTTTTTGGCATCAGAAGTCCA
Organism: Liparis tanakae; assembly: GCA_036178185.1. NCBI lineage: Eukaryota > Metazoa > Chordata > Actinopteri > Perciformes > Liparidae > Liparis > Liparis tanakae. Next base: position 5,064,142 of record CM070089.1, read on the forward strand.
AGAAAACATTTGCGTCCTCTAAGAAATGTTTGGCTCGGCCAGCAGGACGACAATAAGACCGGAAAAGCTTGGTGTTTTTTAGCAGCTCAAAAGCCCAGACTCCGAACGTGCTCGGGACTCACCGGGAACTTCACTTCCTTCACTTCCTTCACTTCCTTCACTTCCTTCACTTCCTTCACTTCCTTCACTTCCTTCACTTCCTCCCCTCCAGACTTCTTCCGTCTCCTCATCTCTGTGCACGCTTGAAGTGAGACGGCATCGGGCATTGGTTCATTCAGTCTCAACTCTCTGTCTTCATGTGGTCATTTACACATTTTTCACACTGACTTCCCACTAAATTCCCTTTTTGTTCATTCTGAGCACACCATAATGAAAAAAAAGAGAAAGTATACACACCCCTCATGTCTACACAGCATGGCTAACTGAATATGTATAATAAATACATTTAAAGTGAAACACTTGTTGCTTGTTTTTTTGTTTCCCGGACTGCTGATCAAGCTGGGTGTGTATCGATCAATAATATGTCCCTGAGATTACAAGATATGTAGATACAGTCGGAATAAAAGTTTCATACTGAGGTTTTTTCCATCAAAACATTCAAACTCTCCGTCAAACTATTTTTAGTCAGATGCATACGTCATGAAACAGAATCAGAGGAAAGGGAATATTGGTCTGGGGGAAGAATGTCAGATGCTCCCAAAGAAATAAAACCACAACAACCACAATAAAAAAAACGGGGATAAAAGTCTTAACTTTTCTTTTTTGGCCAACTTTTTGGGGAATTTCCTGGAATAAAGTTAAAATAAACACACACAGAGACAGGGAATTCATACCAGCGAACCGTCGTCATGACCTCGTGATGTGCTCCTTGGCCTCGTCTGATTGGCTGCCTCTGGCTCACATCGTGACCCCCCCCCTCTGCAAAGTTTTTAATTGGGAGGCGTTGATGATCGAGCGAACACGTCCTCATTACCTCTGGCTGGACATCGTGAGTCCTTTTGGAGCGTCGGTCGTGATCTCAGGGACGGCTGTGTGTTCGCCCGTCTGTGTGTTCGCCTCTCCACACGACTCCATAAGCGCCAATTAACATGCGGGAAGCCCGCCGACGCACACGCTCATGCACATCCATCATTATCCTAGTTATTAGTAGAGAAAGACTTCCTCTCCCACTCAGACCACAAAGTCAGGAGGTCCACGACCTGACCGATTGTCTCCGAGCCACGGAAGAAAACCTGAGACAATCCCGCGAGTATTTTTTTAAATACCTGTAGGATTCTTATATTTACATGAATTGGTGGTTTTAATAAGTTCCTTTTGAGAAGTATAATGGTTAGGGGTCATTAGGGTCGCTTAGCGTGATCTTTTATTAACAATTTAAGAGTTTGAGTTCATAATTTAAGGAATATCTAACGCCGCCGGTCCCCGAGGTTGCAATTAAATGTGAGTCTTTATAGCTTTGAGATGTTAATGGGCTGTGAGTTTATAGGTGTTTCTATAGTTATATGGTATATGATTAAGCCATCTGTAGTTTAGGGGGAATGTTAACTGCTTTAATTGGGCTTTTTTCACTCTATGTTCACCTTAATTCTGCTTTAGCAGATCTTCAGCTACACGTAGTCTTACTGATGTCTGTAACAAAGGGTTTTCTTCAGTGAAAATTGTCTCTATAATCCTAGTTTTCCACAAATATACACAGATAAGATCTTTGAACCCATATTTATGTCACGATTACATAAATAGTAATGTAATAATTAGCTCAGCGCTATGAGTCCATCATTCAGTTCCTACTCATCACAGAATGAAAAAAAAATTTCGGGCTCCTGAATAGGTTTTATTTAACATACCAGAAGAAAGATAATCAAACAAACTCAAGCTTTTAGGCTTTTCTAATCAATTCACACATTAAGGAAATTTCACGTACCATTAGGGCCACATTTACACATAGCCGGTATTTACAGAAACAAATATTTCTGCCCCTCCGTTTTCAAAAATAACGTTGTACACACAAGGTCGTTTTCAAAAAAGTTTCTGTTTATATGAACCCGCATGAATACGCCGTCCGCATACGTCCACATAGGACGCTCACGTGACGTGACGCATTTTTTGACGCACACTGTGACGTTTGACAATCTAAAACTCTGTTTGATCAAGTTTTCAGAAATGTCCACTTTGGCCGGAATTTATTTAGAAATGATCGTTACCGTGATAAAACCTCCGTTTATGTGTAAATGAAAGGTCAAAACGCATTAAAATATATGCGTTTTCCCATCGTGTAAACGGGGTCTGAGATTCATCCTTCTTGCATGTTTAATTAACTCTCCTGTTATTCCAGATCCTGTCATCCTCACCTGGTTGTCTCTCATTCCCTTCTCATGGTCCTCCCGCCCTTCTCACCTGCCTCTGACCACCTCGTTAGTCCCTCATTCCCTTCACCTGGTCCTCACGCCCTTCTCACCTGCCTCTGATCACCTCGTTAGTCCCTCATTCCCTTCACCTGGTCCTCACGCCCTGCTCACCTGCAGCCCATCCACTCATTAGCCCCTCACTATTTAGCTCCCTCACTTCCCCTTGTCCTCTGCCGGATTGTAACCGTTACTATTTAGCCACAACGCCGTCTCCGTCCAGAGACCATGAGGGTCCGATCCCTCCGAGAGGTTGCCAGGTTTGTCCAGTCGCGGATTGTTTTGCTTGTCAGACGGTCCAGAAATGTAAAACTGCTCACAATAAAGGACGGTTTCTACGGAAAATGAGCAAAGTGCATCTCCGGATGAAGAACACGTGAATGCTCCAGAAACGGTAACGGTGAATTTGAGTCGAACGTGATATAATTGCTGTTTATTTTAGTTCTGCTTGAGGTAACCGTGGCCCGGAACCGTGGCCGCTATCCCGACCGCTATCCGGGCCACTGTGAATTAATTGGTCAACAAAAACGTACAAGATGGAGAACAAAGGAGGACATTAGCAACGTGGACTTAGCCGAGATGTTTTCTTTCACGTCGCGAAGGTTTAAAAGCTTTATTTAATCTGACGGCTAATTAGGTGCCGCGTGGTAAGAGGACGCCGCGGTAATGAGACAGGTGGTCTAGTTAGACCGGAGAGCTGCCGGCTCCGCTCCCGGGTGTGTGGTGTACTCCAGGCAGACAGGCGGCTACTTTTTTAAACTTTTTTCGGGGAGGGGGGGGGGTAAGAAGACACCCGGCAGCCACCGTGACCGACCGTGATAACGCAAGCTGTCCGAGACGTGGCAGCTCCCGTTTAAAGACTTTCTTCTCTTTTTTTTACGGCTGCGCTTCTGTTCAGATGAGCCTCGATGGAACTGTCTGCAGAGCTTGTGACGGACAGTTGAGGTAATTATTCCGCCTCAGGTATGATGATTAGGCATTGTGCTGGAACACGCAGGCACACACTGGATTTTTTAGTTTTTTCTTCCCGTGGAGTTGTTTTGATGCACGATGTGCCGCCTGCCAGATGGTCGAGACGTGCCAGAGGGTCGCGACAGACGCCACGCCGCCCGCCGACTTCGGCCAATCGATACGTTTTGTTTTTTATACCTTCAAAGTTTTAGTGTCCAAACCTCTTCTCAGTATTCTCTCGATTAGTTTCTCTCTCTCAAACAGGTGTTGTTCCCCCCCGTGTCCCTGCTCTTTCACACTCTCACACCTGTTCCTCTCTGCGACCTTCCAAAAACATTTATTTTTACCTTTTCAACCTTTCGGATCAAGAAGCGAGAACAAAGGTTTAATTTCTGGCCTTGACGGGGGGCGGAAAAAAGCTTCTCGGCAGAGCTTTGGTTGCGGGATTAAACATAATTACATAATTACAAATTCTCACTCGTATAGCCTCTCGAAGGCGTTGGCTTGCTTCTCGCACAGACTTCGAACACAACAAAAATAATGAACTACAATATGGCAATAATGCACATACTACACAGGTAGTATTGCTGCAGGCTGTCCTCCAGGGTGTGTGTTTTACACCCAGAGCATGTCAGCTCCTGCAATCCGTCTGATGTTCATTGTGTTAGAACATGGTCTGAACTTTGAGCCACTTTACTCAAAACATTGCCCAAGAGTCACCGTCCATAAAAAGTCCATAAATAAAAAGAAAAAAGATATTCCATATTTGCACTGGTCTCATTTCTGCTGTTTACCCATCATCGCCTCGACACGCAGCTCCGCGTGAGTTATTAAACGAGCTCGGTGCACGTTCAGACCGACGCTGACCTCGTATCAATTTGCATATTTAAAGCATTCCAGTGATCTATATAGCGCAGAAGCAATTAAACCAGAGGGTGTCCCGAGGGGGCCCACCTGGTTTCAACCCAAACAGCCCTTTGATCCCTGGTAAGTGGCGGCGTTCATATCGTCAGACCTCAACTCAATAGAATTCAATTATTTCTGAATTCATGCAGCATCACCAAAAAAGGGGTGGAGGAGGGGTGGAGGAGGAGGGGGGGGGGGAATATAAAGCAATCGCTGCAGGATGCTGGATGCGTTCAGGGGTTCTCTCAGGATGTGTGTCGTAACACTGCCCCCTCATGGTCATCACCGAAGAGGCTTTCCACCGTGTGTCACGTGCCGGGTGTTTATGGACCCCCCCCTCCCCCGCTCTGGTGCATTTTTCTTGTCATGCACCCGGAGGCAAACGGGAGACGTGACTTCCATTTGAGTTTTTTAGCTTAGTTTTTAGTTTAGTTTTTTTTTTATTTTGCCCCCTTCAGAATACCATCTGCCTTTCGCCTTTGTGTGTTAGTCATGCGATCCACATGGAGAGTTGATGCTTCTTCTTTTTTATACCCTCGCCCACGTGAATGTGTTTCAGGTTCTGCAGGCTCAGAAAAAGGAACCGCTGTTTTCACACCTGCTGCGAGCAGCAATTAAACATATGGCGGCACGAGAGCAAAATGACTTCGCTTAGAGTCACACAGCTACTAATTAAATCTTTGAATGCGACTAGATTAACAAGACAATGTTTTATGTCTCCTCGACCAGGGAAGTTATTCGTGTTGTGAGGCTCCTCCGCCCACGCTCCTCACCGTCGTGCTTCTGGAGCATCGCTGAATTGTCGTCGCCAACTTTTTTCTTTCCCTTTTCGAGACATCGAACGGCTTTAAGAGTATCCGGATACACGAGTGGCTCCCACATGTACGCTCTGGAACGAGATGGGAGAACTCGTCTTGTGCCGCCAGTTTACAACAGTATTTTGCGGCTGCAACTACACATGCTTTTGTCAACGAGAAATATTTAGCTGAAAACATGCTGTGCCGTATGATGGCGCTCATAAGCGGAGCATTACCGCTCACAGAGACGATGCAACATGTTTTATTGTTCCTTCGAGCTCTCATCCACGTTAAATTGTTCGAGTAAACATTTAAGTTTGATATCTGTAGCCTCCATTTGAATAATTAATCATTGCGCTATAATCTACTGATTGGGCATAAGTGCTTTTCTTTCACACAAGGCCATTACTGAAATAGTGTGTGTGTGTGTTTTATACCAACAGATGCAGCTTTAGAGGCTGAGCCAACACATCAAACCATCTGAAATCCAGGGCACCTACACCGCCTATTATACGCTTTGGCACTGGAATATGTTTATTGCACATATTCTGTGACAACAAAGAGCAGAATACGCAGCAGAGGAGAAAGCGTGAACACGGGGAAAGAGTCTCGACAGTCTTGAATCAAGATGCTTGAGAGTGGTCCTCATGTTATTGTTTGTGTTGACTGTTGACACATGGCTGGTTGTCTCCGTCTGCCTCCGTCTGGGTTTCATCGTTGTCTGCTCGCTGCTCGCCACCTACCATCAAAAGAGCCTTTTAAGTCCGGACTTTGTTCTTCGCAGTGCAGTGTTTCAGTTAATTAACCTTGAATTTGAACCACGATTCATAAAAAAGAAAGAAATGTGTGCGCCAGAAGGACAATTATGAATTCCATTTTCAACAGAATACAATACGGTCTAAAAATAAGATATTACGTCATATACAATCTTGTAAAATAGATCAATGTAAGATGGTGATTGTTTAATGATTGCATTGTGTGGTAATGTATTGCATGTTTGGCAAAATCCAGGAAAGTGAAGCCAAAGCAAGTGTCGTAAACGTGCATTCTCTCTCCTGGCCTCTAGGGGGCGACTCCTCTGGTGGAGTCAAATAGAGGATAAAACAGGGTTAGCTTTAGCGTGTGGCTACCTCGTGATTGACAGGTCTCCACTGCGGCGTTGTCCGGTCATGAAGTTGTCTTTGTTTTAATCTTAAAAACTGTAACACTTTTAATTTGAACATTTTGGTTGTCGTTATCACTTCTGGTTCCAAATAATCAAAATGTCGACGGCCAAAAACAGCAAACTCAAGGCCATAAAACCACATTCCACAAAGCAATGGTTTATGGTGACTATATTAACTTCTTATATACAGTCTCATGAGTTTATCTTTATTTAGTATAATATTTACAATATGTGGGGGGGAATTCATGACACTCCATCCGAGTTGATTCAACTCAAAACCACAGCAATGTCCACCTCGTGGTCTCAATTAACTATTAAGCTGATCGGGATGCTCGATCAAGCTGGAGCTCATTTCTAAGGAAGAATCAAGTCATTGAAGCTCTGGTTCTGGCTCACCAGATGCCAGAACCGGTCGGTCGGTCAGCCGCTCAACCAGCCAGTCGGTCACCTCTTCCCTCAGTCCATCGGAGAGAGTCACACAGTAACTGATCCGAGATCAGCCAGCCAGACAGTCAAGTAGCCAGCCTGTAGCTGTGAGAAAAGTCCGGCCAACAAAATCCTGATGACTTCCAGATGAGAGCCCAGACGACCAGGCCTGCGCAAAAGGACACACACACACACAAACACACACACACAGAAGAGAAGAAAAAAAGAAAAGAGAGAGAGAGGATGGATGGAAGGAGGTGGCAAAAGAAAAGAGAGACGGGAAGGACGAGTGTGTGTAGATCTGTGTGTGAGGATCAACATGACTCTGTGGTGGGCTCTGCTCATCGTTGCTTACCTGTCCGTGTACCTGGCAGCCGCTCAGCACTACAGGAGAGGTAGGTGGATCTTCGTGCGTTACTTCTCCATCTTCTCTCGTATCGGCCACCATGTCAACATCATGGAAAAAGCTGATTTTTAATGATCTGTTTGACACAAATTGCAACTATTCACTATTCTTCATTTGAAATATTAGCCCATTAGGAAATGTAAAACAAACAGTCGCGATGGATCCATCTTGGTTTGCTTCTGTTTGTGTGCGTGCGTGTGTGTGTGTGTGTGTGTGTCTTTGTGAAGGAATGTGTTTATCTGGTGATATTGGGAACATTGCAGAACGTCAACAGATCTTTTTCCAAAGAAAAGAGACTTTCTACTGGATACACTCGCTAAAGGAAATTCCTTTCTCAAGCCTTAAAATACTTAAAAAGTCACACAATACTAAAATTCAGCTCTAGGACACGATTATAATAATGCGTTAGCTAATAATATTTTTTGTACCAACACCAAACACAGTGCGTCTGGCCCATGTGCACACGTGTGTTACGATCATAATGTCACTGTGAAGTCTAACTAAAGTAAAATAAGCATTTCCGGTGTTGATGAAGAATTGTTGTGTTTACGTATCTTTGTTTTAGCACTGTGTCGAAGAAGTGGACGTAGCCACTGGGAAGTTTACAGTTTGTCAACTAGCAATTTGAACCAAAGTTACGTTCACACCAAAAGACCAAAACGTGTGAGTTTACTCGCTCGACCATTTGCCGTGTTCTCGCCATAGGTGTCGAGACGCTCCGCGAGGGGCGGGGCTTATCTCTGTGTCACGTCTCCGTAAAGACCGGTATCATCTCCCTCATCCACCACGGAATAACTCACCACTAGTTCTGCTTTAAACTTGTTGTGGACATCCCACTCACTGACGCCCTCGTGTTTGGGTTCATGACGTCACCCGTAGGCTCACTCGGCTCGGTCACTTTCACCGATGAAGTCACTGTTACGTCTGAAAGATTTCCGCTTCCAGCGCTACGAGTGCGGAACATCTAAACGCGCCTTATTGTGTTCAGAACATTATAATATATAATATGTTATCGTGTTCATAACATTATTGTCCTACTTGTTCTGATTCAACAGCGGAGGGACAGCGATGACGCGCGGAGCAACTCGAGAGCTGATTGGCTCGAGTTGCAAGATTACCGCCTCAAAGTTGAAATATTTCTGCGGCTATGGGTCAGTGGGTAGCAGGCCCGTCTTTCAATCACGGGGTTGGAGGTTTGATCCCCGCCCTAGTCGATGTGTCCTTGAGCAAGACACTTAACCCTGTAGCTGCGTCTACGGTGTATGAATGTAACAGGATTGTAAGTCGCTTTGGATAAAAGCGTCAGCTAAATGACATGTATTGTATTATATTGTATTTCAACTAGGGGCGAAAATTGTGCCACTGAAAACGTGCCGCTGAAAACTCATCGCCCACATCGCGTCGCCCCAAACGCGCCGCCCACGGAGAATAATCGCGTTTATCGCAGCCACACGCGTCTGTACGTTGACTTTTCATGGGATTCGGACGTGCAAAAAAAATCGCTTCACTTAAGTTTGGCCGTCGACTTCTTGTTTTCTTTTGCTAGCAGTAGTGAAACCAGAAGGTGGAGCTAAGTGCAACCAATAGGACATTGTTAGGTGACCAGTGGCTAGCACCGTCACTTCCCGGCAGGAGGCGTCGTTACCGATATTTCCGATCCCCGATCCTGGAACTTGGAGAACCCTGTTACGTCTCCAAAAGAGGGTGTTGGTATTAAAGTGCTAAACCTGAATGATTGGTGGATTAAAATGCTTAGCAGAAGATTTAATTAATCTCCTTTTTACCGAAAGCCCGAGGGACCCAGACGTCCATTTTCTTTATATTTATTTGTTTATTTTCCCGTCTCTCATCAAGACATCCCTCCAGCTCGGAATACCATTTAGCCCTGCTAATTAATGGATCTCTGTTGTTCCCTCATCGCCTCGCTAAAGCAGTTAGCAGCAGATTACACGTTCCCTGCCTGTGCGTAATGACATTGGGGGAAGCCGGCCCATCCAAACGCTGATTGTTTGAAGTGCTGGAGGAGGGAGGGGAAGCATTAAGGAATGAACGGGCTCAGAGCCAGCGGCAGGGAAAGCTGGGATGTTTGAAATTCCCTCCCTCTTCCTGCTCTAGCTGACAGCGGCCCTTAGCTCTTCCCACTCCTTATCATTACCTGACCTCTACACCAGCTGTGCACCTGTTCCTCAACCCTCTCATCAGCCTCGGTTATTCTCCGCCTGTATTTTTAGCCTCGTCTTGTTGTGTTCTGCTTTTCTATCTGTCGTCTAAACCCATAGCTTACTTTTTAGTCGCACATTATAATCCTTTATCTGTGTTATTTAGCAGTTACACATGTTCAACATGAAACTGATTGTGTTTTCTGTGCAGTATTTGTTTTCCTTTATTTTTTTAACCCTCCTGTTACCTTCAAATTTACTAACATCTTTTACCCTTGGGGTCAATTTGACCCCAGCAATTAAAACCTAGAGAAAGTTATTAGAATTAATATAGTTTTCCAAGTTTAAGTGTCAGGTACTTTATGTTTGTTTGTTCACTACCTAAATAGCCCTTTAAATATATATAAAAAAGCCCCCCCACCCAACCCGATACAACCAGAATCCTGGTGAAATATGCAGATCACCATTTAAATATTCTGGTTGACCTAAAATTGGAAAGAGATATCTTTCTGGTGTTTTAATGGCTTATTTTATTATGAGTACATATTTTCAATATCTATAACATTTGGAATGAAAAACTATTTCTGTTCTCAAGAATAATAACATGGATTACGTTCAAGGTCAATTTGACCCCAGGTAAAACAACCCCAATTTTAGAAATTTAGTGGGATGTTATTTGTAAAAAAGAACATCATCATCAGAACATCAGTAAGGAACACATAACAGGTTTTTATTTACCAAAACATATTTAAATAAGCGTCATAAGACACCTGGCCTAACTTCTGTGTCTCCAGCCGTGTGAGCGTTAACCAGCGATAACATGTTTACAAACTGATCGTTTCCCTCGGCTGGAAGCATAAAACATACTGCAACCGTGTATGTAAATGACATATTAATCATTCTAAATGTAAATCAGCATCGGGTTGCCCTGCGGCGGCTCCTTGAACCTTCGACAACATAACCCTTGTTCTAATGAGCGCTCCGTCCTGTGGGTGTTGTTCTGAAGTGTCTCTCCAGGATCTAACATGACAGCGGAGGCATTCCTCTCCCGCTGATGATCCTGCATTCGGGGAGTCACTCCGACGATGAGGAGTTTAAAGTTGTGATGCATTCAAAGCTGCATGTCAGTGTGGGACCTACAGGGAAATATGCTTGCGCCTGGTATTTGATGGTTCGGTGGTTTTAAAACGACTTGAGGGAGGATTTTCATTCTCTAATTAAGCTTCAATTTTTTTATTTTTTTTTTGAGTCTTCATTGTGGTGAAAGCCTGGATATATTTTCTTTATTTGAATATTAAACTGGAGCCGGAAGAGGGTTAGCTTAGTTCAGCATAAACTGGAAGCAAAACACACTCTTGAGAAAATCAATGAAATGTCCTTGTTTATACGCAGTGTTGGGAAGGATACTTTCAAAATGTATTCCGTTACAGAATACAGAATACATGCCCAAAAATGTAATCTGTAACGTATTCCGATACATGAACTATTCTGAGTACTGTATTCCGAATACTTGGATTACTTCCACATTGAATTGCATTTTATAAGTGTAGGAATGCGGCCATCAAATCCTGCTTACTAAAAAGGTCTATGCTGGTGTGTTCTTCTGTTCCAACTGGCTGAATGTGTTAGAGAAGTCTCCTTGAAAGTGTCATTTTTTTGTATTATAATTTTTTGTAGAGGAACAAAGACTATAAGAGTATGTTAATGCAAAAGATGTTTTACTTGGTAACAAGAAAAAGAAAGAATGTTCCCTTATCAATTTCTTTATGTTCTCAGCTGTGAAAAATTACACACTAACAACTGTCCATCAAAACAAAACATAAGCTCAAACTGAATGTGATTATGGCAAAACATTTTTTTTTAAACTATGCCATCAAATATCATTTTTCCCACATTAAACAATGTGTAACTTAAAAAACAACATTACTTTTTGGTAATGTAACAAAGGCTAGCAGAAAAAACCAATCCAAAATGTCAAAGTTATAGAACATAGGTCAAAAAGGTGACAAAAGGTATGACAAAAGGTGATATGACAAAAGGTGATATGACAAAAGGTGTTTATACGAATGTCAAATGAAAAAGGATAACAAATGATTTTACATAGAAATTAGGCTGTCAATGTCCATGCATTGCCTGTGAATGCCTGTGAACCTAAAGACCAGTATATGTTTTGAGCCACCTATACTCTACAAGTCAACACACCCCAGTACAGTGCGGTTGTATCGCAGCAGGAGAGCCTGCTCAAAGTGCTTATCTGTCATTTTGTTGCAGTGTAGAGTGAAAATAAGTCCTCCCTGGCTAAAAAGCGTAGTAGTATTATAGTATTGTACTTTATGAAGAGGGCTCTGATCATTGCATACATCTTCAATGAAGCCAATGACTTGTCTGGATCTTGGAGGTGCCTCTGCACCTCTTCCTCTGGTGATGAACTTGTCATCTGTGCTGTCTCAAAAATAAAGAAGTCATCATCTTCTGGATCACCTCCAATTACGGGGGCGGGGGTTGCGCGCAAGCCAGCGTCCGCACTCTGCGGCGCGCGACACAGAGGACTGTTAACGCGACACAGAGGACTGTTAACGCGACACAGAGGACTGTTAACGCGACACAGAGGACTGTTAACGCGACACAGAGGACTGTTAACGCGACACAGAGGACTGTTAACGCGACACAGAGGACTGTTAACGCGACACGTAGAGACAGAAATGACATGCTGCTGCTGTAATCTGGCGCTATAGAGAAAGTTACACGGGGGGGCGGGCACATTTTTTTTAATGTCATGTGATCTACCAATACTACGCCGCGATCGGCTGGCAGGTCGCCGCGATCGACGTATTGAGCACCCCTGATTTAGAGAATGAATAAACTCGTGAAACAGAGAAGTACCGTCATGTAATCCATTGATTTTAACAATGTAACTGTATTCTAAATACCATCTATTTAAATTGTAACTGTAACGGAATACAGTTACTCATAAATTGTATTCTAAATACGTAACGGCGGTACATGTATTCCGTTACTCCCCAACACTGTTTATACGTCTGTGTAGCACATATTAAGTTAAGAGGTTTGTTTAGCTTATCATAAAGACTGGAAGTATTGAGTAAAACAGTATTGAGAGATATATTAAGCTAGGAGGTTATCATAGCTTAGCATAAATACTGTAAAGAGGGAGCCCAGCTTGGCTCTTTCCAGAAGTAACAACATCCACCTATAAAAGCTCCTCCTGTGCTCAGTAATTAACGCGTTAAACTCCTCTTGCGTAACCAACACGTTGCAGTGCTCTCGTTCATTATCGTTATAAGTATTTTTACTCATTCAAGGAATAAAATATGGCAACAAATGTGAGTTTTACACCTAGAATTATGTACATTACAACAGACATGATAAATATGTACAAAATACTGAGCTTTTGAGTTACTGGTTGATTAGGGTGACCAGATTTGAGTTTGTAAAAAAGAGGACAATTCGGCATAACCCCTTTGACCGGGGCGCCAGCGAGAGTGTGTGCTCTAGCGAGAGTGTGTGCTCTCACCTGTGCTAAGATGTGTCGGCGTGCGCAACACGAAAGAGCGATGCGAGCCGTAGACTGAAATAATATTGCCATCATAACTAGGAGGATTGTTTTAGTTGCCTATTTTGTGGTGCCCCCTCAGGACTTGGTGCCCTACGCGTAGCGCGTTGTGCACGTTATGGGAGCGGCGGTGCTGCGTGTGCACACATCACAGTTGAGAGCGAGGCGCGCGCGCTCAGACGCAGACACATCTCCCTTCTGCCTGTTTTGTGATATACATGCCTAAAAGGGGGATTTCGTTTATCTGACAACACTGAGATCAGTCGACCAATCACTGTTCAGCTGGAACGTAAGGGAGATACCATTTACAAACCTTGTAAGGGGTAAAAACTAGTTTGTGAAAGATCCAGAGTAACGCAAATATCCAACGAAGCAAAATCCCGGACGTTTTTGGAAACCCTGCCGGACGCTTTTTTTGGGCGTCAAAAAGAGGACATGTCCGGGGGAAAACCGGACGTCTGGTCACCCTATGGTTGATGGACTTTGTTTCTTTAGACAAAATATGCTAGTTTTTTCCTTATTTCAATTATGCATGCTAAGCTAAGCTAACTGGCTGCTGGCTCCAGCTGTATGTTTACCTACAGACATCCATCTACTCATTGAACTCATGGCAAGAAAGCAAAAACAAATATTTCCCCAAACGGCAAACTATTAAATTGATAGCGACCATGTGGAGGGGAAAATATGTACAGGCTTTTCCTTGTGGCCAGATGAAATAAGTTTAAACTCTTAAACCTATTTATAAAACCCTGACTGGCCTGAGGGCAGATTTGAGAGGTAAAAGGTTTGATATAATATGTTGAGGGTAACGCTAAAGTGCCAGATAGGATGTGACGGGCGTTTCTGTTCCAACACTGATTTTCGTTACATTCTGAATCGGTGGCTGGGTTGTGAAAGCAAATCTGGAGCCGGGACCGGCCGTCGCCCGAGCAGAGGAACAGTTACACGGGGAGATCTGCCAGCGCAGGAGGCTTTGGCTCGACCTCTCGAGCGCTATAAAGCCTAAATGTATCCGGCCGCCGCGGCTCGGGGCAGCAGGCGCCGATCATTGCTGCAGAATTGGCGGAGCAGCACGGCGAAGCTGCCACTGTAAGCTAGGAGGTGGATAGAATCCAGTGTTCATACTGTACACCTCATTAAGATACATATATGTGTGTGTGTGTGTGTGTGTGTGTGTGTGTGTGTGTGTGTGTGTGTTGGTTTACACGCTGAGCCAAACGCTGGATGGCAACGGCATCAGGGGAAAAAGTCTGGAGAAGCTAAAAAGCTTTAAGCTTCAATCAACTTTGCTTTTCACTTCACCCTCCATAAGCACCCTCGTAAAAATCGGTCTTGGACGCTCGCAGAATGGAGAAAGTCATAACGTGAACATATTTTAGGCATCTGGGAAGCAGTAGTATAGTCTTTGTTACAATAACAATGTGGAAGGGGAAAATGTGAGCGGGGTTGCTTTGCATCCTTGTGTGACCCGTCTATTTTTCGATTTCGACCTCCAAAAAGAGTTTCCACGACCGGCGAGAGTATCCGCCCGCCGTCACTCTGGGTCGCTACGCGCTGCACAAGTTCATAAATCATTCCTCGTGCCCTTTTGGTTTCATTAAGAATTTAGAGAGAGAAAAAAACAACAACGAAGAATGTCAGAGTTTAAAATAAGTCTTTATACAAAGAAACTGTGAATGGTGTTATGACTCATAGTAGTCAAGTCTTTTTAAAGAGGCGAGTCGTTCTTTTTCTTGGGTTATTAAATGGAAACGCCCACTCACACGTGAGGAGAAAGCAGTGATATAGGTTACCAAAGTAAGCTCATTGATAAGTTTTTGAATATTAGGAATGCTAACACCAGTTTAATCAACGTGTTTTGTTAATGGAGTCTTCTGGCTAAAAACAACTTTAGTTCCTTGCCAGAAAGAGCTGCGTAAGAGCCATTTTGTTTTGTTTTTGTTTTGTTGGACCTCCTACCACTAGGGGGGGACAGATAGATGGACTTGGACAGAGAACATATATTTTGTTTTTTGTTGGAATCCATACAACTTCAGAAATAAATAACCGTTAACATTAAAAACTGGACATTGCATCTGTTTATTGTATGCGTTGAAACTAAACCAACCATAGTGACCTTTCTTTTATAGGCAGTGGGGTCACTACAAGCTGAAAAAAACAACATATTTTAAAGTAAAAAAAATGTATATCAGGTTTAGTGTAAGCCAGGGGTGCTCTATACGTCGACCTGCCAGTCGATCGCGGCGTAGTATTGGTAGACCGCGTGACAGAAAAATAAATTGGCCCGCCCCCTGTAACTTTCTCTATAGCGCCAGATTACAGCAGAAGCGTGTCATTTCTGTCCCTCCGTGTCGCGCCGATCGTCTTGACTTGGTCACATTATAAGTAGCTCACATGCTGAAAAAGTGTGACCACCCCTGGTGTAAGCTATATTCCACCACTTTAAGCCACCATCATGATCCACGCTCTATTCAAAGCCATCAAACCCCTTTGAAAAGAAACTAGCCATTTCACATGAGAACATGGAAGTTGAACTTGAAGTACTTGAAGTAAATGTCGGCTACTTACTCTACTTCCTGGATAAGAGGTGTGTGACCAAGTGGAATTGCCTCCGGTTATCACCGTCATTAAAATATGGATTTCACGCTATTTCATCCCCGAGATTCGCGGCCGCAGCAACGGGTTTCATTCCGCCTCTATCTGGACCGCTCGGATTACGACCGTGGACTCGGAGTCCGCTTCGCATCTCGAACCGACGCTTTGAAATCCAGCGACACCTGCTCCCTTTTGTGAGCGGCAATATCTCACGTCTCGGAAGCACAACGGCAAACCGCCACTTGTAAAACGTCGGAGCGTCTGCGGCTTTCAGGTCGAAGACCAATTACCCTCTGACCAGCTGGGGCCCGAATCCATCTCCACTGCATAATATTTGAGATGTAATGTAGCCGTGTTTTCTCAACCTCTGGCCCACCCACGCGTGTGCGCGTGCCACGTTTAAATAATGCGGTGACTAATTTTCTTGAACGCGAGGGGAGATCCTCTAATCCAATTTCCTGTGCTCATGGGTTCCAGCTCTGTATCCATCCGCCTATCGGATAAAGCGAGGGTCGTATTCGCTGGTCGACCCCACGGTCCAGCGCTCCGAGGAGGACGTCAACCAGCTTTTTGAGGTCAGTCCAGATCCCGTGATTTAGGAAACGGCTTACTTCAAATGTGTTGAGAATGTGCAAGTCACATTAATATGTCGTGATATCTTGTGACGTCTTCATTTCCATTCCCTTAGTGGTCAAAATGTGGTTTATTTAGCCGATTGGAGGTAGAACCTAACACAAGAGTGTGTTATTAAGTTGGTAGATGGTGATAGTTCCTGAGTATTTTCTTCTGGATGGCCTCTCCCAGATCCTGATGGCTGGAATGCAGATCCCGGATGGGGGTCAGGAAATGCAGATCTCAGACAAGGAGCTGGCCTCCCTGAGGAGCGTGGCGAAGCTGGAGGTCGTCTGCGAGGACGTCTTGCCCAAGAGGCTCTCGGACATCCGGCGGCTGACGGCGGAGCTCGACCGGCGCCGGCGACCTCTGAGCTGGCCGGACTTTGAGAGGACGGTGCTGACCCTGGTGTACGCCGCGCAGACGCTGGCCCGGACCGGCAGCCGGCAGCAGAGGGAGGCGTGGGCGAACGCCGCCACGCAGCTGTTCAGAGCCCTGCAGAAGGACCTTGCGCCCTCTTGAGGAGGAACGGGAGGATGTCGTTTTTTTGTTTGTGGGGATTTCCCTTGTTCGAGGTCACCGAGGCGCCGTGTACTGTGACACTGCGTTCTTGACTCTGCGTCTCAGTTGTATACAGACCCCCTACATCATAGCTCTACACAGTTTATACTGATTGTTACAGTAATAAATCCATTTAATTTAAGCTCTGCTGTGGAAAAGTTGGTTCCGATAAAAAATAAAATTAAGAAGTCAATGCACACATGAGCTGCACGTCCAACTCCAACTTCCAAGGATATTATTTCCCAAATATTTCATCCGTCTTGTGATCTTCCTTAAAAACGTTGTCCCGCTATCCCCTGCAGTTATCTCCTGCACCCCCTTTGTGCAATGCTTTATGGGACACTAAAAAAAGCAAGTGGTTTTAGTATCTGTCCCAAGACCCAAACGTGCAGTCTTGAGCATTGCCCCCCCCCCCCCCCCGTGCCCCCTCCCCCCATGTTAGACAAGTGTAACCCTGAGGGAAGTTTCACTTAGTCGACACTTGATGCTCACAAATCTTTCATCCTGAATATTACAAAAAAATCGATATTGATACCAGGCAATTCTTTTTTTTTTGACGAGACCACAATATCTGACGTTGTAAAAACAAATATGGAAAGTATCCTTTCGTCAACAGTGAAAAATACGCTTCTAGTCGAAATATTTAATCGTAGAGAACGTCCACGTATCTTTTACTTAAAATACATCTGCATGCTTCTGGATTTAGTTGCTTTATTTTGACATGTTTCCCGTATTCGACGAGATGAGGACAGGAAACGACTCGAGGACCACGGGAGTCTCTGATTGCAGTTCTTTATCAATCGAATAGCTCCGCCCTGCTCATTCAGGTCCGTCTCTCTCCTGATTGGAGCTGTGATGCATTCTGTTTTAATCCTATTTATTGGTTAATTCCGTGGAAAATGAAATAAAAGCAGCAAAGCCTGGGCGCTCCGTGCATTTGAACGCCTCACAGGACGGCCTCGTTACTCAAGAGTCGCCGTGAGCCCAAAAACAAACCTCCACCCGGCCGGCGCCCGCGAGAAATGCGTCACATAAGTCAGGCTATTTTGCAAATGGTGCTATATTTCTAAAGGGACCAATAGTTTTCTGATGACTACTGACCTTTTGAGATACTTTTAAACTCTGCTAAACCTCCGTGCAGCACATGAATCAGACAACTCCGTGCCGACTGTGAATGTCTGACGTCATCGTCTGCATACGATCGCTCGGCTCATTTGATCTGCCGGTTGAATGAAGAGCACAGATTTATACTTAAGAGTCTGTGTACATCAATACCCCTGATTGCTCATTTGAGCAAACAGAATCATTTTCTGCTTCAAAGCACATTTCCCCGACTCACTTTGGGAAATAGGTACTTTCTTCGTAACAGGCTTTAGCTTCACTCATCTCGGAGTGGATAAAAAACATACATCTCTGTTTTCCCTCCTTCAGTCAATTGGGTTTTTACATTTGCTTACATTCAGTGTTTTGCTTCAATTCAAGCATTTGAAAAGTCCCAATGTTTGTCATTTCCTGCCACCAAAGCTGAAAGTCCCCCACAAGCAGCTCATTTAGGAAATTGAATATACGATGATCACGGGGGCATATAAGAAATACCAAATGAGCCCTGTGATCATCGTATATACACTCAGCGTGTCTCCATTCGAAGCCCACGGACTGATGGATGAGGAGGTGAAAACCGTCATGTGGAGTTTTCAGGCCGAGCCTTCGCCCCCCCGCAGCGCTCTAACGACGATGATGAGTTTTTATGATGTTGCTTTCAGTACCGACCCTCACACGTCCATTAAGGCATTCCCACACTTAAAGCCTCCGTGTTCCTCATGTCAATTCCCACATTGTAATGCACTGTTTCTTTGTTTGGATGGTGTTGTTATGGCTTCTGGCATAAAGTGCACCGTAATTGTCTAAAAGTTGTCCAAAGACTCCATCGCTTCTCTTTAGCGTCATCTTCTCCTCTGTGATTGTGGCGCAGGAGAAAAAAAATGAGGCTTTTATCTGGGTTATTGTCTTATCAGTATGTGGAATATGAGCGCGCTCACTTCATGTGTTAACCATATGTCATGAAGGCAGCAGCGTAATGATGCGTGTTGAGAGAGCACCACCAAGTGGCCGTAAACAGAACTGCTGTCTTGGAGTTCTCCAACGTCATTATTAAAATAGTTGTGAAACGTGGGGCTGATTGTACGCTTTTTATACTTAACATTTAGATTTCAACTAAATGACTAAACTAAGATAATCTCTTCCTCACACAACATACATGTTGTAATCATCCAATCGAGACCATGAGAGCTGGATGGCATTTATCTTTAAAGCAGAGCCCTTAAAGTGTTATGTTTATATTTATATGGGCTATTTATATATTTTAATTCCTAATTCAAAAACATAATTCACATTGTCTTTTTCTCGCCATTCAACCTGTCTCCATCCATAAAGTAGCAGCTGAACGTTATCTCTGTGTAAATATTCAGTATTATCACATGTGCACGGCCACTAGGTGGCGGCATTTATTAATGATATTCCCTGCATGAGCCTCAGCCATGTCATCTTTTCATTTGTCACGATGTTGTTATCTTTGCATCGAGCTGTGCAGATGCTGCCAGGACTCGACTTAATAAAGTAATAGCACAACATGTATTCACGTGGTAATACTCCTTCATGTAAGAGCTCTTGAACTCATTGCAATACAAAGACACGGGCAACGTTGCATCTATAATTTGATTATAATGTTCCTTATATTATTTTATTGGGGGGGGGGGGGGGTTGCGTTTGAAGCTCCTTAATTAGAGCTGAAACTTGTCAGAACTGGAATGCGTCTTCCTCGGGAGAAATACCCTGTGATCACCTCCAGCTGAACACCCAGTTGTTATAACTCAAGCTTATCAGCTGCATGTGTCCCCCCCACCCCCCACCCTAACACACACACACACACACACACACACACACACACACACACACACACACACACACACACACCACCCACGCACACACACAGCTGTCAGACATATTTTCATGCTTCATATCTCAGCGAGGGGCCGGTGAGACATCACAATGTGTCACACACACACACACTCGTTCCTTTTCTGCAAGCAAATTAAACAACTCAATATCTTATCCAGTTATAAAAATAAAAAAATAAAAAAGACCTGCGGTAACAGAATTCATTCCTGATCTGGATCTCCGGCATCAAACGCACGCAGCTACACCATTAAACACATTCCTCTGGCAACAATCTGCAACCGCTCCATCAGGGCGCATTGTTCCCGGTGTCAGCGTGTTTGACACGACACGTTCATGTGGAAACTGTAGTTTCACAATGAGACGAGATCACCTTCGCTCCACCTCGGAATGAAACACCGACTGAGAGCTTTAAAAAAGAAGACGAAAAGTCCAGATGTAAGGCTGCGTGTGGGGGAGGTGATTTACGAGCTGCAGCCACAACACAGGGTGACGTCACGGTGTCTGTGCGCTGGTGTCTGTCGGCGGGCGATGCCGCAGCTCTCCTGCTCCGCTCAGTTTGAATGAAACCGCCCTGCGTGCTCTGGCTCTCTAAAGGGTCGCCGCAAAGCAACTTCTGAAGATTTGTAACAGCTCATTTGTTGAAAACCACGACGTCGAGGGACACGTCACAGGTCGTTTGGCCGCAGCCCTTTTATTACAACGTGCCAAACGCGGAGCGTATAATAGAAGCTGAGCCTGGAGGAGAGATGGATGGATGGGCGGAGGGAGGAGGGAGGGAGGGAGAAGGAGATGCATTAATCAGGGAGTGGGATACCTTGCTGTCACGGAGAACTAATTAAATCGAGTGATCGGACAGCAGGGAACCTGCTCCAAACACTGCTTGTCTTCCTCCCCCCCCTCTCTCTCTTTCTCTCCCTCTATTTCACAATAACACCTGGCATATTGTTCATTCCCGTCGTTCGAAGATGGCTCACGCATCCGTCCCCTTTCTCCAGCGTTCCCAGCGAGTCCATCTGTCGGGTGGGACTGCGCCTGTGATAAGGTGATGGGAGAAAGCGAGCAGGCCATGGGATTGGAGATAACACTTCCTCCCAGAACGCTTTCCGGACATTGTTATGAAGAAGTGCAGGAGCCGTGGTATGCGTGTTTCGGCACGGCTCCCATGGTGCATCATGGGACTCGGCGCGGTGAGGTCCAGGTACAGGTGGAGCGGTCTCAGACGGCCCATGAGGGATTGATAACGCAGCTGTGTGTGTGTGGCATCGCTCAGCCTCCAGAGACTGTAAACCAGGGCGGCATCATGAGCCTGTACCACTACCTCAAAGGTCACACATGAACACGTCATATCTCATTTATTCAGTCTGTAAAAACAAGTTGTTGTTGTTGTTGTTTTTGCTCATTTGTTCTTTGTGGCCCTTTTGACCTCAGTAAAAACCCTCCGGCCTGCTGGCGTGTCAGAGGTCGGGCTTCAGGGGCGAAGGTTAAGTGATGCTCAATAATGTTAGGGATGATTATTAAAAGGTTTTCACGGTCATCAAAATGCAGTCTGTGACCTTTGCTTTGACTCTGTGACACTGACAAGAAAATATATTGAAGCCTCGTGACGACTGCTAAGCATTTTCTTTGTGAACCAAAAAACATTGTTGATTACCATTTATACATTTGTAATTTCTGATATTGGGCTATACAAAATAAACTGAATTGAATGAGTAATACCATAAGTCATACCATAAGTAATACATAAGTAATACCATAAGCAATACCATAAGCAATACCATAAGTAGTACATAAGTAATACCATAAGTAATACCATAAGCAATACCATAAGAAGTACATACGTAATACATAAGTAATACCATAAGTAATACATAAGTAATACCATAAGTAATACCATAAGCAATACATAATCAATACCATAAGTAATACATAAATAACACATAAGTAATACATAAATAATACCATAAGTAATACATAAGCAATACCATAAGTATTACATAAGTAATACATAAATAACACATAAGTAATACATAAATAATACCATAAGTAATACATAAGCAATACCATAAGTATTACATAAGTAATACATAAATAACACATAAGTAATACATAAATAATACCATAAGTAATACATAAGCAATACCATAAGTATTACATAAGTAATACATAAATAACACATAAGTAATACATACATAATACCATAAGTAATACCATAAGTAATATATAAATAATACCATAAGTAATACCATAAGTAATACATAAGTTATACCATAAGTAATACCATAAGCAATACTATAAGTAATACCATTCAAATGTCACTGAAGTGCTAATCTGTTATTATTCAGGCTTCCACTTTGCATTGAACAGATAGATGTGAAAGGGGCATCAATCACGTCTAATTATTATTACATATCTCTAAAAATAGAGACTTAAAAAAATAAATTGCTTAAGGTTTGTCTTTAAAATAGGCAAAAACTGAGTGTGGAGAAGTCCACTCCTCTCTTCCTGCAGTGACCCCCGTGGCGCCCACCTCGTTAACTCGTTGCCGTTGCCGGACATGGCAGCCGTGACAAACGGCATTTTCCAGCTCGTGTTCTCCGCTCTGCCTCGCCGTTTACTGGAGACGCGTCGGATTAACCGAGGAACAGAGAACGCCACCAGAACACGGTTTATGGGATTTCTTTCGATTTGCTTCAGGTGTGTTACAAAGTGTGTCACAGTTTAGCTCCACACCTTCCTTCTTGTATTAGTTGTTTTCATCCTCTCTCTCTAAGACCCCGTTTACACGATGGGAAAACAAATATATTTTCAGGCGTTTTGGCCTTTCATTTACACAAAAATGGAGGCTTTATCACGGAAAACGATCATTTCTAAAAACTGCGGCCAAAGTGGAGATTTCTGAAAACTCTGTTTTTGTGTTTGCGTGTGAACAAGGTCAAACAGAGTTTTGGGTTGTCAAACGTCACAGTATGTGACTAAAGATGCTTCACGTCACGTGAGCGTCCTATGCGGACGTATGTGGACGGCGTATTTATGCGGGTTCATATAAACAGAAACTTTTTTTAAACGACCTTGTGTGTACAACGTTATTTTTGAAAACGGAGGGGCAGAAATATTTGTTTCTGTAAATACCGGCTATGTGTAAATGTGGCCTAACTATCATGTCACTCCAGATCCTGCTTCCCATCTCGTCAGTCCAACTCCCTTCATCTGCCTCTGATCACCTCGTTAGTCCCTCATTACCTTCACCTGGTCCTCATGCCTGTCTCACCTGTTGTCCATTCCCTCGTTAGTCCCTGTCTACTGAGGTTCCCTCACTTGTCCTCTGCCAGATTGTCTTGGGTTTTTCCGACCGAGCCCTCCAGCGTTCCACAGTGTGTTTGATTATTCTGTCTGTTCCGTTCCTAACGACGCTCTCAGTTAAGGATATTTTTTTGCATTATTGTCTCGAGTCGTGTATTTGGGTCTACCCTGATCCCACCGTGACAAAGTGCGAGTAAAGCCTTGAGCTGCCCTCATCATGAGCGTCTGCTGATGGCTTGCTGATGAAATGTTATGGCAAAGTGGGAGGGGGGGAGACCCATGACACCCATGAGACCCAAAATATCTGCTCTTCAAAGCCTGCCTTGACCCCCCAGTCACCCTGATTCTCGACTCTGCATCGCGTAACCATCGCGCCACCTTCTTCAATACTTCCTGTAATGGATCCCGGCGCGTTAGCCGCGTCGGGACGCGTTAGCAGACGTGCTCTTGATATAAAATGTCATCTGAGGTTTCACACCGCTCCTGGTTTGCAGGTCGGCGGGGCTGCACAAGTATTCCTAATATAGCTCTGCAAATTTAGCAAAAATGTACCCTGCGGCGGAGTTTTCAAAACTAACCGTGGGCCAAAGATAGACCCTGGGGGGACTCCGGGGAACCCGATCCTGCCTGTGTGAGCGACAACCAAAGAAAGGGAGAGGTGGACTGGGGAGCAATGCATCGTGTAAACACGATGAATTTGATATCTTTGATTTTCCTCTTTTTGAAAACAAATGTTTGTTGATGCTCGCTTCCGTCGACGTCCGGGATCAACTGAAAGTGACGGAGAAGCAGCAGCAGCAGGTGGTGGTGGCCGCGGCGGCTTTACTTGAGCGTAAATTACTTTCTAACTCGAAGCGGCTCCTCTCTCTGGCGCATTTCCCTGTTTAGAGAAGGAGTTATCGTTAAGTGACTCTGGGGCTCGCTTTTGTTTTAACTGCGGCCATCTTGGTTTGTTTTTAATGGACGCCGCGCGTTAGCATAAACACGCTCAGGAAACGACGCGTCAGAACGAGGAAGGGCAGTTTGTTACTCAAAGAGCGACCGTGAAATGCAGTGTGTATGAGCGTCTGTGTGTGTGTGTGTGTGTGTGTGTGTGTGTGTGTGTGTGTGTGTGTGCCCTGGCCACATCCCAAGAGGTGCCTGCCTCATTATGTTTGGTGTCAAGCTGAGTGTGAAGAAGTGTACGGGGGCCTCTGGTAGTCACACAGACCCCGTTAGCTCACGCGTTGCCTCCGCTCTCGTTGCTCCCTCTGATTTGTATATCATCTGTAAACACTCCGAAAGGTGCAATAGTGGCAAACGTCCTCGTCCTCGCTCCGACCCCGCAGGGTTCGCCGTCCTCCTCGAGATTCTCTGCAGGGCTTTGTTCTTCCCGCACGGAATTTAAGCAACATGTTTACGAGGAACGAGCAATAGAAAACAAAGACGACCGTGATTACGTTGCATTTTTACAACGGTGCAATTTGAGCAAACAGATGTGGACGCGGTCACAAAAAAGTGGGACATTGAGTGTACAGCGGAACGTTAATGGGGTGAATCTCATCATTGATGGTTAATTAGCGGAGAAATGTGGAGCGTGTGGGAATTATATAAAAAAATTACAGAATATTTGCTCGCATTCTTGCAAACCCAGCCCCCATTACCCAGGAAATACGTGTCAGGGTTGTTTCCAAGGTTACCCAAAGAGTCCAGAATCCCAGGAAGAACAGCACGTCTCTTTGTTTACCAGGTAGTGAATAATTAGCATATAATCAAACCAAAAGAAGAAGAAAAAATGCTGCTGACTGAATAATTACCGTCACTTTTTACGGTTTGTTTTCAGCGTTGACCTCACGACGTCGTTCATTTTCATCCTTTTTCAGAGAGCAATGTCGTGTGTCTAATCAATACCGATCTGTCGATACGGCCGTGTGCGTCGATTGTGCTGGTCTTGCACTAAATAAGTAATTTCCATAAATAATACCAAAAATCAATCTGTCACTGTACTATAGAATCTGATAATGTAACTGCATACATTCCCAGATATTTCTATATATCCTGATTCATCAATGCTGCTAGAATAAAATAAAATAAATTAAATAACTACTATACTACGGTGACCTTTGTGATGATGCCTCAAAGGTGAAATGTGTTTTCAGGCGAGTATAGCAGCGACTTTGACATGCTCCCCAAACTTTGATAGGTTTTATTTTGGCGGATCTGGCGGGGGTTACGTCCTGTTTCTTTCTCCCCGCTTTTTCTCGTCTCCACTTCAAACCCGCCCAGTCAAAACACACTTTTTGGCTCTCGGTGCGACTGTGATTGCAGCGGCCACAACAAAGTGATCAGGTGGGACGTCCAGCCCGATCCCAACTGAGACCAAGACGGACGACCAACGGGGAGAATATGAGACCGCAAGTTAATGCGGACCCGATCGATCCAAAATTACCTATGAGCGCTCCTGATGGTCCACTCGGCTAATTAGCACTATTCATTTACCCCTCCCCCCCCTCCCCCCCTCCCCCGCAGCACTAATTAAACATCTTGGTCCTATATGGACCCTCGCTGCCACCCTCCTCCTCATTTACTTAAAATGGGGGTTGGGGGGGGGGGGTTCTTTTGATCTGCTGACATGCACTAGGTTTGATTATTGATCCGGACCTAAAGTCATTCCGCTTCAATGCTTTGATGTCTGCTTAGGAAGGGGGAGGGGGGGGGGTCACCCTGCAGAGGTAATCGGGAAAATGGGGAGTGACAGGTTGCAGACCGCATTGTAAATTGAATTTGCGTGTGCAGGATCGAACGGCAGACAACTAAATGGGGGAGGGGCTTGTCAGAATGATGGGGAGGTGAAGGATTTCTATGCTTGTCCTCCATTGGCAGGCAACGATTGGTGCTGGGATTAAATACTGGCTGTTGAGGGATGATGGGCGCATGAGTTGAGTGTCGTATAGCCGCCGAGATACCTTTCATAATCTCTGTCATATGCATTGAATGTGTTCATTCTGTGAACTCCTGAAGGTTTCTTCTTTTTTGGGAGTTCTTCCTGATCCGATGTGACGTTCTGAGACGGGGATGTCGGATGTGGACGGATTGTGAAGCCCAAATTTGTCGTTTTAGATTTTTGGGCTGTACGAAATAAACCGAATTGAATTGAATTAAAGGTGCCTCTTCTTCACATGTGTTTACAATCCATGCGAGGGTTCGCCGTAAAGAGCCTCTTGGACGACCTTGGACGCAGCAGAAGCCCCGTGAGAATGAAGTCATTGCTGTGGCCTCCTTCTATAATGTAAATCTTCCCTCCCTGCGATTCCAGATTGAAGCTCAGGAGGCGTTACATTCCTAAAACTTGAGTGATTTAAATCTGAAATAATAGGAAAAATGGAAAGTTCATCATATGCTGCGTTGCCCTCTCGCTGCAGGACCACTGTGGAGGAGGAAACCACTGGAACTCTAAATTGTTTCGCAGATCTTATTCTTAGATCTGAGAGGATCGTGTTTCATTTCTTTAAGCAGCAGAAAATACACTCAGGAAAATTGTGATTATTAGTTCTTATCTAAGCTGATCCAGTTCCAGCAGGCAGAGCAGGAGCAATAATTAATGCTTGCAGTTATTCAGATGACTGCTAATCCAGGATGTATTGATTAAACTATCTGAGCCTTGATCTGTGTGTCACTCAGGGTTTGATTGGCTTGGTCTTGAGGGGCCGCAGGTTGAAATACAAGCACTAATAAATAATGGCTGGGGAGGAATCGAGCCATGTTAATAAAGTATGAACAGAACATGTATTGTTTTGGGTAAAAGTGCTTTTCAAGCTATATATATACACATATGTATATTTATATTTTATTATTATTTTCATTTATTTGTATATATTTATTTGTAATTATGTATATATGAATATATATATATATATATATATATATATATATATATATATATATATATATGTATATAAAATTATATATATACTTGCCCAAAGACTTGATGATATTGAATGCAAGTTGCAATAAGTGATTTTAAACCAGCTCATGACTTAATTACATTTTTATCGTGTCACACTGTGAACCAAGTATGTTAACATGTTCGCGATGTCAACGCCAACACGCTTTAACGTGCAGACCGTTGGCCTCTCAGTTAGCGTGTGAGCATGCTCGCCACCGACGCTGCTCTCCCACTGCAGCAGATGGAGATGTCGTTAGCTTTAAGGGTCATAAATCAAAGTGTGTTTGACCCGATGACGGCGCCAGATGAACGGCACCGACACGAGAGCGTATCATCTGGGAACCATGAATCTCACTGCGTGCAAATATTTGACGAAATGTGATGTCATTCCATTTATTAGCGGTTGAAATATTTCAGACTGGACCAAAGTGGCGTGTCGACCAACCACCGTCACCCATCCAGGGGCACTGCAACATAGTGGATTTAAAAACTGAATAAATAGATATTTTTGGGGGCACTTGGATGCAGAAAAGTAATCTGAACAAACAACATTATTTACCTGATGAACTATTTGCCTGACGGTCACAGTCTCTCTGTTCCTCCCCGGCCTCCATTCACTGTCATTTCCCATCCATCCACCAGACTGGAGATCCAGACCTGTTACATGACCCCCGCCCCCCCGCCACCTGCTCACCTGCATCTCATCATCGGCCTCTCGGTTCATATCTGGCCCAGCTCCTTTCATTTCCTGCCAGACCGTCATAGTTGCCATGTGCCTCAAACCTTTGGGTTCCTGACATTCTTATCTGGTATGTTCTTCTTCTTCTTCTTCTTCTTCTTCTTCTTCTTCTTCTTCTTCTTCTTCTTCTTCTTCTTCTTTTCTCTCTTATCTGCTTTAGATTTATCTGGGTATACTATAGACCTGCTCCTATCAGCCTGCTGACTGTATATACGGCCTCTGCGGTAATAAATCAGTGGACTCTGCTAGCCAGCTTGCACGGTCTGAATTTAGCTGCTATCCCTGATACCCTGAACACACACACAACACACACACACACCTGCTGTGAAAGTGTACACATGTTTACCTGCAGATACAAAAACTACCCCGAATGCACGGTGGTGATATTCACCGCTACATTTCAGCACTTCCAGCTAACGCGGCTAACGCGCCGTGTGTGCGTTAGCTCGTTGTTAAAAACATCGGCCGTCAAAATGAGTAACGGGGCCAATCGAGGCTCTTTACAATAATTTAAAGCCGATCGAATTCTAGTACGCCGACGACAAAATGCTTTCAGACGTTGATTTATCTCGTGATTAGTCATGCTCTTCCGTTGACCCCTGACCTCAGGAAGCATATAAAACCGCAGGAAGTTTACACAAGCCTCAATTTATAAGTGAGGGGTGACATCGGGCCAGCACACCCTCCCACGTTGCTGCCATCAAGGCACTTTAATTTGATAAATGAGCCTTTGTTTCACACTAATTTATCCTTTAAATCCTTCTACGTTGAGTCTATAAATTTATCGAGAGCAGCCGTAAAATGAAGTCTCGGGCAAAACTGTCATTAATCACGTAGATCTATAAAAAGTGACGTTTATGTTGTCAAACTGCATATATTAAAACCTCATATCATGAAAGGAGTTCGCTGGTCTACAGTGGAGAGTAATGGAGGGGAAAAGCTAAACCGTAATGTTACAATAAAGTGGAAAAACGAGAAGAAGATCTCCGGTAACACGTCGCAGTGAGAGTGGATTCTGAGTGAAATCAGATGCACGGCATGAAACCAGTGATGTGGTAATCGTACAGATAACACGTTGTTATATTCAAGATCAGTTCTTCCGTTTCACTGTGGAAAAAGAGCCATATGTTGATATTTATGGAGGAAGGTCAAGAATGCAGCGGTTTCTTTTTCTTTTTTCTTTTCTTAAAGAACCATAGTGACCATGCGCGGGGGGCGCCTGTGTAGTGTTCAATGAATTGCACGAAAAAGAAATCTGCCGTGCACCGGGAGGTACGAGGCCAGAGCGTGCTGAAGCCGGGCCCTCGAACCTGTTCCTCGCGCCGTGGGCGTCCCTCCGCAGGTGAAGGTCGAACGAAGAGAAAGAAGAAAAGCTTGCGGCTCCTCCGGGGACCGGATAATTTGCGGCGGGTATCTGGGAAGTGAGGGTTCACGGCGAGCGGCTGCCGGGATCGCGTCTCCGTGGGGAAGTCTCCGGAGTGTCAAAGGGCTCCCAGTCCTCTTCCAGTCCCGCCACATGGGAACTGACATCATGCATCTGTGTCTAATGCCAGGGTCGGGTAAGGGATACGACTTGACCCTTGGCCCCCGGGTGAAATTCAGCCATTCGTCATGCGCCTCCGCATCGGGGACTGCAGCTCCTGGCACATCTGCTCATAATGCAGGTAGTGTGTGTTGGGGGGGGGCTCCTGTGAATCCGAACAATCGGCCGATGTGTATACACGGATGGCTGCCGGAGAGACGCTGGCTCTCAGCCTAATGAGGTTGTACATCCGCTGAGGTTTTTTTCCGCCACTCTGAGGCGGACGGCAATCGCCCTTTGAACTTTGAACAAAAAAAAAAAGGATCTTAATGCAGATAGTAGAAAAAAAATGCCCATACATCAGGAGGTTTTTTTATTTTCGCTCGGTGTGAAGAATCCAATCCGTCTTCACAACTCAAACAATGCCACGATTGTTGCAGAGTTTCCCATTTAGCTGTCGGCCGGTGTTTGAAATGTCAGGAGAAGGAGCCTGTGGGGAACGTCAGGTGTTTACGTTGTCCGAGGCGGATGACGCACGCTCCCTTTAGGCTCAACGCGCCGCATGTACGTTGACTATTTAGTTTGGCTGATGTGTTCTGGCCACATAGAGAGAGGCTCTAGTTAGCTGGACGTGTTGATTAAAAATAATAGACAGCAGATTCAGAGGGGGAACCAGGTGGCTTTGAATGCTCTAATGGAGTCTGTAATGTGTTGAATGTGTAATGTGTTCTATTTAGTGTGTCACAGGCAGTGAGCACGGCGTTGCGCAACACCGTGCTCGCGTCGACGCGGTGAAACGAGAGCCTCAAGGTCACAGGCTTTGTTGTCCGTCACCGGAGATGTCATTTCCAGCATCGGCATTTAACAAATAAATAATTATGCACCATTTTATGGGGGAAATGCCTTGATTTCTTTAACCCTCCTGTTACCTTCAAATGAACTAACATATTTCACCCCTGCGGTCAATTTGACCGCAGCAATTAAAACCTCCAGAAGATTATTACAATTAATATTGTTTCCCAAGTTTAAGTGTGAGGTACTTTGTGTGTGTTTGTTGACTACATGAATAGCCCTTTAAATAAATAAAAAAGTTGATATTTCTTATATGTTTTACACAGTGAAAAACAGCCTGGGGTCATGAAATATGAATTTAAACAAAATATGTCAATCATTTTTTTAGAGACGTTAAACATTGAATTGGGTCTAATTGATCCCAAAGGTAACAAGAGGGTTAAAGGAAACAAATTCAGGAGGCAGAAGACGATTCAATAAGAAAAATATAATGAGCTATAAAACAGCCACGGCTACCAAGCCTCTTATTGCTATCAGATATTAATGCTCCTGCAGAACTCCACTTATTATAGTCATATGTTATAATGCGGTGGATGTTCAGTTATAATCACAGCGCATTTAGGTTCCTTGTTTTACTCTAAACTGCCAGAGCGCGCAAACCCTTCATTGTCCTTCACGCTCTCCTTTGGATTCAAACCAATCACAGCCGCCCGGGTTCTGAGTTGTGGGAGGAGTTACAGCGACAGCAAGAAAATCTGCATCTTCTCCATTTCCCCACTCGGTCACGGAGGTCATCTCGTGAGTGACGCCAGGACCGTGACAGACACGTGACCCCGCGACCTTCGGCGAAGGCTCCATCGGACAATCGCGACCCTCCCGGATCTCCTCAGAGCTCTGAACGTATATCGCCTTCGACCCCACCAGACACGATGACAGCCATTAAGTGACCTTGTAGCTCTGAGGTCGATCTCCTCTCCCCCTTGATTGAAGTTCCTGTCGAGCGGCGGCAGCAAAGATCTGAAGTTGCCGTGGTGATCCACAGTGACGGTAAACTCACAGGAATTCAAGATGGCGAAGATAACACAAGCAGCCTTTTTATCTCTGGCCACATTTACACATAGCCGGTATTTACAGAAACAAATATTTCTGCCCCTCCGTTTTCAAAAATAACGTTGTACACACATGGTCGTTTTCAGAAAAGTTTGTGTTAAATAAACCCGCATAAATACGGCGTCCGTATACGTCCGCATAGGACGCTCACATGACGTGAAGCATCTTTAGTCGCATACTGTGACGTTTGACAACCTAAAACTCAAAAACTGAGTTTTCAGAAATCTCCACTTTGGCCGGAGTTTTTAGAAATTATCGTTTTCTGTGATAAAACCTCATTTTTTGTGTAAATGAAAGGCCAAAACGCATGAAAATACATGTGTTTTCCCATCGTGTAAACGGGGTCTCTGTCTCCATCCGACACCGTCAGCCTGAGTCGTGTAAATCATGATGAATGCTGCGGTGGAATGCACTCGCTGCAACAGGCTTTTGCCGATTGTCTCAGATTGACGAGCGTTATCTATCTATCGGTAATCAATCACCGAGCCGAGGGTGTTTACTGTAGATCTTATCAAAGTTTGGGTAAATCAGCCACGCGGCTGATCTGAGAGCCAAACCGACGAGTTCCTAACACCAGAGAAAAGAAAAACCCACTGATAAGAAAAAAAAGCCAAGCTCTCATCGGAGGGTCAAACAGCGAGGCGCATGTTACATTCACCGCTATTAGCTTTCCAAGCATCTTGAACTGGTTTGTGTTTTTTCTGTTGTGACTTGTGCTCCAGTCCAATATAACAATGCATGCGTGGGACGCGTGTCGAATGGTATTTTCATTGCAATAAAATGTTTTTTAAAGACGGTCACGGGGACAAATGAGGGATGAGATTCAATAAAAAGAAGCAGACGGCTCGGTGACGGGAACTAGAGCGGCGAGCTAACGCAACGTCGCCGACGGGCCCGAATGGATCTGCTTCAGCGATGATGTCGTTGAGCTCGGAGGATTTTTACCGTTGCATTGAAAATGCGGAAGGTAATGTTTTGATCGCCGTGTATTTGTATGCGTGCGTGCGTGTTAATCGCATAAGTCAAAAAGTATTAAACCGAATCGCATGGAATTTGGTGGGATGATTGGTTATTATCCGGGGACTAATTGATCCGATTTTGGGATTGATCGGGTAAAAGGTCAAGGTCATGATAAGGTCAAAATATATTTGAATCGCATGACATTTGGTGGGATGTTTGGTTATTATCCGGGGACCATTTCATTTGATTTCAGGATTGATCGGGTCAAAGGTCAATGTCAAGGTCATGAAAGGTCAAAATCTTCTTTTTACCATAGCACGGTCCATTTTTTATCCAATTGGCAACTAATGCAAACATTTTCATAATTCAATGTCCAATCTTGTGATATGTACCATCTGATGCGGCTCGGTCCTCGAGTCCGTCTTTGTCTCGCCGGCACGCCCGTCATTAAAATAACTCACTTAGCCGATAGCATCTGCCGAGCGGCTGCGCGGCCGCCCCGTGAATGGCGGCCTTTCATTACGAGGCGCGTGGAAGGAGGAGAGGGCGATTTTGAAATGAGTTCATAGATTTGGAGATAACCTTTTTTTTCCAATGCAGAGCTGGAAGTCTGTCAAATAAAGTCATCGCAGCCGAGCTGGGACCTCATTTTAGTGATTCCATACTTTTCTCTTGATTTCAACTCTCATAATAACGCGGAGGAATAAATTCCTCCTGTCTTCTCCTTTTGTTGTGTCTTCAAATCTCGACTTTATTTGACCATCTGGATGAACACGTCAACGTGGATGGACCAGGTGTTTAGAATTGGGGTGAGCGACCTAAAGACCGACAGTGTACCTGCCTCCTTTTGCACGAGGACGCTACATCTTCCTCTTTTCTGTCTGTGGGGGGCGGGGCTTAAAGCCAGGAGATCAGCAGTTTGTTCCACATTTGACACGAGAGGTCAACGTTGACGTTTCTCTCATGTATCTTCCGTGGTTATTGTGGTTACTATGGTTACTAAAACTCAATCTATTCCCAAAGTCATTTTCTTCCCCGTGAAGACGGAGGTTTATTTTGAAAGGATCGCGCATGGAACCAGTCGATGTCACACAGGATACGTTGAATAAACAAGAATTTCACTGTTTGTGTGAAACCAACATGTTTTTATTTCCATCATCTTTTCCAAATTCTGTTAGACAACTCGCTCATTTTGTTCGACCCAAACCGCGATACTTTTTCCTAAACCTAACAAAACGGTGTTGTTAGGCTCAACCTTAAGTTGTTTAGTTTGAATACCCAACATTATTTTCCCTTTCCAAACACGCGAGCTGGAGGCCTCTCTGAGGCCTTCAAGGCGTCATGATCATGACTCATAACTCACGTTCAGTCGGCAATTCACTACTACACAATTCGGCGCCACCGATCTGGATATCCAACACCCACTTCAGCACCGCTACATCGTTCCTGATTATTATCCTCCAGAACATATGGCAGCCCCGCCGTCTCCAAAGCACACCGACTACCCGGCAGCATGCACATGCACAGATAATAATAATAATAATAATAATAATAATAATAACTAGAACGGGCACTCGGTAGAGCGCATAACTTCGCATATCACAAGATTGAGCCTTGAGTTATGAACATTTTTGCATTAGTTGCCAATTGGATAAAATTGACCGTGCTGTGGTAAAAAGAAGATTTTGACCTTGCATGACCTTGACCTTTAACCCGATCGATCCCAAAAGATAATCAAATGGTCCCCGGATAATAACCAATCATCTTACCAAATTTCATGGGATCCGGTTTAATACTTTTGGACTTGCGAATAACACGCACGCACGCAAACAAATACACGGCGATCAAAACATTACCGTAATAATAACTTTATTTAAATAGCACCTTTAAAAACAATGTTTACAAAGTGCTCCACAGAGAGTCAAAGCAAAGCAAGTGGAATAGTAAGAAACCAATATTACATTTAAAAGTATATATTTAATTTAAATAAATAAATTAAAAAACAAAAATTACAAATAAATTTAAAACAAACTAAATTAGGGGAACCAAGTTCTGCATAAAAAAACTAGATCACTTAAAAGCTGTTGTATTAAAATGGGTTTTAAGAAGTTACTGATTCTGCGAGCCTTATCAGATGGACCCCTAGTGGTGCTCAAGCTCCTCCCCTTTCGCCTGGATGAGAAAACTGCCCTTTCTGCTGGAGCCCAATTTTTTAAAAGTATTTTAAGAATAAAAATGACTCCGTCAGCAATTTCCCCTGAAATGTGTGTTGATTTCTGACGGTGCATTTATTTGAGTTCTTGTGAGAATTTCTCCCCGACATTCTCCGCCGCTCTCTAAATAAATTGTAATCGTCAACAGAAGACGCTCTCGTGTCTTCTCATGACACGATGTGTCTCAGGCGTAGCGTAGCAACCTTCACTCGCCAACTTCAAGTCACAGTGATCGATAGATAAATCCTTTTGGCCCTTTTTCTGGGTTTGATTGCCCCCCATCATGTCTGTGGGCGTGTCTGGGGCAGTAAGGAGCTTCCTCTGGACCTCGTGGTCGCTGTCTCGACTCGCTCTCTTCTTCTGTCTTTCCCACTCACAGATATCTCTACACTCGGTCTTCTCCACTCTCTCGTCTCGTCGTCCTCACATTGGCTCAGTAGCGATTCCACCACCTGAATGGTGTCCCACCCTGTCAGACTTCCATGAAATCCCCAACAGCTCGGTGGCCGCCAGCCCTCCCCGACTTATCATCCTCACAACCTCCAGCGAGTCCATTCCTCCTCCAGGTCTCTCCTCCCAGCAGCTGTCACTCGCCCCGAATACAACAGCTACACCCAAAAAAACAAAGTCTCCGGGGCCGGTTGTCTCATCGCGTCTAAAAGTGATCATCCAAGAGCCAAATGTCCAGATACTCACCAGTGGCCTTCTCAAATATAGTGTTTCTGAAATAAAAAATATCATTTAATGAGCCGCATTGTTTCATGCTTTGATTTCTTGATGCAGGTTCAATTTAGGAATCTTTTAATGTGTTGTGCATTCATAAATAAATCTTCACACAACATAATATCCTTGTATTTTCGCACATTCATTTGTATATTCTGTTATAATTTGTCTTTTAAAGTGTGGAAGATAGATCGCTTCATCTCAGTATGTCTCTGAAGGAAACCCCATGGGTTAGCTGTCCACCCATTTATAAGTGGGACTATAATTAAAGAATAAAGAACTTAATTTTCAACTCAAGGCTAGATCCCAAAGTTACACAACAGGGAACCTGCAGCAAACGAGTCCAGACGCCTCAAATATATGTGTTCTTCTTTATTGTGAATTATAATGAAATCAGGTTAAAACAAATCAGAAGCTCCTTTTAGGGGAAACTAACTTGCATGTAATCTGTTGGCAGTAATCTCTCTGATCCCTAAAGACGCCTCAGACGACCCGCTCCGTCTTGTTGAGGAGATTTTGATATCTGGATATTTGCCACGAAACCGCATCGAACGTATAAATCCAAGAGGCTCGTAAAGCTGCCTTCGGAAAAAAACACAACCACTTCCACAGTGGCTGTTTTTTACGTGTGAGTTCATTACGTTTATTAGCCAGACTAATAAAGTTGCGTTTCTCACGCTGTAAGCGTGAAGCTGTGCGCCGTGTATCACATACAGAAGCTCACACAAGCAGCATGGGAAGAGGGATGAATCATCACCAGATTGCATTAGGACGCAGGAGGAATGTCGTCTTTTTACTTTCGCATCTGAGAATGCGGAAGGTAACGTTTTGATCGGCGTGTATTTGTATGCGTGCGTGCGTGTTATTCGCATAAGTAAAGGAGTATTAAACCGACTCGTGTGACATTAGGTGGGATGATTGGTTATTATCCGGGGACCATTTGATTCGATTTTGGGATCGATCGGGTCAAAGGCCAAGGTCAAGGTCATGAAAAGGTCAAAATCTTCTTTTTACCAATTTGTATCCAATTGGCATGCAACTAATGCCAACATGTTCATAATTCAATGCCCAATCTTGTGATATGCGAAGGTATGCGCTCTACCGAGGGCTCATTCTAGTTTGTATGTGTGTTATTCGCATAACTCAAAAA
The DNA here is from genome assembly GCA_036178185.1 of Liparis tanakae. Classification (NCBI taxonomy): domain Eukaryota; kingdom Metazoa; phylum Chordata; class Actinopteri; order Perciformes; family Liparidae; genus Liparis; species Liparis tanakae. The sequence goes on from CM070089.1 coordinate 5,100,085, forward strand.
GTTTTAAACCGAATCGCATGACATTTGGTGGGATGATTGGTTATTACCCAGGGATCATTCGATTAGATTTTGGAATCAATCGGGTCAAAGTTCAAGGTCAAGGTCATGAAATGGTACCTGCCCGTGACCTTTTCTGCGGCGAAAGTATGCGCTCTACCGAGTGCCCGTTCTAGTTTTCAAAATAAGAGCGTCGAAAAGAACACAAACAAGATCAACAAGAACAACAAGAAACATTAAATCATTAGTACCTCCAGTATAGATCTTTAATTAGACTCTGCTGTCTCACGGGAAATGATGTGTGGTGATGTGTCCGGTGAAGCGGGGACCGATGGGCTCCTCACGGGCGCGTTCTCCTAACCGTGGCATTTGATTATCTTGTCATAAATAGCAGCATTGCTCTTCCCTTTCTGCTGAAGGCGGCGGCACAGCGCTGCATCTTCAATTCTAAATCCCTTCTTTTTAAATTATACACCCGGTGACCTCACTCTATGGGGAAAAGAACAGCCGTTTAGAGACGGGAGGTTGGAGAAGGTTAACGACAGGAATGCGGATCAATATGCTCGTCGGCCTGTGTGCACACGTACCGAAAATTACCTTTCGCTAAACGTGGGGACATGCTGGGGCATTTCCTGCAGACGCATTCAACAAAACCGAGGAGGGGATCGGAGAAGCTGAGCAGACGTTCCCCAGTCAGGAATGTAGAAGTTTTCATATTAGTATTGTCTGAACATCATTCCCAACATTGGTTATGCACGACTCTACTTCCTGCTAACAACTTTCTAAAAAAACCTCAGTGCATTTGCATTTCACAGATGCAAAAATTAGACATTAATTTATTTATAAACATTAATCAACCCAGAGGTAAATGTGTCAATCTTAGCTTAGGCTACATTTCAACTGTATTCCCTGTGGCCAGATATTACAAGCCTTCACTAATGGATTTAAAAAAATAAAAAATACTTGAGGGAACATTAAAGTTGACCTTTTGGACAAAGATCCCGCCTAAAGACAAAATATATTCTGATTTCTGTTATTTTTGTTTCTCATTTGATCCTCCAGATGCTGCGGATGCATTCTGGACCGTACCAAGTGGGACTCAGGCAGGGAGGAAGCGGTGCATGGTTTGGTCATGCATATGATGATGGACATTTCTCTTGTTTACTTTCAGCCCTTTGAGTAACTTTTAGCTGATTGCTAAACATCTTAAAGCTTAGTTGAGAGAGAAAGTGTTGTTGGCTTTGGTTAATAAGTAGTAATGTTACAGCCACCGTCACACACACACACACACGATTACCAATGAAGAATATTCCTTCCATTCATTCACATTCTATACCAGTGGTGTATACGTGGCAATGGGGAATCAAGTCTTTTTCTCATGAGTTGTTCTTAATCGCCTAACCCTTTGCTAAGCCCCGCCCCCCCCTGTCAGAGCTAACTTCACATTTCACACATTTTTCTTAAAAAAAGAAAAAGAGAAGCATACAGAATGCGTTTAAAGGATATATTAAAGACGTCAAACTGAGTCAGCGGTGGGTGAAAACGAGTGAAAACTGGATCAAAGGACCAAATCCAGAGCCACAGAACCGGCCTGAAGAACATCTTGGAACCATTTCACCAGATTCTATGGCACCATTGTTTCTGCTATAGTGTGTACATCGGATCCATCATTGTTCAGCCACATGTGACATGAACACATCCCCACTAACTAGGTTTAGATCCAGGTGTGTAGCGACAATGTGTGTGTGTGTGTGTGTCTTTGTTATTGTACACAAGGGAATCACTGGGATGTGTGTTCACTAATTGTTTCCTTTCTGTGATTCATCAACAGCTTTCTCTGCCCTCTGCTTTTTTGACCCCCCCCCCCCTGTCTATTCCAATCTGTGCTGAAGCTTTTTTTTTTTTACGTTGCATCACGTCCTCGCCATTATGGAAATGAGCCTCTCGCAGCCGAGCGCCCCGGCCCAGTCAGACCCCATCGGCACGCGGCGCCGGGTTCCCGCTGAGAAAAAGAGGCGCAAAGCAAAAAAGACATTTTCTCTCAAGCTGTTTTGACTCTTGTTTTTTTGTTTTTGTTTTGTTTAGTTTTTTCTTTATTTTATATACATTTTCTGATTTATTTCAATTTAGAATAAGAATTCAGAAGCAGTTTTTGCTTCTACCTATACCTTTTCAGTCTTTCTCTTTTGTATATTATATATAATATTATTGTATTGTATTTGATTTGATTGACTGAATAAAATACACAAATACACAAACAAACTCTGGCAGAATTCCTCACCTTTTTTATTAAACCACTCCATTAATCTCCCAGAGTGAGCCGCTGGAAGTCTTCCCCCTTGTAGCCCAGCAGCTAATTAGCCATCCCCATTATTCACGTCTTTCCGTCGTTTGCTTTTCTACACTTCCAGGGGCTGACGGCGAGCGTCGGCACACCGGCTGCACAGATGGCGCACATAATGAAAAATCTGATGGGAATAGTCTGGATTTATACCTCAGAACAAGACGTGCAGCGCAGCAATCAGCTCAAGGCTGTACAATGAGAAGCTGCTTGTCTCTTTGATACTTCAATACGCACTACAAGCTAATGTCAACCATCTAAAGACGTGTTTATTATTTTATTTTGGTGCTTTATTACACCGAAGGGACATCTTTATGACTCCTTGCTTAGTTCATTAAGTTCATTAGTTCCTTAATTTAAACTGAACATGTTCTTTCAGGCTCAGACACACAGAGAAGGTCAACTCCGACAATGGACTGTTGAGTAAAGCATAATAACCGCCTTCACTGGCTCCAGCTCCTTGACTTTCATCTTTTTATATCATTTTTAAAGAGGACATTTTCTTGTGCTCTGGAAGAATTGTGGGAAATTGACATTTTGCGAAAATGGTCATCAGTTTCCGCGCCACCAAATCTGGAAATCCCAATTTTCTGAACCTATTTCGAATGAGGAAAAGCAGTCATGGGCTCACTGAGGAGCACGCAAACCGCAAGTAGAGCGGTTTTCCAGCTCTAAAAGACATAAATGGATGTCCCTGTATTCAGATCAACATGTTTCTCGCAGCCTTGGCTGCACCGGAAAGAACAAAAGCCCTAAAAGAAATGTGAGCGGTGACCTATGAGGAGCTGCCGCAGTCGTGGAGATTGTGTATTAGCACGCCGCGGCAGAGCCTGTGATCCACACAGAGCATGCATGTGCTGCTGAGCATCACGGGGGGGGGGGGGGGGGGGGCATTTAACATCAGCGTGACAAATGCGGAACATCTGCGGCGCTAACAAGGGGCAGGTTGTGTGTGTTCATGTGTGTGTGTGTGTGTGTGTGTGTGTGTGTGTGTGTGTGTGTGTGTGTGTGTGTGTCCAAGAGATCAAGCGGGAGACGCAGCACCCACCGACGCTGTGAGCCTGGCCACCTGTGAGATGTCGCATGACCTCATCCTTTTTGGACCGAATCGTTTTTGCCACTTGATTTATTTATATTTTTGCCGTTGTTGTTGTTGTTTTTTTTTTTTAAGGCTTTACGACCACTTACCGGGGGTTCCCTGTACCTCCGCGTCCCTCGGCCCACCGCGCTTGTTAAATTAATTTACAGCCGAATTTACATTTCCGTCGCGGGGATGGTATAAAGGATACGCCTCGTCTCTATTTGGCTCTCGCACCTCTCTCTCTTTTTTCCATTCTTCTTTCTACGCTCCGCCGGCGATGAGCCGGTGCGATCGGCGCCCGGTGAGAAACCCTGACGTTTTAATTTGAAAGGTGTAAATCAGGCCCCCATTGTCGGGGAGAGAAGGGCAATTATGTCCTCCTGTCTCACCCAACCAGCGCCCCCTCTCTGCCCCCCCGCCTCACATTCTGTCTGCCAGACGCCTTTTCATCACACACACGGTCCCTTTTTTTTTTTTAAATAAGCTTTAATTCTATACCTCAACGCCCCAAATTGCCAAATTTCGAAAATCCTTCACATCCGGCCTCGGATGCTTGGGCGCAGCGACACTCGGGGTGCAACACAAACGCGTCCATTCATGGAGCGCCGCGGTCCCCTCTCCGGAGCTCAGGATGGATTTACTTAAATCAAATACATATGGCTGACATATCCCAGTCCTCCTAGACGCCAGACTCCTCTGGTTTTGTGTGTGTGTGTGTGTGTTGAAGAGACCAATCTGTCCCGGGGTGAGTGTGTGTGTTGATGGAGTCTCGACCCTCTGCGTCGCACGGTTTAAGTCCCCGCGCCGAGCGAGATTCCCCCAACGAGCCCATTAAAAAAGTGATGTGTGTGTGAAGTGTGTGTTAACTGTAAGTTTTCCCTTCCCTTCAAATTGGGGCGGGGGGGCGGGGGGGCGGGGGGGGCGGGGGGTTGCGTGCTCCCGGGTCTGAAACGAAGCGTGCGTCCTCGTCTTTTTTTTCCTCCGTGCGCCGACCACATCGGATGAAGAACGTCCTATTATTATTACTTCACTTCGCTCCTCCTTATGATGATGAAAGGGCCCACGTTACGCAAAAAAAAAAAATATATTTTAATGCACGGAATGGTAAGAAACGAATGCATCTGCAAAGGAAAAACACTTTTCGTGGCCACGCTAGTTATTCACGGAGAATTCAACTTACAATCTCCACCCTTTTACTGCTTTTTATCCCATTGTGCTAAGTCCTACAGTCCAGGACATTCCCATGTTCACAGTTTAAAAGAAGGAATGTTTCTGAGAGAGATAACCCTTCTTCTTCATTCCACACATTCTTCTCCCTCGTCGATGTCCTGGCGCCGACATCGAACCGTGCAACCGGACCGCGTGCTGCGCTCGACGCGGCCGACGCAGCCTGGAGACGCTCGCCCGAGGCGGAGATAATGAGCGGCTTAGAGAGGTCTGGCGAGTTGGAGCCCCGACCCGTGCTGACTCGAGTGGCCATTTATACGATTTCCAGCAGCTTCTGCCGAAGGCCGCTGCTCCCCGAGACCTGGGACCAGACGATGGAGAACCCAGCGAGCTCTTCAAGCGATGGATTCAACAACGTTTGGAGATCCGACCGTAAAGGAAGAAGCACGTCGGCGTTGTAGCTCTTGTTCCGCGTGTTTAACTTCTTCTTCTTAATCATCTTTTTATTCTTCTTGCGGGGGAAAAAGATCAAAACGTGACACCAAAAAAAAAAAAAAAGGGGGTCATTTAAAGCGACACGACCCCGACCCTCCATGACGTGACCTGACCCGGCTTACGAGCCGATTCAAAAGTAGAAATAAATGGAAAATGTCTGTCTCGGTTCATATCACGAGGGGAGGGGGGTGAGGGGGGTGAGGGGGTGGGGGGTCTGACCTTTTTCCCCGGCTCCGCCCTCTCGCCGTGTGAGGTACGACTCCTCCCCTCCTCTTGATGTGCTGAGCTGTGCAGGTTAAAGTTTGATGTCTGGTTAATAGAGAGGGAGCGAAGGAGGAAGACCGTGGAAGGGAGGGGTGAGGAGGAGGAGGAGGAGGAGGAGGAGGAGGAGGAGGAGGAGGAGGAGGAGGAGGAGGTAAGGGGGAGGGGGACTTCAGTGGAGAGTGTGTAATAGGACACCAGCCCTCTCTGTCTTTTTTGCTCTCCTCCCTCTCTCCTCTCTCCTCTCTCCTCTCTCCTGTGCTCTCTCAGTCCAGCCCGCTCCGGGAGCACTTAGATGGAATAGCAGCGTTCTCCTCCTCCTCGTCGGAGTCACCGGCGGAAACTGGGAAACGAGGTGTTTTTAGGACAGTGGGGGGGAGGGGGGGATCACTCAGAGCTGGTCCGATACCCGACTCGTCTGGAGGAAGCTTCTGAAAGGTGAGTGACCCGGAGCAGGTACTGGGTCCTGTCTCTGGGTACGGGGGGGTCACTATACCTGCTGTACTGCACCAGCCAATGGATGTACGGGGGGACAGGTGCAGAGTCCCACCGGCGGGCGACCACAGCAGGAAGTGAACTCAGTCCGACTTGTTCCAGTCAACTTGCTGCTCCTGCTCCAGCGTGCGTAGTATTACATTCGACCTCCGTGTGTGTGTGAGTGTGTGTGTGTGTGTGTGGGGGGGGGGGGGGGGGCATTTCATTGACATGCTTTAAGGCGTCTATTTTAGAGCCCGTGTACATTTCCAAGACTTGAGTCATGACGTTGTTGCCGTTGACGTGTTACTCTGAAGCTAATGAGGTTGAGTGTTGTTTGTGTGTTCTTGGTTGTGTTAGTGTTTCTGTATAACTTTATTGAGCCAGAAGAGGTTTCTGCAACTTTCTTTATTAATATATAATATTATTTTTAAGAATATCTTATTTTGACACTGTCCAGAATCAAAAGGTCCAAAGTTGTTGGAACAACTTGTAACACACACATTGAGCCGCTCGTGGCTCTGACTCGTGTGTGTGTGTGTGTGTGTGTGTGTGTGTGTGTGTGTGTGTGTGTGTGTGTGTGTGTGAGTGTGTGTGAAGGAGCGCGTGGCCGTAACCGAGCCGCTGACATCTGAATGGCGGGTGCGGTGTGAACCCTCCAGCCGGGACGGACGCAGCAACTTGTTTACCGTTTCCATCTGACGCTTCTTGTTCTCCACTCCAAAAATACTAAATAATTAAATCCATCAAACGCGACGCCAGATGGGAGGACATTCAGCCTCGATTGCACGTAGTTAAATAGCATGTGTTTAAAGCATTAACAGGGCCAGATGGGAGCCAAACAATCACAGAGATTGGATGTGAGGGGGGGAGGGGGGGGATATGTACAGCTATGCAGTTTTCTGCTTTCATCAATTCATCATCATTCAATATTATTATTTGTTTTGGAGCCGGTGCCTCTGAATTAGTGTGTTGAAAAAAATCATTATTCAGCCAAGAAATACACACAATAAACACAATTATCACTGGAAATAAACCTCTAAACCTTTAATTGGCAAACAGAGCTGGGATCTCTTCGACGTTTAAGAATGTTATTTTATTCATGGCAAAGAAACACTAATGCACTTCTTTCTTTTAATATGTTCTGATCTTTATCGGGGAGGCCCATTAGTCCTGGCGAGCGTGGCAGCTCGTCCGTGTGTCAGAGTCGAGGCGATCAAAGGAAAGGAAGCGAAGGAAGCGAAGGAAGCGTCTGAACCCGACCTGCTGGGGTGTTATAGGGTGTCTAGAATAAGGAGAGCAGCTCCCCCGACGATGACTTTAGCAGCTGTGAGACCGAGTGGGAGATCCTCTCCCTCTCTCTCTATCTCTCTCTCTCTCTGAGCGAGGGAAAGGTGAGGTCATTAAGCCGCTGATTCACTTCACCAAGTGTCCTCACTTAGTGGTCACTCAACCCGATTGGACAAATCTGTAAAACCACAGATTTCATTCAGAGGCCAGATTTTTATGTCCAATTCTGTCTCGCTAAAATTTCTGCATAGGGGAACTACATAATTGTTTAGTTTAAGGAAAGATAATAGATATTGTAAAACATTGTGCTTAAGGCTAATCAAAAGGCTTGTGTTGGTTGGTCTGCGTGAGATGAGCTCCACCCCCCCTACTCTCAATGTCATGATGGGGAACGACACAATGTCAGATACTGGGCTGGTGCATTGTTATTTTTCTGCTTTAAAATATAAACCACATGTTTTCTTGTTGTTCTTGTTGTTCCCAATACTGTGAATACGCCTCAGACATCAGCGGTTTAGCAGTTGACATTGAAAACGACGTCTAGAAATTTTGATTTTAATCCTACAAAAACATCTCAAGTTTATTCTCGAGTGTCGTGCGATTACATCTCGTCTCGGTTATTTAAAAAGGAAAATGTCATTTTCATGGCCAAAATTCCAAGACTTGAGACGCTGCCAATTGCTCTACATTGTTTTGTGCAGTGACTTTTATATTAGGACTATTACTATACTATTAGCATGCGGCTACATACAAGTGAGAGAGAAACCATTTATTTGGGTTCTAATCAACCTTCAAAAGAGTGACAGAAGGACAGGGGTCACAGCGGGCCGCCTAAGGCTAAAGTTGTGGGAGACGCCCGAGCTGAAGGAGGCTCTGGGGGGGGGAGGGGCTGCAGCAGGACGGGGCTGAAGCCCCCACGCTGTTTTATTCCTCTCCAGCGCAGCCACAGTTTTTCCATCTGTTATCCTCATGCACCTGAGCTGTGGACCTCCAACTCGCACTTCATACCCAGTTCATACCTTTCCACCGCCTATTTGTACTCCACACACTCCAAACTGAAATGTCCATAGCGGGTCGTGCACCTATCAATTTTTCATCGCACATCCATAAGCCATGAGAGCAGAGATTTGCGTCTCCTCTTCTTTTATTTTTGCATGTAAAATGCAACTCTCTTTTCCCCGTGTTTTTAGCACACAGGTATGGCGTCACTGCCTCTATCAATAATGGAGCCGCTCTTGTTCTTTTAAGGAAAGGGAACAAGAGGAGGCCGAGGAGGGGAGGCGTTCTCTTTTGTGCATCATCCATATTTAAGAGTCGTACGTCTTCAGAGATACTCAGTAAGTGATGGGCTTTAACTGACATGTTGTGCTCTCATCCATCTTCTCGTCTTCACAGATTCAAGTCGGCATTTCTTGGACCAGACAGACTTGAACTCTAAATATCACAAGTGAGTATTTCTGTTCTCTTTCAAATTCCAATATGTAAAGTCTGTTTAATCAGAGACATGGTGTTGTTTTGAAACCACAAGCATTGATTTGGGGATTTGCTTTAAAAATTCACAGAGATATCCGCCGCTGTTTGGAGAATATTGCAGCAATTATAGAATATTCTTAATTTTAATGCCATGTATTTTTTGGCCAATAACAGTCAAAAAGATTGTTGTAGTTGTCATTGTCACTTTTTACACTTTGTGGATGCCACCACTAGGTGGCCACGATCCAAAAACGTTCCCTCTGATACATCAGCCATGTGTCGTACTGCAGGGATGGCACATTGTTGTAGGCCAATAGGAAGTGAGCATCGCACCGGTTCCATGGACGATAAAGCCAATGGGATTTTTAAAATGATTAAAATCTCTTAAACTTGTGTTAACCACAGATTTAGCCCATTGATCTCGTTCCCACAGCATTGTTGTAACTGTTTTAACTTCCGTGTCACGGTGTTGATGTGTCGTTGGCCGCGTGTTCACCGTTTGTTCCAACTGCCCTCAACTGGCCATAAACTCAAATAATACTGCTTTAAATGCTTTAAATTTCTACCACGTGTTTACTATCTAAGCTAGCTGAACAACGTAACACCCACATGGTGTCATATTTTGGGGAAGTTCTTTTCAGAGAACAGCTCTTCTGTGCTTCACATCGCCCGCTGCCGGTTCGTTGGTAATCACAACCAATGGGGCTTTAGCGTTAGCAGAGATAGCTCGATGGCTAAAGAGACTAAAGCTCAAAAAGTCATATTAAAGTAGGCTGACCAGACGTCCTCTTTTTCACGGGCATGTCCTGTTTTTGAGACCTAAAAAATGCGTCCGGCAAGGATTCCAAAAACGTCCGGGATTTTGCGGATATTTGTGTTTCTCTGGGTCTTTCACAAACAAGTTATTACCCCCTACAAGTTTTGGAAATGGTATCTCCCTCACGTTCCACCTTCTTGCGCAAGCTCTGACGGGATAGAGGACAGTCATTGGTCGACCGATCTCAGGGTTGCCAGATACACGATAATTACCCTCCAAATACGACCATTTTGAGCCTTTGGTGCGATACTTCACCATTTTCCATCAGGCAACCCAGAGCACCTCACCGCCTCCACTAGTTGCATTATTGCTTGTGCGGCATGCTATACACTACTACTACCCCCCCTCCCCCCCGAGACGAAGTGTCCTCTTTTTCACAAACTCAAATCCGGTCACCCTAATTAAAGATGTCCAACAATAAAAGAAACCTCAACATCTTCTTCTCTCTCAAACCCCTCCAACAGGCAGTGGTGACCGGTCGGGGGTTCTTGCAGCCATGGGCAGGCCGGAGGGGTCGGCCGCCGGGGGGGCGTCTCTGCTGTTAGCGTCGGCGCTCCTGGCTCTCTCTCTCTTCTCCACGGGGGTCCGGGGCCTCCCACAGCCGCTCCCGAGAGTCTTCCTCTCCTTTGAAGGTAAGAAGGAATAACATAGCATGCACCCCTCCGAAATAAATGAAACCTTGGAACTTTTTGTTTTGACTCGATATGCCTTATTGGCGTGCAGATGTAATGATGCGGCGCCAATGTCACGTGTCAATGGTTGATAAGACGGCGAGCCGAAGGCTTCAGCAAATAGCGTAACAAGACTGAGCAGATCTTATGCAACAAGGTTGTGGTTTTGGATCACATTTATCTTCCACTGTGTTCCAATCGCACACTTTCCATCCCTGAGGCTCGGTGGGTGGACGATCCTCGTCCGTCCATCGACCGGCGTGTCAGACGCACCGTGGAACCACTCACCTGTAATCACACTCGCTCCTCCACGCTCCCGGTGGGCTTTGCAGCGGCCTCTATTTATTTTGTCCGATACCTTTTTTTAGAAATTCGATTTCCTCGGCATCGATTATTTTCTGAATTTTGTTATGCTCCCTTGAAATGAGAGTGTGCCGCAGGGCGAGTTCAACTCTGTGAGCATGTGTGTGTGTGTGCACGCCATGTGTGAGTGTTGACGAGCTGACCGATCACTCATGCCCCCCCCCCCCACCCACCCCCTCCGAGCTATGAGCGGCGCAGTAACCTTTTGGCGGAGGCTGGATACGGTGCCGGGGCTGAAGGAGATGTTTGATCACCTTTCACTACCTCTCGCTGAGGATTAGGCAGCTGAGGCTGTCCGTCAGCCAGGCCTCCAGACCCTCAGAGGCAACGCAGCGTGAGGCGTGAGGCGAAAGCAGGTGTTTTGTCTTCTTTCTCTCTCTCTACATTGACTTCCCATTTTTCCCAATTTGGTCTGCTTCATTCCTCATATCTCATTCCTTCTCTGTCTTCCTCTCCCCTTTTCATGCTTTCTGGTTTCTCTTATTATTTTTGTTCCATTCCAAATATCTGAAACAGCAGTGCAGTCTGTTCCTACTCTGCGTATCGTCTTAGATAAATATGGCAGTCAGGTCGACTTTTCTTTTTTGCAGAAGCTAAGAACCCGAATATGTGGAGGAAAACCTCACAATAACTTCCTTTGCTTTTCTTGGCTTTTCGAACCCCTCAAGTCTCAATATTCACTCTGTTTCCAAACAGCCGGATGAAAACGAGCCCATCCCCGTGATGCTGACGCGGATTGGATGTGTGTTGCACTGATTCTCTAAGAGGCTCTATTTTTAATGTGTATCTGTATGATGAGCCACATGTGTGTGTGTGTGTTTCCCTCTGCTATAATTACAGCGGTATACATTAAGGAGGACGTGTGTTCGAAGCTAAGCAGCCAACCGGAGGCGTAAATCGACATTCCGGCTTTGATTCGGCGCCTGAGCTTAAAACAACAGGGTGCTAAAAGTAAATGCACCTTTAGGTTTCTTTTTTCTTTTTTTCTTTACGAGAAATCATTTTTGATCAAAGGAGGATGAGGGTCATAACTCCCTCTCTCGGCTGCAGGGGTTAAGCTCCAGATGTGTGGGCAGACTCCTATAGAGTCAAAGTCGAGGGCTCCTTTTTCTCCCATAAACACTGGAACAATTCAGGGAGTTTTTTTGGGCTCCATCCAAACGCAGCCAGACGGAAGGATGAAGCGTCCTCGGAGAAGACTGGAGGAGAGGAGTCTCTAAAAGGACAAACAGGTGCAGCTGGTTTGACACCTGCTGGGTGGCCAGGAGCTTTATTCTGGAGTCTTCTGCGCCCAGAAGGGAAGAGCTGTTTTTGATCATGAGCAAACCAGATCAGGATAATCAAAACAGGGCTGTGAGGCGTTCAGGTTCTACAGAGATCTTGGATTCCTCGTGGTGTCGCCGCTGACATCCAATCCAGGGGTACGGCCGGTTCACAGGACTCCGGGCGTCCTGCGGAGCAGTTGCTGTCTCTGACATTCCTCTCTCTGCCTCGGCCGGCGTACTCACGAAACGCTCCTCAGGCGAAACGCGGCCCGACCGCAATTAAAACCGCATAATAAACGGGGGCGAAAAAAATGCAGCTCAGCCAAATAATATACCCTCAAGTGGCGCTGTTCTCCTCCGTGCCTCGGATAATAAACACCAGGGATACCCGGTGAGATTAAAGATGTAGCGATTACGCCTCTACGTTGGCTTTAAATACCTCCTGACCGCTCCCCGGGTTTATTTCGGTCTGTTTTGATGTATTTGCTGACAGCATTATGCTAAAAAGCAAACAGATTACAGGAGGAAGCTTCAAACCGCAGCTGTGGACGAAGACGTGCGCGACCTGCTGATCGAGAATCTTTCAGAGAAGCGTTTAATATTTTAATATCTGCATCCGTGGGAGACAAACATGCCGGTTAACCGACAACAACCACTGTCGCTCTAGTTTTGCTGGCGGGGCAAAAAAGTCCAAAAGCATGTTTAAAAAAAAACTATATTTAAAAAATGATTTAGGGTTTTGATATTTATACCATGTGAAACGTGTCGAGAGCAGTTATCCTGCCTTTGGTGAGAAAATAACCGATTTGAATTTGGATGGGTTCAAATAAACGTGCGACAGAGTACAACATCGGGGGGAAGTGAATGCATCGTTTTAAATTGGTCCTGTTTTTCAAATTGCTTTCACTTGCTGTAAACTGTAAGGAGAGTTTCTCGAAACCCGGCAGGTTGGATGTGTTACTTATCGGTTCTGCTACTGAATCAGAGGTATGGCCCGGCTGTAAATGCCAAAAATGCCATTCCAGGAAGGGTGGGACTCCCCCCCCCCCTCCCTACTGTTGGCAGCTTGTCTAAATCTATATGATCAGCATCATTTAACCTCATCAGCAGTTTCACTCTGTTCTGGCAAAACTCCGGCATTCACTACAGTATGAACTCGGAACCCATGAAAGATGTTTTCTTTAAAACGAGCCGACCTACGGGGTCTTTCTTTTTCATACACACACACACACACACACATGTGTTTGACAGAGAGCCTGGCTGAGACGTATAGGAAAGATTGATTAATATGAGGTCTGAAGTTTAATGAGGACTCCCTCACACCGGCACGAGCCACATGGGCTTCATACACAGCCTGAACAGAACCAGGTTAGAAGATCAGGAACCCATCGGATCACCCCCCTCGCCTTCATCATGCCCCATTACCACCTCCCCACGCCCGCCATTATTCACACGGCATTGACCCGGCTCACGCTCCGTCGGTAGGTGCCGGTCGGCCCGTGGAGGATGTTTAGTCGGAGGGTTGAGGGTTTGCAGAAGCGAGTGTGCGAGGCTCCGTCGGAGTCGGAGAGAGAGGGGATGTTTGTCCGCGGTCGGGGCCTGGATGTGCATTCCTTTCGACTTTATTGGATTTCAGGGGCAAAACTTTCCGCTGAATCATTGTTACATGCGTGTGGTTTTCCCAGCTTTGCAAGTTATGAAAGGAAATCTACAGGATATGTCGCTAAGTGGATACCTTAAATACACGAAGCCCGAGGACTGCTCTGAGGCTTTCGTCTGTCTGAACTGTTCTGTGTTTTATGAATCCACTTGAGAGAAGATCAGTCTGAGCAGTCTGAGCGTGTATTACAGTCGCTGCCGCTTGTAAATTTAAATCCAATTTGAGTTGAAGGAAGAATGATTCGACGCTCAGGGACTTCTTTAGCCCGAGTTGTAAAGGGATAGCTCAGATTATTACAGGTGGGGTTGTTTGAGGTGCTTAAGCGTATGTTGGTGTATTATGAACAGTAGGTGGTCATCAGCCCCTCGGCTTAAAAAAGCAGACCGCAGTACGAGCGCTGGAGCTAAGCAAATATACCTCTGTAGACGGGGGCAGCAGGAAAAAAAAGGCTTAAAGAAAGTTTTTAAGTGTGTGCTAAATTTAAAATATTTGCAGACGGAGAACTGAACTGAAAGCGAAACTTATTTATACTGGTTTTGGTAATGGGAGCCTTCTGGGTTTGATGTGAGCATGCGTTTCCATTTCAGTTGAGCTCCCCTTCTGGAAAGTTCTGTCTGCTCTTTATTATTTCTTTTTTTAGGTGAGCCCTTTTTTTTTTAGGTGGATGAAATGCGTTTTGGTCCAAATCGGTGGCGTGCCGACCGCACGACTACCTCGCCAAGTCTCATTGGAGCAATCGACTTTTGAAAGAAAAATCAAAGTATCTTGTATCTTAAAACAAAACATCAAAATCTCTTAATCTTGTGTTTTCAGACTTATTTCAGGCATCTAACCAAAAACCTGAATGCTGACTCATTTCCTGGTTTTAGGACTCATTCAAACATCCCTGACTCTGGACGAGTGCCTCACCCCACTCAAATGACTCAAAATAAAGACGTTACGTAAATACTCCTTCGACGGCCGGTTAAATGAATATCGCGCTCACTCAGCGGAACAGACACCAGAAGCGGCAGGGTCACGGCATGTGTCGTCTGCTGGGGTCAACAAAAGGTCAAAATGTCAAAGGTCAATGCTGACGGGTAGCCCGGAGCGGGCCGGGACGTCTATACGTCTGCGCCTGAAGGTTCATTCTTTGCTAACGTCGGACAGCTTCCTGTCTCTGTTTCACATTAGACCTGCACATTAGCATCTCCACTCTCCTGTGGCGGACATAACTGAGCCTGTGACGAGGAATCAGCGATGCTCTGCGATTAAAGGGAACGTCTGGTCGGCCCTGCCCGGTCTGTCGCCATCAGAGACGCTCTACGAATAGATCTCCGTTAGCTACGCACGTGTGGGCGTCCTCTGAGTCTGAATACTCGTGTTTACATGGCATGAAGGGGGCTTTTTTTTGTGTTTGTATGCATTTCCCCGAATGAATCTCGTCTTGCAGCGTGGACATGTTCGACAGGAGGGCGGGGGAGCGCGTTGAGCTCCAGCTTGCATCGCCCCGGGGGACGGCGGCGCCTGAGATGTTTGACAGCCCCTCTTCAGCCCGTCAGTCCGTCTCTCTCTCTCTGTCTTGTTTCGCCATTCCTGCGTCTGACCTTGCGAGCCCCGTTGAACGTTTCTATTATTCCTCCGTCAAAACACGTCGAAAGGTAATCAATGGCCATCAGCGCCAACAAAGGCAGCGTCTCTTCAAGGTCGGCCACGGTCAAATTGGAAAACGCTTGAGTCGTAGGCCGGCGTTATCGCCAATCAATGGCCTGTTTTGATGAAACTAAGTGCGTTCTTTTGTTGTGAAGTGGATTTTTTAAACCATTGTTCAATACCTACTCTTCTATTGAAGCTTTTTATCGGCTTAACGTTTTATATGATGATAATAAATAGGCTTAAGATAGATTCCCTTCCCATTATTGGAAATATTGTCTGACTTGAATGGATTTCTCACGTAAGCACCTGGATCAAAAGTGTATTTAAACAACCTTGTTTTCCTGGAGTCGACAGCCAACTAAAAAAAGCTTGAACAGGTGCATTTGTCATTGTTGCCCTCAAAGCAAACCTTGACCTCTCAACACAACAAAAACAACCTCTCGACCTCAGCGGCCATCCCGTCTCTGAGGAAATATAACTTCACTGTCGCAGTTTCCCCCCTTCAAGATGGCAGAGAAGTGTCCCACCTGGTTTCTTCTTCTCTATTCTCCTCTGGCTGTCCTCCATGACTAGTAAACACATCAACTAGCAGAACCCCCTCCACCCGTATCTCCTGAACGCCCTCCCTCGCTCTGAGAGTCTTTTTCACGAGAGTCTCCATGACTGTAAAAATCACAGAGATTTACTGTGAGCGGTAACCAGAGGCCCCCGATGGGGGCGGGTGAGAGGTCACGGCCGAGAGGCGAGGCGGCCGGTGGTACGGGTCGGTTCTGTGGGAGGAGGCCGGTGACGTGTGAAGGGGAGGCCGGGTGCTAATTGGAGCGTCGGGGAGCGCACACTAGCTGGCTGGAGGGGCAGCGTGACGGACAGGTTGTTATCTCAAGTTTCGGCTCCTACCGGGAATATTAGCCAACACATCAGCAGGTCAGACCTGGCAATGAAACCAGCAGTTAACATCGGTGCTGGATAACATCACTCGGCACACACACACACGCACACTTAGCCAGGGGGAGAAAATACACTCCTGGCTCTTCGTGTCATATTTAGTTTCCCGCGTCTGGGAAGCCAACGTGAGACAAGGGATGCATAAGAGCTCAGGCATTCAGTCCGGCCCCATGATTTCCATTAAAATGTCTCGATATAGATAATTGACAACAGACAACAATTGCAAAATTAATGAGACGTCATATATGTAAAGCCGCCGCTTTCTTCTCGTAGTACAGTACGGTAAGACAGAGCAGGCTGTTTCCATTTAGAGTCCACCAGAGAATGTAGAGAATGTTTGTTGGACAGACCATCGGACGACTCCGTCAGCCAAGGCGTCCTGGGTGGTCTCTGCACTGGTTAGACACCTTAGCTTCCCCTGTGCTATATGTACACGCCACCAGTCAGTACTGTATACCACCGGGCTGGTCCCCAACGAGAAGGGATGGCCCCTCTCGTTCAGACTACGGTCATAAAGAAGGAAAGGAGAGGGGGGGGGGGGGTGCTACCAGTTGCCAGGATAAAATATTTTACTGGTGCAGTATGTGTGAGTGGGCCGAGCCGTGCGTTAGGTAAGTGCAGCCATCCAGAACTGAACCAGAAGAACCCTCGGCATTGTCCGGGACAAAGAGCGGCGGTATTTGGCACCAGGTTTGAAGTCAGGCCTCCGCGATGGAACCCAGTCCATCTTGTGAGGAGAGATTAATTGCAAGGGGGGGCGGTATAAGCCCCTGCTTCAATATTTATCAAGACGGGTGATTGGGGTCCTCCCGCCGGTCGCCCCTGACAACCACAGAGCAGGTTCTCCTTGAACTGAATGGAGAGCAAGCACCATTTAGCATGGAGTTAATTTATTCATGCTGGCCTTTCAGGTACAAAGCCACTCGGTGCTGGGCGGGAGACACTGAGGTTGGGCCGTAATTGGGCCACCGGCCAACTCTTAAGTGTTAATTAGGTACAGGGACCTTTTGGCTTGTGTTCAGACACTGGCGTTAATCAAAAAACCCAACACTCCAGACACCGAGTCAATTTGTTTAACGCCGCTTCACAAAGATTGCTGATGTTCTGACAGAATAATACCAGATTGTTGCCCTGGGCTGATTTTATCAGTGTGTTATGGAGGCAAAACATCTGCCGTGATTTTATGACAATTATTCAGTTTTTATCGTGCAAAGCGAAGGACAACGCGCCTCTGTTTCCCTATCGGGTCCTCCCACCTCTTGTTGTCTCCCATCAAGTCGGAAGAAGAGCCTCGGGCTGCTGAAGTATCACCCGCTCAGTCGGCTGGCTCCGACTCCCGAAAACCTCAGTCCTGGGCGGTCCAACAACTACAGTTGCCTCTCTCATAAAGATCCCACATACTTTCCAGTGACAGTGAATCTCTAATTTTTACGACATAGCGGTACAACAAACCACTCCTTGTACGGACATCCCAAAATCAGAACCATGGTAGCGTTGTTCACCGCCGGAGGCCGTCTCGAAGATCCTAAAAGCCAAGTCTGTCAGAAAGTGTGATGGGTTGAAAACCTGAGGGAAGCTTCCCTGTGGTTGTTGGCTTCCCTCTTTTGGCAATATCTTCACAACGGAGTAAAGTGAGCACTGAAATCTACTTTAATTGCTGACAGACCAGCAGGGGGAGCACAGGGGGTCGCCTTTTTTTCCACCACAATCCCAATAAAAAGCATGATGTTGGTGTTGTTGTTTACCCCCTCTGTGGGTCTCTGTGGTGCGCGTTGCATCTCTGTCTGCGCCCACAAACAATCGATTCCTCCACGCTTCACGGAAGACTGAATTACCCGCCTTGTTGAGAACAGCTTTTAGTTTCTTCAGATGTCTTTCTTCCAGGCTGTTTTTTTGTCCGCCCGACAGTCCAGAACCCAACAATATCTATGCATCCAAATCCTAAATGTTTACGGCATGTTCGATTCCCTTACGAGGTAAACTCCATCTACCGAGGAAGCTCGGGCGATACGACGAAAAGCCACTACTGGACCTTGTTGTGATGCCCTCGGGTTTTCTTACTTTCATATCGTTGGAAAATAATGATCACACATTAAGTTAGGACTAAGTTTCCAAATTAAAAGACCATTTTATTTTGTATCCCGAAGGGGAAAGTCTCATAAATCTGATGTTGTCGATAAGGTCTTCTTTCATTAAAGGAAAGCTTGTATTACTGATTGACTGATTTTATCGATCGATCCGCTGATTGTTCCAGGAAACATTGATCTACGAGATCTTCTTCTTATGTCATCCTCCAACATGTGAAGAGGAAGGTTGGGTTTTTTTCCGGCAACTATAGGATCTCGTCTCGGCAACGAAAAAGCAACCTGCTGTTTAATATTGAATGAGCGCTCAGCGCCCAACAAAAGGCTTTTGTGCCGCTTCGGCTTGACCACTTCACACACACACACACACACACACACACATATACACACATCAAAGAGAGGGATTCTCAGCTCTCCAGTCGCCACCTTGCCCTTTCAGCTCACCCCACTGTCCATCGCAGGGATTAAGGGGCATTGTCTCAGCATGTCTGCCATCTGACCACTGGGGCAGTATGGGTCAAAGCTCAAAGTCAAAGGCGGGACACCGGGGACTGTCATGCAGGGAGGTTTAAAGCCCACCTGCCTAGATATATAATAGAAAACCCACCAACTGCATCCACCCGCAATGACGACAGCAGCAAAAAAGACCAAACAACGTCGAATAAGACCTTTCATCGCTCTCATTAACTCGTTTTTTCCCAATGCTACGAAACAACAGTGTCCACGACATGCTGCTCGAACAATGTTGAAATCCTTTGGACACGCCTCCCTCGGGGGGAGTTAACAATGAGGAATCCATAAAAAATCTACAGACCAACACACTGCTTGTGGTCCAGAAGATGTCTTCATCACAGAGGCAAAAACAAAAAATAATGCGCTCCAACTGTTGTTTTCTGTTTTGGATTAAGTACAAAAAGTGAAGCGGTGGTGCCAAAGAACTTGATGAGGTGCCGCTGATGGAGTGAATTTAACAAGTAGCAGTTTCAGGCAAAGACCTCATATGAAGGTTATGAGCTGGCATCGGTTCTGTAAACACATGGTCCCAGTGCATATATTGAATGACGCCGGAAAAACCTTGACGATTGTGGAGAGCGCCCCCCCCCCCGTTCCCCGATGGAGCAGGTGCACCATCTGGCAATAAGAACTTTTGATGTTGGTCTTCATTGCTGCAGCAGTGCAGGCGTGACTCGTGTGTTTGTGTGCGAGTGAAAGCGGAGCGCTGGGAAGACACTGTATCCGATGGTATGCCGGGCTCCAGAGGGTTCGGGTTTGTCTCCCTGTGAATAGACAGGATCCATGTGCAACACCTCCCATCACAGGGAAAAAAATTAATGTTTGCTATTTCTTCTCACTGAGAAAACAATACAAAGGTCACCATGATATTAAACCGTCATTTTACCCCGTGCACCACGCCCCTCCGAACAATGTGTTCCCCTTGAGGAATGTCCTGGAGCTATGATGACAGGAGCGAATTGCGATGACCGGGGGAATCAACGGTGGGGTTGTGGGGCCAGAGAATCTTCATTTTTGGCAGCAAAAATTTAACAATGAAAACGTTGGCATTAATAAAAAAGAATTTGGAAAATGGAAACAATTTACAGCAATCACAGGGTTTCTTTCTTCGTATATATATATATATATATTATCGTTAATAGTTTGTATTATTCTTTTTGAACAATATATATATAAATATATTATAATATATATATAAATATATATATGTCTTTAATAGTTTGTATTATTATTTTTTATAATATATATAGTATAATAATATATATTTGTTATAATATATGTCTTTAATATTTTGTATTATTCTTTTTTGAATAATATATATATATATTTTAATAAAATATTTTTTAATAATATATATATGTCTTTAATAGTTTTCATTCTTTTTTTGCAAAAAATCTCGCAATAAGAGAATTCATTATGTGGGCGCTATTGATAGCATTAGTGGAAAATGGGGTGAATAAACTTTTTGGATGATGATGTCATTGGTCACACCGCTCTTTGATGGAGTATAAATTAAGCATAATATCAAACCTGTTCCCAAAAACAATGGTGTTCTCACCCCTTTTCTTAAATTTGTATTTCAAATCCATACTTTATAGCTACATATATATTATCTTGTGAGCAGAGCGAAAGCCTCACAACAGATGTGACTTTCTTTCACCTCTTGCCTTTTTCGTCACCCCAATCTTACATATTCTTTTAAAAAGCTGTGGTTTTCAGCCCAGTGAGGTGGCTCAACCGCTGAGCCTGGAGTCTGCAGGCTATATGATTGTGAAACTCCTGCTCAGACCATTATATAAAACTGCTGTCTGATTAATGACATTTGCCATCTTTAGGCTCCAGAAAAAGTTGGAAGAGTGTTTAAATTAAGATTTACCTCTGTGTGTACGTACGCGGTAACGCATTGTGGTCTAAAAGGTTTTCCTGAATCCCCTCCAAGAGCATATGTCGGGAAGATGTATGATTTCTTTTTTTACAGAATTGTGAGCCCTGCCTGTTGTTAATTAGCCGCTGCTGAGTCCTTCGCCCTCGGTAGCTCTGGCGGAGCGAGGCGCGTATCGTCTTGAACCTCTTTCAGCATTAGGAACACATGCTACGCAAGATGCTATCTCCTCCGCGTTGACGCACGAGGGCCGCCGCGACCCTCTCTCTTCATAAAACACGCATCTATCTGCTTTACTGTTCTTTATTCTTCGCTGCGTCATGCGCTCGCTTCGGATGATACGGCGTTCACGAGGACTTGAACTCTCAGCTCGAGACGCAGCACAACATGTACGGTAAACACGGTGGGATGTAGCGGGAGCGGAGAGTCGTGGGAAAACTCTCCCGCGACTGAAGTGGTTAACTTCAAGTTAAACACTCCAGCCTTTTACGAGGCGAACGCCCCCCCAAAACAACCGCCTGTGATCCGAGCCAGGGGTGCCACGGAGAAGCCACGTTCCCCCCTCGAGATCAGGGATACTCGGCCTCGATCGCGTACGTCACGCGATAATCAAAATGTGACTTTAGCCCGCGGCGTAGAGGCGAAGCACAGGCAACCTGCTTGTTGATCAGAGGAGGGAGGACAAAGGAGAGCAGAGGCAGGGTCAATGGAGGGGAGGAAGTGGAAGGCGTGGATCTACTTTGCCTCCCCCCTCTTGCTTTCAGCACAGATTGGAAAAGTGATAAATATGCATGAGTTTGGCTTCGACAGGGAGGGCCTTTGATGGTATGGTTGAGAGTTCTCTATCTCTGGAGCAAATAGGATGAAAATAACTGTCTGAGAGAACAAGATGCACTTTAATATGTAGGAAATACTTTTTAGACTGTATCTCCCCCTGAATAAGTGCTCTGTTTGTCATAGTGTCTCTTTATTGACTGGATGAAAGCTAAATTAGTGAACGCCGATCATTTTCCGTCAAATAAATGTCTGTTAATAAGTCAGAATCAGCTGATGATGAGGAGGATTATTGACCTAAAAGGCTGCAGATAACAGCTGATTGATTAAGGTGTCAACAAAGAGCAAATCAAAGAACTTTGAGATTGTATCTTTAAAGGGAAATATATCTTTCACAACTAATCATTGTTAAATAGATACCAGAGGCATTTTATGATCTGCCTTGTCCAGTAGTGATAAAGAATCAGAGTACTTTGGATAATTATCTCTGTAATTCAGACTTCTAATTGATTGGATTTGCGTGATACATTTTTATTTGTCCAAAACAAAATCAAAGAGTTTAGTCAAAGAGTTTGATCCCAACTTTAGTTACCCTCAATACTGATGTTATTAAAGCGCAGCATCCAAATCCTAAACGGCTGCTTCAAGTCTACCAGGTTTCTTTAAGTCCAGAAGTTTATTTAAGTCCAGCTGGTTTCTTCAAGTCCAGCTAGTTTCTTTAAGTCCATCAGGTTTCTTTAAGTCCACCTGGTATCTTTAAGTACAGCTGTTTTTTTAAAGTCTAGCAGGTTTCTTTAAGTCCAGCAGGTTTCTTCAAGTCCACCTGGTATCTTTAAGTCCAGCTGGTTTCTTCAAGTCCAGCTAGTTTCTTTAAGTCCATCAGGTTTCTTTAAGTCCACCTAGTATCTTTAAGTCCAGCTGTTTTTTTAAAGTCTAGCAGGTTTCTTTAAGTCCAGCAGGTTTCTTTAAGTCTAGCAGGTTTCTTTAAGCCCAGCTGGTTTCTTCAAGTCCCATTAAGTTTTCTCCTGAGATTCGGGATCCGGAGCTTGTAACATTCACGTGGTCTTGAGTGTAGCTTTAGAAGTAGGAGAAAACCTCCATCACCAGGTTGTGGAAACAACATATCTCTATGTTTTCCTTTTTCTACCTCTTCTTCTCCGTGTGTCCATCAGACCTGCAGGCGTCCGAGTCCTTCGAGCACTTCAGCATATCGGAGAAGGCCATGGACTACCGGATCCTGCAGATGGACGAGGACCAGGACCGGATGTATGTGGGATGCAAAGACCACGTCCTCTCCATGGACATCAACAACATCACACTTGGCGCGCTTAAGGTCAGCAGATGTTGATTATCGAGATTTATGATTTATGCCGTCTATTTTCCACAAAGGAGAGATTACGATGTTGTGTTGAATTAAACAGTGTGTTAGGCGCATCGTACAACCGCCACCCCGGTATTATTATAATCTGTGCAACGATGTGCAAATTACCATTGATCAGAACCATTTTGGGGTTGTTGAAAGGCGGCGTAAACACGCCCGAGCGCTCGGATAAGTGATTCTATATGCAGCGAGAGGTTTTATCTTCAGTGAAATTGACAGGCATGAAGTGCATAAACAGATGGGAAAGCATTTAGGTTCCCCCAGGGAGCCCTGCACCACATCCACCCCCCTCCCCCCCACGAGTAAATTGCTTGATATATTAATTGAGCCAGACCTTCGAGCACCTCTCCCAGGTTTTTTTGAAACATCTCCAATTTTCCACAGAGGGTAGCCGGGCAACAAAACGCTGACGCAGGAGCTTCAATCCCGACTGAACATGTTACGATCTGTTTTTGTGTTGTGCGTTTTCTCCTGTGTGTTTTCTGTCTGTCCATGAAAACCCCTCCGACTTGTCTCTCTCAATCTTGTCACTGGCTTTGCTGGACTCCTCCCCCCCGCTGGTCACTCATCTAAATGCTGTTTTTCAAACTTCCGCCAGGTGTTTTGGCCGGCGTCTCCGAGCAAGATAGAGGAATGCCAATTGGCAGGAAAAGATCCCACGGTAAGAGACCCTTCAAAACCCTCCTTGTGGATCTCATGGGGATTCTGTGAGAGGTCAATCAATAAAAAACAACAAATAAATGGAGATCCAGATATGAATACTCATGTCAGCTCATGAAACCCTCACATCTCATAGTCCACAAGCCCATGGGGGACCTAACAGAATATGTCCACTTCCTCAAATACAGCTTATGTTTATGTGTTTAGCAGTTATCATGTTTTTAGGACTAAACACACAGTACAGCTGAACTGGGTTCTTTGTGTATTTTGGACACGGTGGTTCATTCCACACCTACTGCGTCCGTGGAAAGTCATTTCTGGAACGTCAAGCTGCAGCGACATCCGTCAGCGCCACTTTTTGACCCTGTGCTGTCCAAGTTGCCGCCGTTGTGAGCGAGATCTAGACTAAAGGTCTCGTCCGCTGTTCCTGGATCCGTTCCCCCCGAGCGGGTCGACAGTGCGTGTCCCGCCTCCCGGGATTCTCCCATCTGCTCGTTTCAGGTCCGCGGGGCCGCAGATGTCCGCCGGGTCACGGTCTGACCCCTCGGAGTCCTCCTGGCATCGGCACAGCCGCTCGGAGGCGTGGGAGGATCCGAGGAGCGGCGTAGAAAAAATAAACCGGAGGGCGAAGCTCACAAATGGGACGCGGCTCATTTGGCGCGGAAGATTTCACAACCCGGGTCTGATTCTGAGCGGCACTTGTTTCGCCACAAGATTTAATGAAGGCATGTGGTCCGACTCAGAAGACCGATTTCTCTGACTCCGACTCGGTTTTCCACTAATTGGGTCGCTGTGGAACGACTTCACACACACACAGTTGCCTACAGACACGTATAGAACGGTTTCAAACCAAGAAATCTCAATCAATCGAACCCCTTGATGCCCCCACGCTGACCTCTTGCCCCCCGCCTGCTCTGCCGTGCCTCCATCCCGTGGCAGCCGCTCGAGTAATGGAGCCTCGGAGGCAGAAATAGAGAAGAAGCTGTTTCCAGTCACTGGAGTGAGTCGTGCTGCTGAGTCACAGCGCCGCCCCGTTGCAGACGGGCTCCACGCAAATATTTGGGAGAGCCATCTTTGACTGGAGCTGCTCAGTGGGCCCCCTTCTCCCGTCTGTAATCCCTTTACTCGCAAGTTCACGACGCTGTCAGTTTCTCTTTCTCTTTCTATTTGTCCTCGGTCCCATTTTCCAACACTCGGTTTCTTCCTCACCGCGCGGTATGCATTTCATTTTCTGTCCCCCCGTGACGCCGCTCTTCCTCCCCGAGGTTTTTCTGGGGTTTGAGTCGGGGCGTTGCATCGCTCTGTTTTGGTTACACATCTGTATATATTAAGTTACTCTTCCCCGATGCAGTCTGTGGTCAAGAGGCGCTCCAGCGACCGCACATTGTTTGTGCCGAGGGGGGCGGTGCCACAGATGGAGGAAAATACACCAACCAGGTTGATTAAGGCCACATTTATAAACGAATATTTCCGCCCCTCCGTTTTCAAAAATAACGTTGTACACACAAGGTCGTTTTCAAAAAAGTTTCTGTTCATATGAATCCGCATAAATACGTCGTCCTCATACGTCCCATAGGACGCTCACATGACGTGAAGCATTTTTAGTCGCATACTGTGACGTTTGACAACCTAAAACTCTGTTTGACCTCGTTCACACCGAAACACAAAAACAGAGTTTTCGGAAATCTCCACTTTGCCCGGAGTTTTTAGAAATGATCGTTTTTGTGTAAATGAAAGGCCAAAACGTGTGAAAATATATGCGTTTTCCCATCGTGTAAACGGGGTCTGAATCCATTTGCTGCTGCATCTCAAAAGCCTCCACTTGAAAACTCAATGTGAACCGCACTTGGATGTGAGGCCGTAAGGCTGGATCCTGTTTATCCGGGAAGTCGGCGTGCGTGTGAGCAGGAAAAGACAAGAGGCAAAAAAAACACAAAAAAAACAGGATACATCTCCATATTTATGTTTTATTTCCCACGTCGATCTGTTGAAACCGTCAGGTACGGAGGGGCCGGCCCCCGGGGCCAGGCAGGTGTGTGTGAGGCCCTGGAGGAGGCTGCGCTCAGATGAATGGGTGAGAAAGCGAGAGAGATAAAGATAAAGATGAAGATAAAGAGGAGGCACATAAATAACAGAACATGGGTGTGTGATGGTGAACATCCCCTCGCCTTCCCGTAGACGGCTCCCCCTGCGGAGCCGCGCGCCGGCCGAGCGCCGCAGCAGCTGCCATTCCTGCAGCCGCCGCCAACTTCTTGACGGCTCCCTGGATGAGTCTTCCTCGACCTCCGCGCTCCTTTGCTTTTCTCTCCCTTTCCTGTTTCTACACCCGTTTTCTGTACGCTCAGGCTTAATTAGCCACAGAGTCCGGATATGCCGCCGCAGCCGCCGCCGCCACCACTACCGCCACCGCTTGTGTTTGGGAAGTGAAAGCAGAGATGGATCTGTGATCTGCCTTTAATGAGATCTATCACGATCACCACTGCCAGTGTTTTTCCACTCGGCCTTAATACCAGGCGAGTGAGCTGTGGGACCGTCTGCTTGTGTTTAACCTCCATAAGAAGTGAGATAAGTTTGAGCTTCATATGGAATCGGATACTTTAGGGGAGATAAACAAGTTGGATTTGCCATTCACCTTGGCTGCACACCAGGAAGTAGACAGTGTCCTCTGTTGTGGTGTTTTCAGCGTGTTGCGTCATAGCCTGGATCAAGAAAATATGAAAGTCATTATTTTTTACACTGCAGCCAACTGCTTTTTTTATTTTTAAAGGATTTTTCATGGTTAGCAACATTAATGTTAGTACAACTTATATGCTAAGCTATTTGTAAAGTGTCATGATGTTTTACGACGATGATTTAGCAAACATTAGCCATCATAACCAAGTCAGGCTTCAAAACTCTGGAGTGTATTAAATAGAAAAATGATGCGTTTTACTGCTATAAATTCAAATTTCCATGTATTCTGTGCGAGGAACACTGTTTTATGTCTTCTCTCTAAACCCCAAAATATTTTAAAATATAATGTTTAACTGCAGGTTTTGAGCACTGTAATTCACCTTGAGTGGCGTTTTTATTGTTGTTTCTAACCCGCCGAACTCTTTGCCGTGTCTCTCTTTGTTTATCGACGCCTCGCAGCACGGCTGTGGGAACTTCATCCGAGTGGTGCAGCCGTATAACAGGACACATCTGTTCATGTGCGGCAGCGGAGCGTACAGCCCCGTCTGCGTGTACGTCAACAGGGGCCGCAGACCAGAGGTGGGTTCACGCTGACGGATTTCACTTCACAGGATACACAAACTCTCTCTCCGCGGCGTAAACCATGTCCCCGAGACGTCAGCCCGGTGGTCAACACTGACCCCGAAACCATGCATGTGTTTGGTATTTCTTCCCTCTGGTTGCCCATTAAAAAACTTCAGGATAGGAATGATACTCCACTGGTGACCTAAATTAAAGTGTTTAAAAAATAAAGCTGAAATTAATGAGCAAAAGAACATGCAGGGGTTCCCCTGTGGTTATTTAAACCCCAAAAAACTAATTACGTTAACATAATTGAGTGAGTGTAATTGGTGTGCTCATTACTTTTTGGGGAATTCATAATTATTATTCTTTATTACCCCCTAAAAATAGTGTTCACTGTTAAAGTCCCTCATGAGCGCAAAATATAATCAAAATAGTAGAAATATTGCCGCCCAGAGCAAATAAAAAGTCTTCTTCTTCTTCTTCTTCTTCTTCTTCTTCTTCTTCTTCTTCTTCTTCTTCTTCTTCTTCTTCTTCTTCTTCTTCTTCTTCTTCTGAGAGAGAGAGAGAGAGAGAGAGAGAGAGATTCAATTATTGTAAAATTATAGAAAAATTAAAGAAATATTATTAGAAATATTATTGTAAAATTATAGAAAAATTAAAGAAATATTATTGTGAAATTATTGTAAAATTATAGAAAAATTCTGACGGGATGTGATGTGGATAACAATTTCTTAAAGACTCAAATTTTAATTAATTATTTAGGGATTCTAAGAAATATATATAAAAATATGAAATATAATGTATTTACAGGACTTGAAACCAGGAAGAGAACAACATGGTCATAATCTGTCGATGATGACAACCAGTGCACGTGATTATTGCAATAACCTCATCACAGTGTATCTTTGCCTGATATTAAAAAACTACTTACCGTACAAAAAAAAGAGTTTGCATGAAAAGCTGGATAAGATGCTGAAGGATAAGAGAGTTAAAAATGTAGCCTCGGTGTCAGAGGATGGAGCGCTGTCATCGGCGAGGAAGAGAGATAACAGCATCTAGCTAACGGCGGCTGCCAATGCGCTAACAGGCGACGCGGCGCGGCTCCCGGCCGGCCTCTCTCCACCCCCGCGGTGCCTTTTGTCATTTTGTTTGAAAGGCACGACGGCTCTGTTTGCAACTCCGGAGCTCAAACATGTCTCCGAGAGGAGAAAAAAAAGGGATCTGGAAAGCATAACAAGCTGTGCCGTGAGAACGTGCCCGAGACAGTGGTGACGCAGGCAGCGTGTCTTGTTTTTAGACGCGTATAGTTAATTAGCCGCGACAATAAGTCTATTTTAGTCTTTCATTTAGTCTTTAAATCTTTTAAAAGGTGTGAGACCTGCACTGAATGAAGTTACACTCCTCTCAGATATTCACCCTGAAACGTGTAGCAGTAAAAACAGATTAAAAGACAAATATTCTCGTATTAAAGATCTATCTAATAAGGCATTAAAAGTTGAATAAAACTACCAAGCAAACCGTTTTAGTAGAGCAAAGAAACGTTCCTTCTTCACGGATGTGAAAATAGTCTTTTGGCGTCAACATCTGCAAACGCATCTTTCTTCAAGGTGGAGGTCAAACATCCGAGCCAAACACATTTCTGAGTGCATGGAGGGGGGGGCTTTAACAGTTCATCACAACATCAAATTACTTAAAAGGGATTCTCTTCTCTCGGCGTGGAGGTCAACGACACGGCTCGGCAGATGGAGTCTTTTAGCGCGCGGACACGTTTTCCTGGAACAAATTCCTTGGCCGACGTCAGCGCGGCACCGCCGTTAGCTTAACGCGGCGGGAAGGGAGGCTCTGTAAATGTGCCCAAAGTTATACTGTAAAAGGCGTTAGCACCGTCCAGTCCGCCACAAAGGGGCGGGGGGGGGGGGGGGGGGGTAGATGGCTATCCAAAAATTCCTCCTCCTTCTTTCTTTACTGCTCCGCATGGGACCGTTAGCGAGGCTACCTAGCGGGCCGTTGGGCGTGCTCCTGCTCGAGGTTTTGGCCGTTGGGCTCGTCATATGAAACTGTCTCCAAGAACCTCAGACTTCCTCTTTCCTCTGTCACAGGAACAAGTATTTCACCTCGACTCCAGGACCGAATCTGGAAAGGGGAGGTGCTCCTTCAACCCTCAAGTGAACACGGCCTCCGTCATGATCAGTAGGTGTTTCCTACCTCCACCCTTCAGGGCTTGTGTTTTTGTACTCTTTTTTTTTTAGGTGATACCAAAAAACAGATTTCATTTTAGGTTGTTTTTTTCTACGGTATAGCAAGAGGCCATTGCTTTTGTGTTGGGTCCTGTGATTTGATGTGTTCGGTATCTCAGTGCGTCGCTTAGCAACGCCGCCTATCGGACGTCAGTCGGTATCTTAACGGTTGATTTTAAAAGCGAGGATTCAACTCTAATCATCAAAAAACAAAAGCCCCGGAGCACCCTCTCCTTCAGGCCGGTGCCCTCTCCGTCCCCCTCACTCTGATTGGTCGAGGAGTGTCGGGTCGCCGTCGACACCCGGCTAAAGGCGACACATTGCACCCTCGGCTCTGCTTTCTGACATCCGAGAGCGGCGGCGTCAGCAGCAGCGTTTGCCAACAGGAGGGAGGGTGGAATAGCCTAAACTGGGGGGGGGGGAAAGGTACTCTGCCAAATGGAGTCGAGGTCAGAGCGAAGGGCCGCTGAAGCTCTGATGTGGCTTCCCAAGAGCCTCCGGGGACTCACCGGGCGGTGTCCGGGCTCCATGAGATCCTCCACATCCACGTGTTTCGGACCCTCGGCGCCGTCAGCGCCCCCTCCTTAGCCCGGCGGCTTGGATGCGGGCCACGTCCCTCTAATCCCACCCCGATTTGTCCCGCATTCTCCAAACACATATTCCAGACCTGATGGATGATGGAGTGAGAGTAAAGGAATGCAAGAACAAATTGTCTTATTAGCAGAACCCCTATTGATAAAACATGATTCATCCATTAAAGAAACTCATATTAGTGTGTTTTATCTATGTTATGTTGAATGTCTGACACAGTTGTTCTTATTTTATTGGTTGATCATAGTTGTTTATTTGGCATCTGCACGATATGTGAGCCCATTGTTGACGTTGCTGTGTTTCCTGTAGACCAGGAGCTGTTCTCAGGCATGTACATCGACTTCATGGGGACCGATGCTGCCATCTTCAGGAGCCTGACCAAGAGGAACGCCGTGAGGACGGACCAGCACAACTCCAAGTGGCTGAGTGGTGAGAGAGAAGATTTTTTAATTCACATTGATGAATTTACACAAATACGCTTCATTCTCATTCATTTATCAAGCGTTAAAATGTCTATTTATTCTTTGTTTTTTACAATCAGAGCCAATCTTCATCGACGCCCACCTGATTCCAGACGGAACAGACCCCAACGATGCCAAATTGTATTTTTTCTTCCGCGAGAGGCTGACGGACAACAGTGGAAATACTAAAAACATCCACACCATGGTGGCCAGAGTGTGTCCGGTGAGTGGCTTTTTGCGCATGCGCCTACACCACAGGTGTCAAACACGAGGCCCGCTGGCTGAATCTGGCCCGCCGCATCATTTTATGTGGCCGCTGACGGCTTGAAAGACACGTGATCACCTTTTCTTCAAGAAATGTAGAAAAATATCCCGTGCTTTTATTTTGAATGTTTCAAATTTAATGGATTTCTGTTGTGACATTAGAGAAATGTTCTTATGTACAATATTTCTACACTCAAAAATCTAATGCAAAGAGAGTTATTTTCACAATATGTTTGAGTAGTTTATACGTTTATATGTTTCAGTTACAACCTTTGAGGCCGTGAGGCTGATGTGGCCCACAGTTTGACCTCCCTGGCCTACACGGATGGACAATTCTTTTTTATTTTTCTTGGTTACTATGTACTATTTCTTCCGCAGAGTGACATCGGAGGACAGCGGAGCCTGGTGAACAAATGGACCACCTTTCTGAAGGCCCGGATGGTGTGTTCGGTTCTGGAGGACGACGGCACCGAGACGCACTTTGACGAACTGGGTGAGCCAAGGGAAGGAACGTCATATATATATATATACATATATATATATATATATATATATATATATATATATGTATATATGTATATACATAAATATATATACACATATATATACTGTATATTTATATATTGTTATATATATATATATATATTTATAAATGTTTTATTTGTGTTTTATTTATTTATATATATATATATATATATATTTATAAATGTTTTATTTGTATTTTATTTATTTATATATATTATATATTGTATATAAACAGTATATATATATATATTTATATTGCCTCTTATTGGTTGCGTGACTGCCCGGCTCCGTTAAACCACTTCAAAACAAACTTTGTGTTTTAGAAAGTTCGAGACCGTTCTAATTCCCCGAAGCTCGCCATGTTTTTCCCGTTCCAACGTTTCGAACAAATCTTTTCTCCGTAAACAATCTCTGGAACGTCCTCTGTTTGGTCTGGATTAGGGCCGCAGCCCTTTATCAACTTTCATAACAAATTGCTCTGTTGTTTTTGCTTTACGTCGTATCGGTTTATGAACATATTATTCAAATCCTTGCTTTTCCATTTCAGCTCATCACACCAGTCGGCATGTGCGTTTATTAATTCATCCCGTTCGTCCCTGTTTCTGGCACTGATCCGGCTTATAGGGAATTAGTTGGAGGTAATATTAATCTTACACGTTTGCACATGTGTGTTTTTCCTTTTTAGAAAATGTGTTTCTGCTGGAAGCCGATCAGCCCAAGGCTCTGTTGGTGTTTGGAGTCTTCACGTCCACGAGGTGAGGCCGCCGCCGCCGAAGCCAAGTGTAACATTCCTGCAGGCCTCAGCGGATATGTAAAGAACCGACTGGGAATCGGCGGGAAAGGACGTGCTCGTCAAACCCCGATGCGTAGAGAGACGTCATGTGACACGTTGCAGAACGGCTTATTCACGGGATGAACCGTCGGTTATCACTCGTTCAGACCTCGTGATTGGAAGCAGCACGGCGTGAGATATATACGTAACATATACATTTATTTATAGTCCGCATTGATACGGAATATGTTACGCGATACATATTGTCGGACGGAGTAATACGACACAGCGGGATCTTTAGAGCGCAGAAGGAATTTCTGTTTTATTGCAGCTTCCAGATGGGGAAACATGAGAATGTTTGTCGGGTTTTACAGAAAACAAGAAGGAATATGGTCACCTTTCTATTTTGTTATGTATTTTTAGAATAATATTGAATAAGTGTTGTATGAATGCCATGTTTCAAGACTGTAAAACTAATTTTCACAAGTGGACCACTTCAGCATCGTGGCTGCCTCTTAAAGGATGGATAAACTACTCCTGAGTAATAGTACTCTCTTTGCATTTAATTATAGTTTATTTGAGTGTATAAATATTGTACATAACAATATTTATCTAATATTATAACATAAACCCATTTAATTTGAATCCTTCAAAATAAAAGTTATATTTATGTTTTTAAAGAAAATGTGAACATATGTCTTTCAAACCGTCAGGGGCCACATAAAATGACATGGCGGGCCGGATTCGGCCCCCGGGCCTTGTGTTTGTAAACCAACCAGTTCCTGTGAAAGTAAAAGAAAAAGAGACAAATACATCACAATACAAAACATGTGTTTTGTGATTGTTTGTATTTTTTAAATTGATATTATTGTATTTCAAACCCACTTTTTAATGCCCACTTGCATAGCATCCTTGTCTTTACTAATTCTGACAATAAATGTCAAAGTATTTCCTCAACCCAATTTGGGACAAAAATAATAAAAATGTAATTATTAAAATCTCCTACCTCAGAAAATCCAAGAACAACTCCATTGAAGCACATCTTATAATTTACACACCTATTAAAATGACGAATAAATAACACGTCAACATGACCGTCCGCATGAGAAATTACCGTCGCAAATTTCACCCCGATAATCCGCCGTGGTAATTTAAGACAACCGCGCTGAATAAACAGATCTAACGTCTCCCGATTGGCCCGGAGGTCGCAGCCGGCTGGGCTGCACGGCCGATTAGGAGGTTTGAGGGAACGGTCACTCGATCCCGATCCCGCCGCAGGCCCTCCATCCACTCGTTAGCTCCGGGATCACAGAGAGGTTACAGCTCCGAGAACAGAGCCAAACCAAACAGCGGGGTCCTCGGGGTCTTCTCCCTCCGTGTGATTGCTTTCTCCACACGGCGACTCTTCCTCCGTCTGCTTCACACAATGTGCTTCTGTTCTCACTCTCAACACGGACTGTTTGTGTGTGTTTTTAAACGATTTAGCCTAGATCAGATCAATGAGGTGGGAAATAGGTGAGCTGTCCACCCCTTCCACGAAGAGGGGCGTTGGTTCGGCCCAGACTTCCATAACGTGAACACCCTAAGAAAGTTAAGAAGTCCTTAGTGTGTGTGTTTGTGTGTTATTCGCATAACTCAAAAAGTATTAAACCGAATCACATGAAATTTGATGGGATGATTGGTTATTATCCGGGGACCATTTGATTATATTTTGGGATCTATCGGGTCAAAGGTCAAGGTCATGAAAAGGTACCAAAAAAAAGTGTATTCGCTCTACCGAGTGCCTGTTCTAGTTTATTAGTTAATTCATCTTAATTCATTTTTATTTATTTTTTATTTTCCCTTGCCTGGAAATCAATTCAATTCCACGTACATGCATACGCTCATACATATACATCTGCCTTCATCTATATATTTTGTTTCTCTAAATAAAATGTTGTATTAAATAATTAAAAATATTTTTTTAAATCTCACACACAAATATACACATGCATTTAAATTTTTAAATTTTAATTTTAATTTTTCTCAATACTCTGACTTTATGATGTTGTGTCCACTGTTTCGTCGTCCTCTAGTTGTTATGTCTATGTATTGTCTTTTGTCTTGTAATAGTACTACAAATAATACATTTAAAAATAAAAAAACAGAGATCCCAGTAAACAAGTGCAGAATGCTTGATCTGGGTCTCCTGGAGGTTCCTCGCCGTCGTTTTACTTTGAAACTCTGCGTCTCGTTTCCTCAGCTCCGTGTTCAAAGGCTCGGCCGTGTGCGTGTACAACATGGCCGACATCCTCACCGTCTTCAACGGGCCCTTCGCCCACAGAGAAGGGCCCAACTTCCAGTGGGCGGCCTTCCAAGGACGCATCCCTTACCCGAGGCCCGGCACCGTGAGTTCCTCTCTGGGCCCTCGAACGCCTCACCGGTCGATTCTCGTATCCATTAACCCTTTATCGTCCGTAACGTGTCTCCGATGCCTCGCCAGTGCCCCGGCGGCGCCTTCACGCCCGACATCCACACCACGAAGGAGTTCCCGGACGACGTGGTGACCTTCGTGCGGAACCACCCGGTCATGTTCAACCCCATCTACCCGGCCGGGCGGAGGCCGCTGGTGGTCCGGACCAACGCCGACTACAAGTACACGTCGGTGGCGGTGGACCAGGTGGCGGCCGCCGACGGCAACTACCAGGTCCTGTTCCTGGGCACAGGTACGGAGGAGGAGGAGAACACAGGGGGTTACCATGGAGATCATCTCCTGTTGCTATAGCGTCTCTACGACGGTTATGTCGGACGTCACCGTCACGATGACATCGCCTTTCCTTTTCTCGTAGGTCGTAGGCTCTTCTTCTTCTTCTTCTTCTTCTTCTTCTTCTTCTTCTTCTTCTTCTTCTTCTTCTTCTTCTGGTTCTTTTTCTTTCTTTCTTGTTGTTCTTCTTGTTCTTGTTCTTTTCTTTTTTTAAATTTCTTGTTCTTCTTCATTTTCTTCTTTATTTCTTGTTCTTCTTCATTTTCTTCTTGTTCATCTTCATTTTCTTGTTCTTCTTCATTTCTTGTTCTTGCTCTTCTTTTTTTTCTTCGTTTCTTGTTTTCTTGTTATTCTTCTTAATTTCTTGTTCTTCTTCTTCGTTCGTCTTCATTTTCTTCTTGTTCGTCTTCGTTCTCCATCCTTCTTTCATTCATATATATACATCTTTCATCTTATATATTTGCAGATGCTCTCCTGTTTTTCTAGGTAATATTTGCTGATGATTTATTGGTGCCAATGCTATTATAAGGACAGTGAGATACAAGGAAGTAGCACTAAAACAAACTCGTTCTGGTTTAATAAGTGAGTGATTGTTCGGGGGAGACCTGTTACCACAGCTGCTAATCAGAGCAGAGATAGCAGCCGATAGCGGACAATGGGCAGAGTGCACCGGGGGCGTGGCGGACGATATTAAAACACAGGCGGCCTGCAAAGAGGTCACAGACGGGGCGATAAGACGAGCTCCATTCGGAGATCCGTGGTTATGTTTTAATTTAAATCAGATGATAAAAGCTACAGGTGGACAGATTAAGAGATTACATCTTCCTCCGAGCAAAAACTGGCTGCTCAACAGAATAATAAGTGTGGGCTCGCACACATAATGACGAGTGCGATCGCGCTCGTGCGTGTCCACTTGTGCACGTGTTGGCATTCAGAAAGCATCTCTCTCTCTCTCTCTCTCTCACAGCTGCTTGTGTTTATCAGGCAGTCTCTCCATTCTGCTCCTCCCGGCCTACAGAGCCGTCTCACCGTATCTGAGCCCCGTAAATGCCTCTTTGTCTCGGGGGAATGAGGGAGAGACGCTCTTATCGGGCGAGTCCAGGAGCTGTTACTGGAACTCCTTCTCCCAGCTGTATTGATCCAACTGATTGATCCCCCCCCCCCCCAAAAAAAAAAAGAAAGCCTCATTGATGATGATTGTGATTTTGCGTGACCCTTGTCCGTTTTACGGAGCTTCCATTCTCCCCCCTGCCACCGATGATTTTGCACTAAATATTTTTATGGCTATTTAGAAAGGGAAACTAACTTAGGGAGGCATTTTTTCCGTCTTCTTTTCACGCGCGGGTCGTCGGTGATGCTTTACGTGCCGTTGCAACTCGAGCCGCGTCTGCTTTCTGCCTCCAGACAAAGGGACGGTCCAGAAGGTGATCGTGTTGCCGAGCAACCAATCCCTGGATCAAGATCTGATCCTGGAGGAGCTGGAAGTGTTTAAGGTCAGCTGTGTAGTTGTTGATGTTGTTTTTTTTATTTCTATCATCTTGCTCTTACTTTCATCCTCTGGAATCAAAGGCAGAGAGGAGGAGGGGGAGGGGTGGGGGGGCGTTGGGGTTGACCACAACACAGAGGTCCCATGAGCAGACGGACAGAAACAGGGTGGCGTTCAACAGATGGAGTGATGGGAAACATCCTCTCTCACACACACACACACACACACACACACACACACACTGCGAGGGTCTGTGCGTGGCCCCGAGTGAACCTCTCCCACCACGTGCTCTTTCACGAAAAGTGAAAGAGCACCGAAAAACGCTCCATCGATCAGAAGAGATTTATCCTCAAAATGTTTTTGGCAAAAAAAGATACATCTCAGGCAAAAAGCTGCTCTTAGATTCTCTGCTAAACCTGTTTGTGTTTTACAAATAAAGCTTTTTCCCAACTATTCCTTTTAATATTTCAATAGCTGTGCACGCCGTCTGAAAGCTCCTCACTCACTCGGTTCCTGTGTGCGTTCCTTTCATTTCAGGATCAAGCTCCTGTTACCAACTTGAGAATCTCCTCAAAGAAAGTAAGCCGCTCGGCTCGTTTACGAGGCGTATTGTTTTAAGATGTTATTGGTTGTCTGTGCGGCGACTCAGTAACGCTCTCCTGTGCGCGATGAGGTCGAGGACATAATAAGGCCTAATTGTTCCGGCGCGCGGCCTCATTTCCCCGGCGGCCGGCCACTTATGAAGACAAACAGAGGGAGCGGCTGATATACGAACCGTTTCCTTTCACAGCAACAGCTGTACGTCAGCTCGGAGTTCGGGGTCTCGCAGGTCTCGCTGCACCGGTGCGACGCGTACGGCTCGGCCTGCGCCGACTGCTGCCTCGCCCGAGACCCCTACTGCGCCTGGGACGGCCTCAGCTGCTCGCGCTTCTACCCCACTGGCAAAAGGTACGGAGAGACGGGGGCGTTATTCAGCATCTTTAACATTTCCTTCAACAGTGTCCGCCAAAGGGTTGTTCTCATGGCAGGCTAGGAAGAAAAATACTTTGCAGGCCTTTAATAGGAATTTATAAAACGCTTTTTAAGGTACTCAAAGACACTTTACATGTTACATTCATACACTGTAGACTGCAGATGTCAAACACAAGGCCCGCCGCATCATTTTATGTGGCCCCTGGCGGCTTAAAAGACATGTGATCACCAAAGAAAAAATTCCCATGCTTTTATTTTGAAGGTTTCAAATGAAATGGATTAATGTTGTAATATTAGGGAAAGTATTTCTACAATCAAATGAACAATAATCAAATGCAAAGAGAGATTATTTAGCAATATGTTTCGAGGAGTTTATAAAGTGTTTCCGGCCCTTTAAGAGGGTGGCCATGATGCTGATGATGAGTTTGCCTACAAGGAACAAATACAATCAGAAGATGACCCATAAAACATCAGAACAGGGAGGAATGCAGGGTCAAGTGTCTTGCTCAAGTACACATTGACTAGGGCAGAGATTGAACCACCAACCCCCTGATTGATATACACGCCTGCTCACCACTGACCCACAGTCCTTATTTTAGGTCTTTATTAGGTCAATGGTTCTCAAATGGCGGTGTGTGTACCCCAGGCGGTACCTGAAAGCCCTCTAGGGGAACTTGAGATGTGTTTTAAATATTTTCCAATCAGGATCCATTTTTTTTAAATCCTTTGAAAATAGTTATTTAATAAATATTCAATCAAAATATAAGTGTAAGTTCAAAAACTGAATTGTATATATGATATATTAAATTTGACCCAGATGGATAAATGATGCGTATTACATCTAATACCCAAAATGCTTTGCACTGGTCGGGGGTTACTAGTTAGATCAGTGGAGAAAGGTTGAAAACTACTCAATTGGTGAAGCTTTTAAAAACTTCTACGAGTGTTAAATAAACACGGGCATCGTTGAATAGCAGGCAGTATTCTCTTTTCCCAATACACAACCAAAGTCATCAGATCTACAACAAATGGGAAATCAATGCAGCCGCGTACTGAATGTGGGGCGCAGATGATGAGCAAGAAAAAAGAGAAAAGAGAAGAAGAAAAGAGAGCCGCTCGCAACTGGCGAGGCCAAAAGGATCAGAGGACCGGACGCCTTCAGCCAGTCAGACGCAGGTCAAGTTCAGTCTGGGGAGAAAAGCGTGTCGTCGCTCTCCTCAAGCCGCTCCGCACGACTGAGAGGATCAACGGGCGGATTATTATTCGCATTGTTCTGGCGCCGGAGGAGGAAGGTCGTGTGTTATTCAGCTGTCGCGTATTGATGCTATTTCCATTTCCCCTTTTTTTCCTAGGAGAAGCAGGAGGCAGGACATTATGCATGGGAATCCACTCACTCAATGCAGAGGGTTCAATCTGAAAGGTAATGAAATCTCCTCTGATCAACGGGATTATGGGCCTGATGGCTTGGTTCTCATTAGGGATGAAACCACAAAGCGTTTACCCTCGACTTTGCATTTCCCCCTCTTTTAGCTCTTTGTTGAGGTTTTTACGGCCCAAAAATTACACCGTCGTCAACCTCAGGCTCAGATACCCCCCCCCCACACACACACACGTAAGCTTAGGCTACCTGCAGTGGACAGAT
Organism: Liparis tanakae; assembly: GCA_036178185.1. NCBI lineage: Eukaryota > Metazoa > Chordata > Actinopteri > Perciformes > Liparidae > Liparis > Liparis tanakae. Next base: position 5,138,244 of record CM070089.1, read on the forward strand.
GTTTCACTCAGAGTTTGCAACAACAAAAAAACATATAGAAAAATATAAAAAACATTTTTCATCTCATGAACGTGAACATTTCAACGTTTAAGGAGGATACTAATAGACGATGTGTTTTTAAACTTACATTTTAATTGTCTAAAAAGCTAAACAAATGCAAAAGTATGCATTTAAATAGGTATCTGTGTATCCATATCCAATCAGTTAAAGTATTTCCCCAGCTACTTTCCGTGTACACAGACATAGACACAACAACTGTAAATACAACCCAAAACTAAAGGATAGCAGCAGTTTACACCGGAGCCGTGTGTGAGTGTCCAGGTGCCGGCCTAAAATCCCCCCTCACACACACACACACACACGCACACACACACACACACGCACACACACACACACACACATAGAAACACACACACACACACTAGTAACGGATGCACTTGAATGAGAGGAGAGGATTTGCTCCTCGCGTCCATAAATTAAAACGATATCGGGCAACAAGTACGGCCGATACCGCTAATTTGACCACAACCCTGTCGCACATCTAGCCGAGTGACCAACCGTTAAGCCGAAAACAACCAGAACTTCGTGAAGGAGAGGAAACGAGGGCGTCTCCGCTGGCGTCTCCGTCGGCCTGAGGAAGTCTGGCGGCGTCCGACTGAGCTCTGTGTCAACGTTCCCCTCTCGCAGTCGGGGATAGAGACAGATTTGAGTCCATCTGTGGGGTTTGTGTCTGTCAGCTGGTGACGTCTGCCGTGACTCCCTTGACTCTCTGCTCGTGTGTGTGTGTGTGTGTGTGTGTGTGTGTGTTAGCCTACAGGAACGCGGCGGAGATGACGCAGTACGGCGTGAGGAACAACACTACCTTCCTGGAGTGCCTCCCCAAGCCTCCTCAGGCGTCCATCCGCTGGCTCATCCACCGGGACAACGACAGGCGGAAAGAGGTCGGTTTGACGCGTCAGAGGGGTCAAAGGTCAACGCCCCGCCCCCTTTCTCCACGTACGCCACAGGTGGATGTGACGCGATGGAAAACTCTTTTGCGATACGACCGATTAAAGGTCCCGTTGTTAAATGTGACGTTGATAGTAATCAGACGGGGTCGCCTGAGGAGCGATGACGGCGAGCGCGGAGCGGCGTGATGAGCGGCGTGACGAGCGGCGATACGTGATATGGACATCCACTGATGACCGGAGTCTCAGCGGTGCAACGTTTTGCGAATATTTGACACCCCTATAACCTTTTTGAAAGGCTGTGAAATATTAAATAAAGCTGTGAAAATGCACGAATAATCCTTCGCGGATTAAGCTCTCACCTCTGAGGAGTGATGGACGGTTTATTCCCCCGCGAGAATAGAAGTTGGCCTTCAAATAAATCACTTTAGTTTTATTGTGTGTAATCATCGGAGGCTTTTCCAACAAAAGAAGTGAGGCCCAGCTGGTTTTAAAGTGGCCGGTGGAAATGGAATAAGCTGTCGCGCTGACAGCGCCGGCTTCGGTTTAGTCTCATTAGTTTCTAAATCGACTCCAGAAAGTTCTCCAGAAAATCTGCCAGAATACAGAGTCCGTCGTTTTATTCCAACGGACATCAAAAGTGACGATGCTAGGGGGAGCACCGCACTTCCCCAAAAACTATTCTTTTTCTCTCTTGTTTTGATGAAGAACACATGTCTTCAGATCTCTTAGAGGAAACATCGGACTGATGTATATTATTCGTATAACATTTGTTTTTTAACGCGCTGACGTTTTGGATTGGTACTTCAGAAGGGTAATCTCATGAGATTAGATTAGAAAACTGTATTGCTCCCTAGTGGTGGGCACAAATTCATACAGACAACAATAAACAGAGAGCACAGAGCACAACAGACTAGAGACACACTACAGCACAGGTGTCAAACATAAGGCTCATTTTATTTGGCCCCTGACGGTTTGAAAGACACGCAAATGCCTTTTCTTAAAGAAATTGAAGAAAAAAGATTCCCATGCTTTTATTTTGAAGGTTTCAAATTAAATAGATTAACGTTGTAATATTAAAAACATTTTCTTACTTACAATATTTCAACAATCAAATAAAAATAATCAGATGCAAAGAGAGATTATTACCTTCGCAGAATGCGGAAGGTTATGTTTTGATCGCTGTTAATTTACAAATTTTACAGTATGTGTTTGTGTGTGTGTTTGTTTGTTATTCGCATAACTCAGAAAGTATTAAACCGAATCGCTTGAAACTTGGTGGGATGATTGTTTATTATCCGGGGACCATTTGATTAGATTGTTGGATTGATCAGGTCAAAGGTCAAGGTCATACCATAGCACGGTCAATTCTTATCCAACTGGCATGTAACTAATGCCAAAATGAGTTTAGAAAGTGTCCCCCCGGCCCTTTAAGAGGGCGGCCATGATGCCTGTCTGGCCCATGGTGAACATGAGTTTAACAACCCTGCACTACAAAGAACAAACAAAAGGAGAAGATGCCCCATAAAACATCAGAAAGATGCATAATCTAAATAAAAATAATTTTAAAAATCAAACTGCTGCTAAACAAAAGAGCACAGTGTCACGGTGCCTTCAAAATAAATGATTGTTTTCTAACTTGGCCCTTGTCCTCAACGGGGTTATTCTGACATAACTTAATGCCCCCCCCCCCCCCTGCAGGTGAAGCTGAGCGACCGCGTGGTCTCCACGGAGCACGGCCTCCTCATCCGCTCGGTGCAGCTGTCCGACCAGGGCCTCTACTACTGCCTGACCACGGAGAACGGCTTCAAGCGCACCGTCGCCAAGATCCGCGTGCGGGTGCTGAGCGAGGCCATGGTGAGCGTGCTGACGGACAAGCAGCAGTCGCCGTGGGCCTGGGCCAGCTCGCTGCACCCCAAGACCCTGCTGGCGGCCTTCAGTCCGGCCGAGAGCCTCGCCGTGCAGCAGTACTGCAAGGAGAGGAAGCAGCTGCAGGCGCTCCAGCAGCAGCAGACGCAGACGCAGACGCAGCCGCAGCCGCCTGGACCTCTCCGGGGGGACTTGGCCAAACTGAAGCCGCTGCTGGACCGGAGGAAGAGCCGCAACCGGCGCTATCACGTCCCGGAGGTCTGAGAACTTGACACAAGCAAACCTCCACACTGTTCCCCCCCCCACTCTCCTCCAGAACCCAGACCTTCCTTCTTTTCTTTTTTTTTTAAACTCTCATCTCATCTCGAAACTGTGCGAGCTGGGGAGTTGTTATTCGGCATAATCTCCCAGTCGTGCGCGTGGTGCTGCGAGCAGATGGCCGTGACATCCACCAACGCACCACCCACAGGCGCCCACGAGCAGCTCATCAGCCCCCGGTGCGCGAGCGGCGGCAATAAACTGTGCCCCCCCCCCTCTGCCTGTGATAATGCAGCTGTATTCAATGATCTCAGCATATTTTTTCGATATAAGAAAGGAAACTATAGAGCGGGTGTTAACAAGCTCACGATGGATTTGTTCTTCACAACAACGAAAAAGAGGCGGTAATTGAAAAAGAGACAAAGGGGGAGAGACAGACGCATGCTTGAGAGTGAGTGCCGTCTCAAAGTATAATTTTAGTATTTTTATTCGATTCTACTCACATTTCTCTATTTACCTTCAACTAACAAGCGAGTGGAGCGGCTGTGTGGGCGAACATCAGGCAATACGGAGTGAAAACATAAATAAGGGGTTGCTCATGCGTTGACTGCCTCTCACGATCCCACCAAGCACAGATGGCGAGTCGTTCCCAAAAAAAGCGTTGCATTACATCGCTGTGTATGTTAAGAAAAGGAATTAGTTCAAAGGCTAAGCTTAACATCCTGTTACCTAAACACAAATAATAGTAAAATACAGAGTGGCGTGTCGAATTCTGCGGGAAATCTGTTGTGCTGCACTCCCCTTGTTTCTAGCACAGGAGCATGTTTATAGAAATGCGTCAGTGATGACGAGGGATCTTAAATCTCGCCTGGATCACATAGCGGATTTGCATATTTTAGTTTTACGGCGTAGATCACATCTTCCGGGAGATGCTGAAACGTGACAAAAAGCTATCAACAGCAAAATAGGCTGTTTTAATTCATAAATAGTCATAATTTGACTTCTGAGACGTAGTTCATGTAGATAGAGATTAATCGTTGTGTACATAGTATATTTTGTTTTTCTTTCATCCTTTTAATTTAATGTCATGCAGATGTTTGTGATAGTGTGTACATAATGTCAACATGATGCACCAGCTTTATGACTGTATCTGCAAATTGCAGAGACACAGAGTATTATTTTCATTTTCACTTTCATTTCCCTTTCTCCGTTTTAATAAAGCTGTGCGACCGGCGTCCCGTCAACTCGAAGTCGCTGTAACTTCAGTGTTATGAATTATATGTATTTCTATTTATTAATGTCGTGATAGCCTGAATAAATCTGTTCCGATGAATCTCAAATTTTACGGAGAGATCATGCCTTTTATTGTCAAAACTTTTATTAGTCTTTTTGACTTGCCAATTCATCATCGAAATAGATTATCCTATATTCTGTGATAGTGATAGAATATTGATCATCCTACATCCTATTGTTTCTTCACACATTTTCTGGCAGAGTTTTATGAATAGATCGATACCTCTCATGCCTGCACTGTAAGTATGACGGCGTGCTAACAGCTGGTTAGCTTAGCTTAGCACAAAAATGGAAACCGTTACACTGGTTCTGTATGCAGGAAACTCAAAGCTCAGAAAGAAATTGTATATATATTATTTATATATATATATATATATTATATGTTTATATTTTATATATATAATACATATATATATATATTATATATATATATATATATATATATATATATATATATATATATATATAAGAGATGGTTTGCTCTGAAAGAGTGACTGAGCATATTTATTTAACCTAGAAAATGAATGGGTTCGATATCACACTGAAGTTCAAACAACAACTGTCTTGAATTTCAAAGGAATCTGAGCACTGAGGGAAGGGTTGTCAGTTTGAATCCCAGTTCAAACCCTCTGGTATACGTGTGACATGTGAGATTTGGACCGAACAGCAGAATCAAAGTGGCCCGGGAGGCAGCGGGGGGGTCATTTGAAAGCCATAAAACCAAACAGAGGCCTCCAGCTGGGCTGAAATACTGCTTCCTCACCATTAAAAGCCAAGTACCATTCAAACTCCCCGTAAGAATCATCCCGCAGTCCACTTTATTACTCTTTTTGACTTGAAAAAAGGAAAGCGAGCGGTTTTGCTGCAGCGTGCACAATGCAGAGGTTGTGTTTCCTCTTCTGCTGTAGTTCCACCAATTGTCTACAGACTTGTTTTGGAACAATCCAATATTAGGAATAAGACACCCAATGAGAAAAACAACCCCCTTTCAGCTTTTATTCATTTCCAAGACACCGGTTCAGCAAAGAACACAAACATTTGCGCAAGATTAGATTTTTATGTGCGTTTCTTTTTAAAGGACGTCGAACCGACCCACCTCTCCTCTGTGCAGTTTACCAAGCGGACAGTTTAGAGGATTCTCCGTCCACGGATCCCTGATTGAGTTCATGTTACAGTGTTTTGCAATTGAAATAATACGCAGCGAAAGCTCTTGAGCTTTACTAAATCACAGTATTCCTCCCCCTGGCAGTCAAAGAGAGAATGATTTTATAAATAACACAGAAATTTCCCCCCCAAAAAGTGCAACTTTATATCAGAAGGTTCGATGCCGCGTAGCAGCTTGAATTGCACCGTGCTCTGCAGCTCAGACGCCGCCGCCGCCGCGTCGTCCGTTCACGCGAGCATGTTTCGGCACCCCGCTGCCACGCACAAGGCGATGGAACACACGGCGAGGATGGACACACCGCAGCCCAGCAAGGCTCTCCAGACCACCCCCAACGTCTGGATACGGGACACCAGCTCCTCCTTGATCCTGTCCGCCGTTGGGTCGTCCAGCGAAGCCGTCTGAGAAAGAAGAGAGAGTGAGTGATCGTCATGCGTCTCGAAACCCGTCAGACCACATGACTGCAGGGCTCCGCTTCTTTCTTTCTTTTCTTTGTTATCTTACCTCGTTCATCCAAACAAGCGGGAATATGGTGTAATCCTTCACTTTCTTCAGCACCCTGCAGGGAAAGAGTTCATTACTTGGTATTCAGAGCAGGAAGATGTGAACTTTCTGCACGTCAGAAGAAAGAAGACGAAGAAGAGAGAGCGAGAGAGAAAGAGATGAAATGCAAACTTTCTTCAAGGGATAGTTTGACATTTTGAAAAAAATACCACTCTTTGGTATTCTCTGCTTTTTTTTACAGAGCGTCTGTGGCGTCTCCCTTGAGGGAACCCCACACTATTAATACCTATGAAGCCACGGCTAACAGCACGTTAGCTTAGCAGTTAGCTTAGCAGTCCGTACAATGGCAAAAATTGTTTATCATTCTAGAACTTTTTTTGTATGAACTCTGAAAACTGTGTATAGCGTGTTAATTAGCTTGACATGAACTGGCTGACAGAGACAGGTTTGCTCTCAATCTTTATGCTAAGCTACGCTAACTAGCGTCTCAATCTTCTCGTCCGATAGACGTATTCCCCACAAACCGTTGCCTTATAAAAGGTGAAGCGGGACTCACGTGATGACGTTTGATGGTCCATACATCATATTCACTTGAATCCTCTTGGCAAACCTCAAGGTGAAGCCGGTTGTCTAGAAGAAAAAATGCCAACCAAAAGAAAAACAATCATCAGCATCCGAGTTTCTACCACTAAAAAGTCCTAAAAGATCAAATGCCCTTACAGGTTCCACGTCCAGGAAGGTGTAATGTTCCTCCCTATTGGGATTGAGGCCCTTCACCCCATCTCTCAGGTACGGACTGCCATAGAGGAAGTGGGGCAGAGAGATAAAGATGGGTCTTCCTGTTCAGACAATTCAAAAATACCAAGCTGCTGAGCAGAACGACCAAAACAGCAAAAAAAGAAGAAGGTTCTCGCGCAGCGTCATGATGTTTGAGCTCCAACAAAACTAAATGCGAACTGACCATCTTGACAGGAGCTGATGTCCAGGACTCCGGCCAGACTGCAGTTCCTGGTGGTCTTTGGGTCTCTGCAGTAACATTGGTTTGCTGGGTTGACCGTAGGGGAGGCCAGGGTGTTTTCCTGGAGGGTGTAGCGATTCACTTCGATCCCTTTCAGATCCAAGCTCTCCTCAAAGCTTGCGGACACGGACCTGGAGACAGAAAAACAAGGAGATCGGATCAAAAGTCTCCCACACACCAAAACCATGGACACCAGTAATCCATTGTGCCACTTAATCCAGCCTACAGTGGTTTTTGGTATTGGAAAGGTCTGACCTCTAGTGGTGAATGAGGGGAAAGACCAAACGGTTGCAAATTAAGATGTTTTAAATCGCTGCCCAACGTCATGCGAGCAAAGCTGTCAGGCTGCATTGTGGGGGATCCCACAAGAAAAATAAACTCGCCCTCACCTGCAGATGTCTGACGAGAAAAAAAAGAGCGGCTTCTTCTTGTCCACAAAGGGGGGGAAGGAAGTAGCATCTGAGAAAGCGAGGAGGGAAGGAATGAGGTCAGAGAGGTTACTCGTCTGCATTGAGGGGCTGCAGGAGGTTATAAGTGTATATAGATATGTTTATGAGCTACACCTGTCCCGTTGATCATGTCACAGTACTTGTCGCCCCAGAAACGAAGGCTCCTGTTGAACAAAATTAAATTGTACATTACATTACACGTCATTGAGCAGACGCTTTTATCCAAAGTGACTTAGAATAAGTGAATTCAACCACGAGTACAAACTCAGAACAACGAGAATCAAGAAAGTAACATTTCTTCAAGAAAGTCAAACTATAAAAATACCATAATTAATACCACAAGTAATACCATGAGTAATATAATACCGTACACCTTAAGTAAGTGCCATTCAAGTCCATATCTGTTTCAATTCAAAGTTCAGTGACAAACTATTAGATTTCACAGCCTAAAAGTTTACAGTTCAAACAAAACAAAAAGCTGAATCCTCACTTCTGAATCCGTACAATTCGATTAACATGATTTGATTAAAAAGCCTAAAATAACTTTTCTTATTAAACTCGTCAAAATGTAGCGCCTGATTGAAAAAGATCAAGACTCCAGATCTCCTCCGCTCACCTCTCTCCTTTCCACCTGTCAATCATCCCCACGTTGGCGATGTCGTCCTTTCCAGTGTAGACGTTGTAGAGGCCGTCATACGTACCGTTGTACTAGGGAATTGATTCGATATATATTAATAACGAGTGTGTGTTACCGGGTAGATTCCACATGCGCCGTATGCGTTTACTCACAGGGTAAAAGATGCCCAGCATCTCCTTCAACATGGGGTCCGTGTAGCCCCACAGCAGCTCGCTGACCGTGCGGCGCTGGAACAGCGAGGAGTTGCTGCTCTTGATCAGATTCTCCAGCACGCGATGAAGCGCTTTGGGAACCAGTGTGTAAGCTGCCTGGAGGGAACAAAATCACACATTCAATGTGAATTTAATGTTTGTGTTTCCCATAAACGATCGCTGATGGTGTCACGATTTGTTTTTTAAAGGCAACTTTATGGCACCATCTTGATACGCGAGCAAAACTGCTGTGCACACTCAACTCGGCTGCGGCGGCCTCCGGAGATAAGCCCGACAGAACCCCCCCCCCCCCTCCTCCCCCCCCCCCCTATCTTTTATGACTGTGATACCGCATATTTACTGACAAACAGAGTTGAAATTGCTCTCGCTCTTCATCCAAGCCGTAATCAAGTTTGAACAAAGTCCCGTTTTTATTATTACAAAGCTCCAACGCGGCAGCGTCTTTGCACCGATGGCGATGTCATCCTTCGGGTCGCATACATAAATATATAAAAGTATGATATAAAAAAATTTGAAGATAACATCAACGAAACTAATTATTGAAGCAAACAATATGAACAATATCTTATATATAAAATATACCAAGCGTAATTAACAAAAAACTAAACTAAGAGTAAACAGATCGAGTTAACCTTTGTGGTTTGGGTGATGTTTGGAACAAGGACTGACTTTAACAATCATTTTTTTGCATTCTTGCTAATGATTGGACGACTTAATTGTGGCCATTGTAGCCGCATTAGCTATCTGGAGCTAACTGGGGCTAAACATCTAGCCGCCTATATATCTACATATATATGTTAAAGTGGCTTTCGCTGTGAGAATAAACCCTCCCATTGTTTTCCTTTAATATTTACCTATAAAGAAAATAGATTTGTAGAAAATAATGTCTATAATACTCAGGATTTAGCATAAAAAACAGTATTTTAACTCTCCTAAAGCGACACGTCCCTATACAAACATTAATTCCCCCCAGCCATAACATTTTAGTCTCGCAGATTACTGGGACCGGAACAAGAAGCATATATTATATTCCTATATTAGAATAGATATTCCCTCATTTCTGCTTTTCATGCAAAATTCTGGATAGTTTTCAGCCCTTTACGCTGTAAAAAATATGTAAATATGCAAGGAGAAAACCAGGGGAAGCCACTCGACCTATCAGAGAGGGTCACAATCCAAAATAAGACGAGTGGGATCAGAACCAGAAGCCGGCCCACCGCGGGGCGGCGCAGCCGAGCGGAGTGGAGCGATGAATCACGGCGCGGGTGAGGCGACACTCACTTACAGCCACAGCCAGGTTGAGGGAGGTGACTTTGTCCTCCTCCGGTCCCACCGACATGGACGGCTCGAAGATGGCGCCATGGGGCAGCAAGAAGGAGACGGTGTCATTGAGGTTGAACGTGATGTTTTCCTTGGCGAGATATCTCGTCCTGAACGGCGGGAAGAGAGAGAGAGAGAGAGAGAGAGAGAGGGTCGTACTCAGATACTCGGTCGTGTTAGAGGAGAGGAGGTCGTTGTTTAAGAGGTGACCTTTGGGGTCGTAAATGTTCTGACAGAGGTCACCGCATCCCTCTTACTTGTACGTGTACGGTCCTCTCTCCAGCACCACCGGGTCCGATCCGTTCAGCAGAACCTCGTCTGCGTTTTGCACGTCGAAGAACCAGAACTGCCGGTACACCTCTGCCCCCGCGGCGACCCAGTTGTCGTACGCCGTGGTTCCGGGCTCGATGACAGCTTCCTTTAAAACCCCCCCGAAGACAAAGACAGGCTATTTTTAACGCTGCTCAAGGCGACCGCCGACAGGCCAGCTGCACGCCGCCGGTTCACGAAGAAAGGGGGGGGGGGGATGCTTCGTGATGTCGACAACGAACAACACAAAGAAAAGCAAAAGAAATCAGATGTGAACTGCAAAAAAAATGAAATCTCTCTGCAGCCTCTTGTTAAAATCACAGACGCTGATGCTTTGATGGAGGAAACACACACGCTACACACTCTACACACACTCTACACACACTACACACACTCTACACACACTCGTCTCTCTGCACAGCTTCTTGTTTACCATTTGAAGCAGCTTTTTGTTCTCCAAAAGCACACACTCCTCTTCCCCCTTCATTTCTCCTGCTTCACCTTGATCTTCCGCGTACACACACACACACACACACACACACACACACACACACACATTCACCCCTCACTCGTCACTCCTCTGTTCTCCGATTACCCCCGGTTGGGGGTGAGGGTTAAATCTCGGCCACGTACCTTCTCGACTGTCGCCTTGATGACGGCGTTCCCCACCGGGATGAGGACGAGAGCCAGGACGGCGACCAGCGCCCCGATCACAGCTCCGGCTATCAGCCCGCACCTCCTGCTACAACAGTCCATGCTGGTGGTGCTGGTGGTGCTGGTGGTGGTGTGCGCTTCCCTCCGCCACACTCTCTACGTCCGTCTGCCTGCCTTGCCTTGGCAGCTTGTTCTCCTTCTGCCTTCTGGGATGCGGGTGCTGGTGTGTGTGTCTGTGTGTGTGTGTGTGTGTGTGTGTGTGTGTGTGCAGCTCCTCTGTGCTGGAGACCCGGTGCCGGCGGCGGCAGCAGCAGCAGCAGCAGCAGCGATGGCAGGAGTGGCACCGACACGCACCGGAGGAGCTGACGGAGCAGCCGAGGCCAGGTAGAGGTAAAGGTGCAGATGCCTCTGGCAGCCTGCCAGAAGTAAACTTATGTAATGAGGTTGAAGGTGGCGGGTTCAGGTGAGAGCCGCCTCACCGGGTATCAGGGACTATCTCACCAGGTGATAACGGCGGAGGCTCGGGGGGGAAAGGTTACGGGTTGTCTCAGGTGAAAGCAGAGACTCACTGAGGGGATTCATCGGGGGGTGGGGGGGGTGGGGGGTGGGAAGGAGGAGAGCAGCTCGTGGTACCCGAGGACCTGGAGGATGACGGACGTCATCTTTTTTGTGTGTGTCTGTGTTCTCTCCCTCCCGCTGTGCTCTCTCATCCGTCCTTTCTCTCATCATCTCTCGTCTCCTCTCTGCTCCGAGACCACCAGAGACAGAAGAGGAGGAACATATAAAGTATTGAGTGTTTCCTCGTTGCAGACGGTTACAGAAAGAAAGAAAGAAGCTTATCTGCGCGTGTGCTTTCATGAGGGATGATAAAACGATTTGCTGTTAATCTCAATTGATCGTAATGACTCAACTGGGAACTCGCCATGTGACTTATCGAGGATGAGTTCTGGGCTCCGTTCTGTTCTCTGCGTCATCGCCGCCGCATGCAAAGTGGCTCTCTCCATTTGCACAGTGGATTCATGTTTATAGTCTAACAAGAGGAGTGTTTATTTGAGTTTAGATTATTTTATAGATTCCCTTGCTGGCTCGGGTGTTGTTTTGTCCGCGTTAATGACGTCGTTGTTTGTATTTATATGTGATTTCTTGTCAATAACATTTTTGGAAAAGTATAATTGAGTATAGTTATGTCGATGAGGGCTTGCTCCAAAACTTGCTTCATTCTCGTGATCTTTAAAATCGTCCATGTTTGTTTCTAAACCATCGAGTCCTTCAATAACGTCATCGTCTTATACTGGAAAAAAAACTCTGAGGCCGATTTCCTCCCAACTGGAAACATTAAATAAGTTGTTTATATATATATATATATATATATATATATATATATATATATATATATATATATATATATATATATATATATGGGGGGCTGCTAGTGAGAGTGAGCTGAGGCGCGCGCCTGCAACGGAACTCTAGCGCAAGCCGAGAAGGGTTGGAGACGAAACCACTACGTCATGATGTGATTAAGAGCCGGCAGTGATAGACGGGTCTTGACCGTTAGCGTGTGCCACGTTGGGTCAAACCATCCTGATATGGGGGGTACTCTGGGTTTTTAGGATAATTAAATTAAATTGCCTACTTAATATAACATTCAGTTTAAATTTTTTTTTTTTTTTTAAAGGATTCTTTAATGGATACTAATTTTAAATGGATTTTTTAAAATCTCACGTACCCCCTGGAGTGCCTTCACGTACGCGGACCCCCATTTGAGAACCACTGCATCAGAGGGTATTGGTGACCGTGCTTGTCTGTGGGTTTGATCATCAATGTTTTCAGCCCACGTGTCCGGTTCTGCAGCACCGTGAAGTTGCGTATTGCCACCACCAGGGGGCAGCACCAGCACTCACACAACACTCATTGCAGGAGGAGAACAGCAGGCCTGTCCATGTGCTGGGTCCCACTAAGTGTTGTTGTTGTTGTTGTTGTTGTTGTTGTTGTTGTTGTTCTCCTCCTTCCACTTCTCCTCTTCCTCATCCTCCTCCTCCTTCTTCTTCTTCTTCTTCTTCTTCTTCTTCTTCTTCTTCTTCTTCTTCTTCTTCTTCTTCTTCTTCTTCTTCTTCTTCTTCTTCTTCTTCTTCTTCTTCTTCTTCTTCTCCTCTTACTCCTCCTTCCTCATCTCCTCCTCCTTCTTCTTCTTCTTCTTCTTCTTCTTCTTCTTCTTCTTCTTCTTCTTCTTCTTCTTCTTCTTCTTCTTCTTCTTCTTCTTAACAAACGTTCTTGTCACAGTGTATCTCTCACCTGACTGACTTGTTGATCCTTCAGGTTCAACCACAACCATTTGGAGTAAATCTTTCTTTGTGAGACTAAATCAAGATTAAACCTTCGGCTTCTCTGCCAGCTCCTGAAATGTTTTTTTTTTATTGAAGACATGTAACGATTAAAGATACTTGTGAGGATATGTTACACCACGTGACACTGTCTGGTCTTTTTAACCACCATTCTTTCTAAACTAAATCCACTTTTTCCAATTCCTGGGTCTTAACTTTAGAGTTTAACCATGTGTATTGTCATTGTTAGTCTGTGTTTCAATATATTTCATGTTTTACATCATTTTACATCATTTTTTTATGTTTTGGCAAATTAAACTATTTTCTGAGTCTGCTCCGATACGGGTAAAATGTGTGTTCAACAAACACGTTTCTTAATTTCTATTCATAAGTTATTGAATAAATAAAGAAAAAGCTGTCAGGCACGTAACCATTGAGATATTAACGCCATGCACACATAGCCTCGCAGAAAATTAAATAGAGAGTGTTCAGACGAAAGTGGAATGTAAAAGCTCCTATTATAAGCCACGGTATAAACATAAGCATTAATATTTCATAAAGAACGTTGTTCTTTTCAGGGAACATGAATGCACTACATGTCCGCGGTGCTTCTCGTGTTGGGTAATGTGACATAACCTTTTGTGCCTCCGGGGTACAACCTCTGGCTCTCGTTATCTCACACCTGGAGAGAGGCCCGGCTGACACCTGCAGGCCGCTTTACAGTGGAAAGGTTAAGGACACACATTTGCATGTCCTCCCGAAAGAAAAAGCCACGTACAAAATGAAAATGGGACGTGGTTCGGTGACACCAAGAGGATTGTATCCAATGTTCAGAGAGACTGTTGACTTTGAAGACTCACAGCTGACTCTGTCCGTAATGCTAAATTATTTAAACCACAAAAACTGGTCATGGACTGCTGAGCGGGTTGGGATGAGACCAACGCTGTCAATGTTAGAGGTTTGGTTCCCATGGGAACAACACACTAGAAATGTAGGTTACGCAGTATAGCATACGGGGAAACTCGATCAGAGGAGTTATGAAATATGCGTATAGTCCTGGGATTAAATGGAATTTATTATGATATATATGAATGTTAGCCTAACTCACTAATTGATACTCAAGGGGAAAAGTTATGATCTTTATTGAAAACGCAATGGGGAACATTGGAGGCCCTATGTGAGATTAAAAACCCACGAAATAGGCCAGCAATTGTGTAAAATGAGTCATAGTAGGCTAATTGAGGAATAATAGAAATGTATTCTTATATATTATGTAGGGCATATTGTTAGTGCATCTTAGTGGCCTGCTTGAGGGGCAACAGGACTACTGAGTTTACCCTCATCCAATTGAGAAAGGGTGTTGAAAATAATACAGCAATAAGGAAACGTGCTAAACGTGTATTAAACTGCCACACGTAAAGTTATTAGTGTGCAGAGTTGAAACGCGTCCCGTTGTCGAGAAGTTTCCGGTTTAGGAGTCGACTTCCAAAATAATGGTCAATTTATCTTTGAGTGGAATTATAATGTACACTTACATTTAGTAATACACTCGTGCAAGCCTGCAGGTGTGGTCAAACATGGTTTATTGATTATAAAATACCCAGCTGTACAAGTCAGTTATACTTTATGTGTGGTACTTTATGTACAACATGCACAAAGTGCAATGCCAGTCAATACTATCGACCTGCTGGGTGGTGAGTGCACCACTTACATTATGTTCTAAATATTAGTTAGTGTGTTATTTGTATTTTTATATTATAAATATATATTTTTTCTAGAAGGAATGCTATTCCTACTGAGTATATACAATATTAAAGAGAATGTTTGCAAATCGTAAATTTGTGTTTTGTTTTTGTACGAGGTTTACTGGAAATGACACTTTTATTGTGAAAGACCAGACCGGAAGTAGATGTTCGCCGCTGACGGCGCACACGGAGCAGCCCTCTCTCTCTCCAGTTGAAGCCGTCCCTACAATACTAGCAGTCGCCGTCGCAACGAATGGAGGCGAACGGGTGGAGGAGACATCGTTAATGAATTGTTTCGCTCTTCAAACGTCTTCCCCTCGGATTCAAGGAGGATTTTAACCCGACGGAAATCCCCCCGCCGGCTCGAAGAAAACGCCGCGCCATTTTTTTTGGGGAGAAAAAAGTCGAAATCCTTTTTATTTCTTCTGAAACAGATCTGCCTGTCATTTCCACACCCAAAAAAAAGGGCGTGTGTGCGGAGTGAATGCAGTTTTGACCATTTAATGTGGGTATATATGGTATTTTAGATCTTTTTTTTAACACCACCTGGGTCTGAAGGACACAGTCGAGGATGGGATGCACGCTGAGCACAGAGGACAAGGCGGCGGTGGAGCGAAGCAAGATGATCGACAGGAACCTGCGGGACGACGGGGAGAAGGCGGCCAGGGAGGTCAAGCTGCTGCTGCTCGGTAAGGAAGGAGGAGGTGGAGGTGGAGGAAAGGGGGGGCAGTGAAGACTCCGGCACGGTAAACGAACTTCGCCGTTTGGCGAAGACTCGGTACGGTAGACGAACTTCGCCGTGTGTTCGCTCAGCTCGGAGGCGACGCGGGGCGCGAACCCCAACATGAGTGTTGGGAGAATTCAATTCCGCATACTCTCTTCCCCTCCTCTCCTCCTCTCCTCTCTCCTTACTAGCTTTAATTAGTTAACCGTCAACTCTGGTCACTGAATGCATCATGATTTTTAATTTGCAAGCAAAAATAAATAAAATAAACATTATTAACCAATATATGTGTAAAAATAAAAAGAAGAAAAAACTATTTGGTTTACATCCAATTAATTCAGTTTTTACAGACATATTTGTCTCTTCTTTCCTATTCCCTTGCTGTTGGCATTGGTTCCCTTCAGCCGCCCGCCTGTGTAAACCATTTATTGACCAAGCCCATTCAACAATGGCTCATTTCCTGTGGTCTAGTCCAGTGCTATGTAGTTTAATAGGCCTGTGGCACATGAGGGGCCCGGGCCGGCCCACTGGGACTGGAAACTTTACTGGGTCCACTCACTTTGGGACGTTTGAAGGTCCTATCGGATAAACAGTGGCTTTTTTAGCCTTTCTCTCGCAGCGTTCATGTGTTTTTGAAAACCACATTGAATACATGGTTGCCTTGTCTTGTTCTCATCTCAAATTCAGTAAAGAGAGAGAGAGAGAGAGAGAGAGAATTGTGCAACAAATGCAAAAAAAACGAAAAAATCTAATTTAGTCAGAGGCCTCATACGTGTTGGCATTCAAATGGCAACCATTTAAACTAAATTGTCATTGATCGACTTGACATCGCACGTCGATGTAAATATAGTTGCCTGGTGACCCCTCTCGTTACCGTTGGTAGGAGTCAATAATGACCCACTTTTTGTGGACCGGACCATTTTTTTAGAAAACGCTCAAGAATACTTTTAAATTATTTTATTTTTTTAAATGCATGTATCCAATTTAAAAAAAAAAAAAAAAAAAATCAACCATATGAATGTCATTTTGATTCGTTCCTGATTGTAGTTTTTTGGATCCATCGCTGCCACCCCCCCATCCCCCCCACCCCCGCATTGCTTGCATTTACGAGAAAAGAAAAAAAACAGCCATGTGCAAATTCTCGGCCTCGCCGGCACGTTGGGGAAACACTGTTATCCTTGTAAATAGAGACTGCAGGCGAAGAAACTTTTCCATAGGCCCCTCAGGGGGGGCCGAGCTTTGGGGAAATGTTGACATGCACACACACACCGCATGTGGGCGACCAGGACCCGAGGTCCGGGGCCAACGCCAGGTACACGCCTGATGAGAGCGGCGAGCGGCCCTGTGGATCCCACCGGCGTTCATCGTCTACGCATGAAGTGTGTAGCGTTGCTTTGTGTCGCACGCTCGTCCTCCCCACAGGTAGACCGCATTCCTCAGGTGCTCCTGGCGTCCAGACGGGGCGTGCAGATTTCGAAGCGAACAAGTCGGGTCAAGTTTCTGCCGTCGGGAGGATTCCGACTTTTTCGTGGCGGCGTGCGACCGCCTTCGGGGGTCGGTGTCCCGACTCCTGCCGTTGGTGTTCTCACACACACACACACACACACACACACACACACACACACACACACACACACACACACAGGAGAAAGGGAAAGGGGGGCTGTAATATGAGAACGTCGCTACTGACTAAAGCATTAAAAATGAAAAGGCTCTGCTACAGAGAGACAGTGTGTGTGTGTGTGTGTGTGTGTGTGTGTGTGTGTGTGTGTGTGTGTGTGTGTGTGTGTGTGTGTGTGTGTGTGTGTGTGTGTGTGTGTGTGTGTGTGTGTGTGTGTGTGTGTGTGTGTGTGTGTGTGTGTGTGTGTGTGTGTGTGTGTGTGTGTGTGTGTGTGAGTTGTTTACCTTGGTGATACAAAAACTAGAAATATACTGTTTCAGAGTTTTTAATAAAAAAAATTAAATTGAGGGTGGTCAAGACACACAGGCGTGTCGATATCGGCGTGTTTAAGGCAGACCTTATTTTTTTATTAATAATCCTTTTTGCCTCTGATAAGTTGTTTTTTGGCGGCTGTTTTTTTTTTTTTGTGTAAATTACAGGCAGATGTGAAATGACATCGTTACGCTGCCGTGAACAAAACATTTGCATGCCCATTATTTGGATCTGCTGGAGTCGCCGTGTCCGGCGGCTCAGGTGTCCTTGGATTCAGCGGCACCGGGACCTCTGTCCTTTTTTCTTTTTTCACCGAAAAACTGAACACGTTTCTCATTTAGCGCTCCGTCTTTTAATTGGCTCTCATTTCTTTTCCACCATCTCCCGGACCTAATTATCCGACTATTCATATCTACATGCTAAAATAGATTACAATCTCCTCAGCCTAATTACTCTTTCTATAGCTGTCGTGCAACTGTGGGAATTTTATTTCATAATAATCCTTTTGCCTTCGTCTAACATTCTCTCTCTCTCTCTCTCTCTCTCTCTCTCTCTCTCTGGCTATGTCACTCATCTTAAATTTGGATATGGCGGGGGGGGGGGCACAATCAAAGCGGCTAAATTATTCACACTCTGATCTCGCTGTCGGCATCATTACACACTCGCTCTGTGCCAGTGTGTTTGTGTGTTTGTGTGGTGTGTGTGTGTGTGTGTGTGTGTGTGTGTGGGAAACAATCTTTTTAGCCATCGATTCCTCCTTTTGGCGGATCGATCCCTCCGGTAGTTTCCCCTTGTGGGAAGCTCTGCTGGAATCCTTCACGAGTGACTCATACTTAAATCCTCCTCTGCCCTCCTCCCCCTCCAGAGGAGGAGAGGAAGTGGATAGTGAGTGAGAGGAACCATATATCATAATGGGAAAACGACTGTACGACACAGAGAGAATGTAAAAGAGGAAGCGGGACGTGGGAATGAGAGCGCTCCGCGTCGGGCTCATGCGGCTAACGCGGCGTCACCAATGCCGATGGGAAGTCAATCGACTTCCACGCCGCCAGGTTCTGGTCCTCGCTGCCCAGCGTCTCTTAGAGGCGAAAGATCTGCGTTTTTAAGACGGAAACACAGCGGTGTGGGTGGACCCCCCCCCCCCCCCTCCTCCTCCTCCTCGTGTCCTTGAGCTGCAGGAGAAAGGAGACTCCTTTCGCTCACTTTAACTTTGTTCTGCTTATTCTCCACGTCCGGGACGCACCAAGACGCATTCTTTTTATTCTTCTTTAAATCATGGTCTAATTTCTTTCAAAACCAGCTACATTTTAGTTTATCACTTTAAAAATAGATTTACGTTGCACTGAAACGTTAAACTCCAATTCAAGATGTGACCCGGTGTTAACTTTAAATTCTTTTAAATGCCGCTTTTTAAAAATCGATTGGGCAAAATAATCCAGTACAATTTATACACAACAAAGATTCTGCCGACAATGAAATCTGTACAGCCTCATTTTAAAGAGGATTACATCATGTTGGTAAGAAGTCGCGCCCCCCCCCCCCCCTCCCACCACCACCACCATCCAAGTCTCATCGGCCTCCATACGGCCATTGTTCCCCAAGCTCGTCCTGGGAAGAGCAACCAAGAGGAGTTTCCAGGAAAATAAAAGACGTGTTTGCGGTTTGTTAGATAGTAAAGGCTTTGTTCCCTGCAGAAGAAGAAAAAAAACCTTTTTTTTTTGTGAAGGGGGTAAGCTTGCATTTTCCTAAAATAGTTTTCAACCGCTAGAAACAGAAACCAGCTGCTCCAGTGGTTTTGTGGTGGGCGTATCATCAAAGCTGTGGGTGTGTAACATGACTCTGCATGAGGACCGATAGGTCAGGCCTGTGGGGCTATGTAACCCTTAAAGGTGTGTGTGTGTGTGTGTGTGTGTGTGTGTGTGTGTGTGTGTGTGTGTGTCCACATCAGGACGACTGTGTTTTCTGAGGGCTCTGACATGATCCACACCCTCATGATATCACCAGGAGACCGAAGACTAGAATTCATGGTATTCGTCCAATTTTCCACCGCTGAGCGCTCAGAATGACGACGCGCCTTAAAGTGGCGTTTACGTGCGGCGGACGCTCTGACGCAAAGGAGCGGCTACACACTCCTCCATGGTGCAGCCAACACGGTTTATACAGCCATCCTGACACAAGGTGACCCCGTTACTCCTGCCTTTGAATTTAAGCAACAGGTCACTCAACCAAGCGTCAGTTATTTATGCATGCATTTATTTATTTATTTATTCTTTAGATTAAAGGCATTTCTTTGCCAGTACAGTAAAGCTGATGACTGAAATGTTCTTTATTCTAAATTTCGATTAAATGCAAGATGGACTACTTTGATGATTGATTGATTTTGGGATTATTTTCTCAGTTTAGTTATTCCAGCATTTATTTGGTTCATGAAATGTCCAAAAACTGT
This sequence comes from Liparis tanakae, assembly GCA_036178185.1. Lineage (NCBI taxonomy): Eukaryota > Metazoa > Chordata > Actinopteri > Perciformes > Liparidae > Liparis > Liparis tanakae. The sequence continues at coordinate 5,158,048 of CM070089.1, forward strand.
GGCAAAAAACCTCTCCTCGCAACCTCCTAGAGTTATGCAATATTTTTCTTTTTTATATTCGTGCAGCTACAACACAGCGATGTTTGGCCTTGTCGCAATACACACGACATCTAAAACAGATGCCCCTCCCCTTTCGTCGCAGTATCTTTTCCTCGCGAACCAAGCCATTAAAAAAAAAAATGTCGGAAAGCATCGCGAAGTCACACGACCCGAGGTCAGAGAAACCTTTACTACTTTGAGCTCGAGTGTGAGCTCGCGGCCGGCCTCGAGTGAAGCGCCCGTCTGTCCGCCCCCCCGGGGCGCCGAGAGGCGGTTTGCTGTATTATGGTCTGTCGGCGTTGGGGAAATTTACCGGGATTCAGGCATCCGGGGTTAGTTTTTTGGGGGCCCCTCAGAGGGCTCTCCAGCTCTCCAGCTCTCCAGCTCTCCAGCTCCCGCGAGCCGACACATAATTTAAAATAAAACGCCGCATTCTCTTATCTCGAAAGGTGAGGACTCCGACGGACAGACGGGACGCATGTTTACATCTTCAGTTTGAGTTCAACTACTCATGGCATTTAAAAAAATAATGTCCATAAGTTAGAATTTTTTTTTTTTTTTTTTTTGCGGAACTAGGTTTAAGTGGCCGATTTTAACATGACGCATGATTCCATTTCCTCTTAATCTGTTTCGAGAGATGAGCGGGGGGGGGGGGGGGGGGGTCAGAGGAGCCTCGGCCGGCCGATCGCCTTCCCCTCCGCCTCCACGGCTGCAACGTGAGGACGCTGAGTGCACTTTAGTCGAGCTAATGTGGTTAACGGTAATAACCCATTAGGGGATGAGTATGGTTCTGATGAATATGGATCATGAGGTCCCGGCAGCTGGCTCTGATTTGTAAAAGAAAACTTTATTTTTCCTTTTTTTTTTCTTATACAAGGGACTGGTTACAGTTATGGGGGGGGGGGCAACAGTTGAGGCCAACATGCACACACACACACACACACACACACACACACACACACACACACACACACACACACACACACACACACACACACACACTCACATGCTCCTCAGGTGACTGGCCTCACATGAGAGATGTCCTGGATATGGAGAGAACGGTTGCCATGGCGCTGTGACGTTGGAGAGGTCCGCCATTCAGTTTATTTTATTATTTTTTTAATCGTGGTATTGTCTGATCGGCCAATCAGGCTCCGGCTCCGAGGCCCTGAGCCGGGGGGTTTTTCCGGGCACTTCAAAACTCCGTCAACAATAGTCCACTCCTTTTGATCGGTCGAGCGCCGAGAGCTCAAACGAGGTCGAACGAAAAGAAAATGCGCCGCCGGCGTGTGTCGGGTGCAATGGCGCCGGCTCACGCAAAGATGGCCGCCGCGTTGACGGGAAAACGGGACGCCCGTTTCCAGTTTCGAGCGCTTTCTTTTTTTTTAGGTGACCGCCGAAACACTCGCTCTGCGGTTTCTCGGTTCTCCTTTCTTTCTCTTTCTGCCGTGGGAGGTTCTTTGCTCCGGTTTCATACCCGCGGTTCCTTCGCCACGCCATTTGGACCCATTAGATTATTGTGCAATAACATCGTGAGTGCTTTCTTTTTCTTCTTTTTCTTTTTTTTTTAAAGGAAGTGAGCCGAGTCTCGCACGCTGGCTTAAAAAGACGTGCCGAGAAAAGCACTTGGCTCGTTACGGGCAACATTAACCTCGTGAGATGTTTCCACTGCGTAATGAACTTGTCTTTTTCGTCTTCTGCAGGTGCCGGAGAGTCGGGGAAGAGCACGATCGTCAAGCAGATGAAGTGAGTCGCCACGGTTACGCACGCCGAACTCACCGAGACATCAAAACAACGGCGCGTCGACACAAAACGGCGTTGAGCGGCAGCCGCGCTTTTTCTTTTTTTTTTTTAGAGCACGTGTGTCTGTTCATACGTCAGGGTTCGTACGGTCATGGAAAACCTGGAAAAGTCATGGCATTTTAAAATGGTAATTTCCAGGCCTGGAAAAGTCCTGGAAAAAACTTAATAATAATAATAATTATAATTATTATTATTATTATAAGTCATGGCATTTTAAAATTGTCATTTTCAGGCCTGGAAAAGTCCTGGAAAAAACTTAAATCACATCATTTTAGGAAAAGTCCTGGAAAAATCTTAAATCACAAGTTTTGGAAAAGTCCTGGAGATTTGTTATAATCACATGTTCATTTACGCCGAGTTTGAAATAATTAATATGTTTTAGAAAGTAAGACGCACAAAACATAAGCCGGTGTACGCTCTCTTACTGGCGGCGCAATTATAATTTTTTTCAGCGTTGCAAGGTCATTTGTTTAATTTAATGTATACTGTATGCTTTGTAACTCACATCGTTTTAATACTAAATGTTTTTCATGTATAAACCGAGAATTCAGTTTTGACATGGAAATTTGGTTTGAAGTCCTGTAAAAGTATATTGTTGCTTTAAACCAGTATAAATGTCATAGTAATCATGTTTAGATGGTTTAGACTCGTGTTGATGGCTGGTGAGAGCTGCCGTCTTTCTTTATTGTGCTTTTCTTTCTAAAAATGAGGCAATTTGAAAACGTCCCTTTCTGATGACGCGTATTTTAGCAGATGAATCGATGATGAAGAAGTAGAAGAGTTGCAGCTCCAGCACCACTTTGGTTTTATGCTCACCTTTGCATTTTGCACTCCGTTCCCATTTGTGTGAGATTTGTTGACGACAACAAAAAATATAGAATCAATCAAAACGCCAGTAACACTACGCATTAATATCCAGGTCGAGATAATAGACTGTGTGTGTATATATATAATAATGTATATTTATGTCAAGTCAAAAGCATTTATTTTAAGATAATAACTTTACAATGTGGGGATGCAGAGTCCCAACTGTAGAAAGAAAAAAAAAAACTATTTTCAGAGTATGATCATAATTTAAGCTGCAATAAATGAGGTCGCCCGACTATATTTCTGCAAATGTTACAATGAGCATGAAAAGTCTGGAGCCTTGAGAAATATTTAAAAACAGCCGAGGAAGAAAATAAATAATTTCTCAGGATGCCGTTAAAAACACGGACGTCACGCCGGGAGAATCGGCCGCTCACCAGGTTTCCTTTTTGTTGTTGGAGGTTTTCCCCTTTTAAAAAAAAAAAATGATATTTTCCCTGCAGGATCATCCACGAGGCCGGCTACTCAGAAGAGGAGTGTAAGCAGTACAAGGCGGTGGTCTACAGCAACACCATCCAGTCCATCATCGCCATCATCAGAGCCATGGGCCGCCTCAAGATCGACTTCGGAGACAACGCCAGAGCTGTGAGTAAAGAGGGAGAGGGGGAGAGAAAAGAGAGAGAGAGGGGGAGAAATGGCTTAGTGGGTTTTTAGAGTGGAAAACGGACGTGAGTTTGCGGCGTTGGGGAGAGAACGAGCAGTCGGCCAAATGCTTTCTGGGTAAAGAGTCTTTGAATGGAGCCGGAGGTGTTTTCAGAGTGACCGGCCACTCGGCAGCGGGCCCGGGTCAATGTTAATGGCGGTCTGATGACTCCCCCCCCCCCCCCCTTTCCCCGGTTGATTTACGGCGGCGGCCCCTCCCCTCCAGGACGACGCGCGGCAGCTGTTCGTGCTGGCGGGCTCGGCGGAGGAGGGCTTCATGACCGGGGAGCTGGCCGGAGTCATCAAGCGGCTGTGGAAGGACGGAGGCGTGCAGGTCTGCTTCGGCCGCTCCCGCGAATATCAGCTCAACGACTCGGCGGCATAGTGAGTCACGCACACACGCACGCACGCACGCACGCACGCACGCACGCATGCACGCACGCACGCACACACGCACACGTAAACAAACGGTCGCGCCGTTCTCCGAAACCCATGAGTCATCCGATGAAAGCGCTCAGGGGTACCGAAGAAAATAAAAGTTGGCGTTCTACTGCGAGCGCCCCCCCCCCCCCCCCCCAAAGGCACCACACATCTGGAATTACCCCCCTCTCCCCCTGCCAAGCCCCAGGAGCGGCGTCCGCGAAGACGACTTAAAATCTCTGACCTCGCACCTCGCCACGGGAACATTAGTCGAACGCCCCGAAAGCGAGCGAGAACATCTTCTTCTCCTCCTTTTTTGTTCCTCTGTTTCTCAAGAGCACTCGGCGTCCCGACCGATGACGTCATCGTTTTTTTGGGGCTTTTTTTTTCTCCTTAATCGGAGGAACCTCGTCTGAACCTCGCGCGGTTTGTTTTTGGCTTCGTGCCTTTTAGGTGATTATCCAAAGGCTTGTTTGACGGAAAGGGGAGATTACGTCGCGTGTTTGTCTGCTAACGACTAGAGGTCACTAATCTCTCGGTGACCTTGAGCGGCAGCAGGTGTGACACGCCAAATATTTAAACGTCAAGACCGGGGAAATGAGTCCAAAGAGAAGTGGAACGATTCAGACTCATTAAAGAGATTATAGATTATAGAATAAGCCTTTAATTTATCGTAATGTGTCACATGACAGAAATATGGAACCCGCCATGGTTCATCACCGTTTGATCAACTGGAAGCTCGACCTCTGACCCATTCTCTCCCGCTCTTCTTCCCTCCCTTCTCCCTCTCCCTTTCGCTTGTGTCCTCCTCCTCCTCCTCCTCCTCCTCCTCCTCCTCCTCCTCCTCCTCCTCCTCTCAGCTACCTGAACGATCTGGACAGGATATCCCAGGCCACCTACATCCCGACCCAGCAGGATGTCCTGAGGACTCGAGTCAAAACCACAGGCATCGTGGAGACCCACTTCACCTTCAAGGACCTGCACTTCAAGTGAGACCTCCTCTTCCTCGCCGCGACAACTCGCTTCGCCTCAAAGCCTCTTGTTTTCCCCTCTCTTTTACTTCTTTGTTTTCACGCGATGAGCTTAATAAGCGTTCCTTCCTGTCACTGACTCATTCCCTTTGTGCACCAACAGCTGTGTGTTGTGACACAAACGGTGAAGGTTGTGCGCACCAGCGATGAGTCAGTTGTGGCCCTCTATTTTTATAAAGAAGAGGGGAAAAAAAACACAGACAGGAAGTGGCGGCAGCAGCCCCGATGACATCATAGTACCAGAAGTTCTAGTATTGTTCTTGCATCTGATATTGTCCACACATTCTCACACACACACACACACACACACACACACACACACACACACACACAGCCGCACTGATGTTTCGCAACCCTCAGCCGTGAGCCTGACTGCGGCGTCATGGTGACGCACACGTGTCTCAGTGATGTATCACAACACATGACAGCGCTTCTGTGGAGCGGCCATTGCTCAATGTCGTGTGGGATGACGCGGCAGTGTGTCCCCGACCGCGTTGAACGCCAAAGGAAAAGTATCTGTTCGTCGTGGTTCCAGTTCGATGATGATGGAAACATTTTTTTAACTGATACAAGGTGCTGGCGGCCCTTAGTGCGCCAAGATGTCCGTCGTTCACACATTTAATGAATGGGTTGCACATTGATGGTCTGTAGGAATCCCCTCGCAGCAGGGCTGCCAAAAAATATTTTCAGATCCACTCGAGCTACTTGGGTTTTTTCTGTTGGTTCCTTATCTCATCTGCATGTTTGTCTCTTTGGAATCGGATTTGAAAATGCTGATGCATAAATAAATATACATATATATATAATCATTATTATTTATTTATATATTTATTTATATATTTTAATTATTTATATATATTTATATATATTAATTATTTATATATATATATATTTATATATATTAATTTATATATATTTTTTTTAAATATATATATATTAATTATTTATGCGTTGTGTCTAGAACATAAGTTGTAAGTCTGCTTCAGGTCTGAATGGTTTTCCCTCTATTACACAGTAATATGCATCGGCCGGTCACTTGAGTATCTGCAATGCTGGGATTGTTATGAAATAGTTTGTCAATTAACGAAAGACGAACCCTTTCTGTTTCCTTTCCTCTCCTCTCATCCTTACCAGAGCAGCTGGAGTGACCCGGTTCTGTCCGTTTAGTTCACGCCTTGAGGTTTTTAGTAAACTTGGCATGTATCGTGTGTGTGTGTGTGTAACGCTGAGGTGCGTCTTCCTCCAGGATGTTCGACGTCGGCGGGCAGCGGTCCGAGAGGAAGAAGTGGATCCATTGCTTCGAGGGCGTGACCGCCATCATCTTCTGCGTGGCGCTCAGCGACTACGACCTGGTGCTGGCCGAGGACGAGGAGATGGTGAGCGCTCCGGCCTCTGGACTTGTGTGTGTGTGTGTGTGTGTGTGTGTGTGTGTGTGTGTGTGTGTGTGTGTGTGTGTGTGTGTGTGTGTGCGTGTGTGTGCGTGTGCGTGTGCATACACAGTGTGGACGTTGCCTGTGTTTACCGGTAATCCGATAGGTCAGTTGAGGAAGAGGAACCAGGTTTATGGTGGAACGCGGTGATTAACGTGTGTGTGTGTCTCTCTCTCTCTCTCTCTCTCTCTCTCTCTCTCTCTCTCCCCCCCCCCCTCTGCAGAACCGGATGCACGAGAGTATGAAGCTGTTCGACAGCATCTGCAACAACAAGTGGTTCACGGACACCTCCATCATCCTCTTCCTCAACAAGAAGGACCTGTTTGAGGAGAAGATCAAGAAGAGCCCTCTGACCATCTGCTACCCGGAATATGCCGGTAATTGCCCTTTTAGTTGTTGTTGTTTACAACGTGAGAGCCTGCAAATTCAAATTGTGCTCATGGAGTTGCGTGATGATGGATCGGGGATGTTTTTTTAATGAAATGTATCATATTTGACTGGGAACATCAATACTCTCGTCATATCTGTTTCTAAATATAATACGGCGGCTGGTTATTTGCATGAAGGCTGGAGCCGAAGGAAACACAACCCCCCCCCCCCCACCGGGCGCCGCTTCTAAAGCTCAGTAATAATCATGTTGTATATCATTTGTTTAATCTGTAAAGAGGAAATAAGTTGTAAAAACAGACTTTTATGACGTTTTATGGACGTGACACGGCGTTGACCAACAACAGGGCCGCGAAGCCGTCGGGTTTTGGCTCTGATGTGCTCCAGATGCCTTCTTCCTCCCTTTCTTTTAATAAGAAGGGAGGAAAACAATGCCGTCCCCGTCTGGTCCCCTCAGGCTCCAACACGTACGAGGAGGCGGCCGCCTACATCCAGTGTCAGTTCGAGGACCTGAACAAGAGGAAGGACACCAAGGAGATCTACACCCACTTCACCTGCGCCACGGACACCAAGAACGTGCAGTTCGTGTTCGACGCCGTCACCGACGTCATCATCAAGAACAACCTGAAGGACTGCGGCCTCTTCTGAGGAGCTCTGGCGCGCGGTAAGGAACGCCCCCTCGGCCTCATCGCTAATCATCATCATCATCATCATCATCCTCATCCTCCATCCTCCTTCATCTTAAGTCGGCGTTATCGACTGAAAGCGCGTTCAATGTGACATCGGCGTGCAGTGGGAGTCGGCGTGGTGGGGTTGCATTCTGACTTTTTAAACCCCTTTTTTAAACAAATTATAAAGGTAGAAGCAAAAATGCTTATATATTCTTCTTCTAAATTATTGTCAAATAAACCATTTAATTAATATAAAATTAAGAAAAATGAAAAATAAGACATATATATATATATTTTCTTTTTTATTTTCTTCATTATTTTTCTTTATAAGAATAAAAAAATAAGATGTGTGTATATGTATACAAATAATATATGTATATTCATCTTTTTTTTAAAATATATTTATCTTTATAAAATAAAAAATAAGATGTGTATATATACTCTTTATTTATTATTTTCTATTAATTATCTGGTTTATTTGATAACAATAACGTAGGATAGGAATATATAAGCCTATATATATATGTGTGTGTGTGTGTGTATATCTTCCATATGTTTCAATCACACTTATAACCCTCAAAAATTGCACCGGTCGGCCCCCGCCCCTCATGTTTCTCCCCCTCTGCTCTTCTGTCCTCAGGCGGTGGAGACGGTTTTATTGAGCATCTTTTGGCGAGGAAGACGAGAAGAGTCGGGAGCATCAGTCACGGACCAGTGCTGTACTATATGCCACTTTTAACCGCTTTTATTTATTTTATTTTTTTCCGTCTTGGGAAATTTTTAACTAGCGTTACGTCATTCGTGTAAGATGTTTGTATCATTGTAAAAAGAAGCGTCGCCGCAACCCAAAAAAACAAAGAAGAAGAAGAAACAAGAAAAAAAAATATTTTCCTTTTCCTTTTTTCTTTGGAGGACCAGGATGATGAATTCCATGTTTTTTCGCTGTTCCTTCCGCAGCCGTCTCTGGAAAAAAAAGGACGCTTTGTTGTCGGTGGAAATGCTTCTTTTCTTCCTTCCCTTCGACCACAAAAGAAAAAGAGGGGGGGAAGAGGGCTCCGGCTCCGAGTCCAGTCTGTTGGTACTTGTGCCTTCGCATGCCTTCTACTGCGGCCGCGGTCCCAGCGCTTGTTCTGTTGCCTGCTGAGTGGTTCCACACATGAAGAGGTCAACCTGTTCCCATACCCCCCCCCCCCACACACCCGCTATCTGTACGTCTGCACACCACTGAGCAACCGGGAGGAGGAGGAGTTCCCTCTGGTCTGGCAGGTACATGGGTCTCCATGGTGACCGACATGTAGCCTCCTCCCACCCCCCCCCAGCCATGACAATGGAGGTCCTTCTCTGGCCCGATCCCGCAGTACAATACTGAGCTGTATATTGTTACACGTGCCCCCCCGCACATCTTTTGGGGGGGTTCTGGTTTTTAAACTGTACAAAAATATCCTTTCTTCCCAAATCGTTTTTTTCGGAAAAAATGGTTTTAGGCCTCGAGCTCATAATACGCTCGAGTGTTTAAAGTACAAAGACCAGGGTCGGCACGTTTTATTGTGTATTTTAATGTATTTGGAGGCGAGTTGGAGTGAGTGAGTGAGAGAGAGAGAGGGGGGGGATGAAGCCACGGGAAAAAAGGATGAGAAGAGGATGAGGTCTGGAGTGTTTTAAGGTTCAGACCCCCGTTCCCGGGTCGAGCCGAGCCAAGAGGAACCCGGGATCTGTTCATATAAACAAACTGCCACAATTGTGTGTGTGTGTGTGTGTGTGTGTGTGTGTGTGTTCTCCGCGGACGGAGGACCTTTGTAGACTCATCTCCCTTATTTTGCTAATAAAAAAAACATTTACAAACCGTGTGGCGTCGCTGACCTCATTACATGCATTTAATACTTTAATCCAGCAGTTAATGAAGCATTTCTACACAAAGTGAAACTAAGTTATTGCTCTATTACCCCCCCCCCCCTCCTTACTTTTAACATCAGGCTGCTATCACATGCTCTTTAGATGCAGAAATAACTCACTGTAATGCAATGTTTCCTTTAAAAATATATTTATATATATATATATATATTTGTATTAATATATATATATGTGTATATATGTTGTGTATACATGTGTGTATATGTATATATATATACATATGTGTATATATATATATAATTAATACATATATATATATATACACTCAAAGATTAATTATTTGTCTTCTGTCAAGGCTCTTAAATGCAAATTCCACTTTATTTGAGGACACTTTGAAGCTAATGGTTCTTCACATCTTCATGCATAGGCCGGCTCGGTGTACTAGGCGTGTACTAATACACACACACACCCTATGCATTACCCACGAAGCCAGGTATCCCTCGTAGGAGAGACACGTGACCTCCCGACCTTTAGTCCACATCTCGGCCTGGAACACGCGGCCACGGAGAAAGCATTATGGAAACCGCCTTAATCTCATTTCCCTACCGGCGGGCGGCCGTGACCCGCAGCGCTCCTCCGGACCGTCTTCCACCGCCGCCGACCCCACAACACACTTTGCATTGGAAATGCGTCGCGGCGTGAGCCGTGAATAGCGTCAGTGTTGAGTTCCCTCTGACGGGGAGAGGAGGGGCGAGGAGCGCTGCGACCTATATGTGACCTTTCATTTTTAAGAACGTGTTATTCTCAAACGGCTTGAACACACATCCAGCTCTCGCAGCGTTGGTTTGACCCTCAGTTATCGCTAGAATTATGAATTAAAGCAGCTTTAAAAGCACATTTTAGATACACAACATTGTGTTGAATTGAATAATAAGGATGTTTTATTGCAGAGAAACGTTTTAAGAATAAATATAAAATCTAATTTGTGTGCGAAACCTTTCGCCTCTTTCTCTCCGGTAGGGAATTCCACATTGTAAGTGATCGGGGCGCCACGAACACTTTGCATGTGTTTGTTTGCACACATCAACGCTGCTGCTTTGCCTCTCTGTAACCCCCCCCCCCTCCTTCACACACACAACACACACACACACACACACACACACACACACACACACACACACACACACACACACACACTAACACAGCACCTCCCTCGAGGATTGAGCTCCTGTCACAGCTCGACAGAAAGGTGACAGTGTGTAAAAGCAACACGGTGACACTTGAGGTGTGTGTGTGGGGTAGTGTGTGTGTGTGTGTGTGTGTGTGTGTGTGTGTGGGGCGGGGGGAGGGTAAATAGATGGAACAATGGAGGCGTTATTCCCGTGTGGGTCGGCCGCTGTGTTTGCTGTCTGCTCTCCTCTCAGTCGCTCTGGGGGCCGACGCTATTTGGCAACGGAGATAAGACGAGCTTATCAGGCCCGCAGCGTGTCGGACAGGACGCATTGTAGCAACAGGACACACACACACACACTCACACACTCACACACACACACTCTGTGCTGCACATTCTTCCACGCGTCCGATATCTCACGGTACAGTTGAACGTCATGCATCGACACTGCGTTCTGTGTACGGGTATTTAGGGTTGACTGTTGCTACACAACTATCTGCTACACAACTCCTCTATCTGCTACTCTGCTACACAACTCTTCTATCTGCTACTCTGCTACACAACTCTTCTATCTGCTACACGACTCTGCTGCTTTGGATGCACACTAGGAAGTGGACTTTGTGTGTGTGTGTGTGTGTGTGTGTGTGTGTGTGTGTGTGTGTGTGTGTGTGTGTGTGTGTCCTCCAGCTGGATGCCTGTGCTTCTGCTCACCTGATATATTTTGCTGGCGGCGTTCATAATTCACTGTGCAGATTCCAGCTTTCATCTCCACACGCACACACACACACGCACAGCGTACAAACACACACACACACATGCACACACACACACACACACACGTACACACACACACACACACGCACAAACACACACACACACACACACGCACAGCGTACACACACAGCCTCCCGTGGTGATGTCATTGATTCCGAGCTCCATGGCAACAGGGAGCGAGGATGGAGAGAGATATTCCTCCATGACGGGATGCAGTGGTTATAAATAGCTCCTGATGTTTCGGTCTCCGAGGACGGCGGCGCCCGGGGACACCGGGTCCTCACCACGCGGACGCTTCCCACGCCAGAGGTCCGTCGGCGCCATTTTGTCATGAACATGGTTGTTGCTTCAGGCCTGAGGGCGAGACGCCCGCCGGACTCACAGGACAAGACGCGTCTGTGACTTCTCGCCGCTCATGTGACGTCGTTTTATTGCCCTCCTGAGCGCGTTGACGGCGTGCGGCCGGCTGGATGAGTGTCTCACTGTCTGGGGGAAGCGTCACACATCACAGGATGCGAGTATGACACGACTGTTCTCTTCTTTCTCTGACCTTTTAAACTTTTCAATAAGACACAGAGAGAGGGGGGGTGAGGGGTGGGACACCGAGAGCGCACAGAGGGGGGGGGGGGGGGGTAGGTAATACATAGAAAGAGCACAGGGGGCTTCTTTCTATCCTTTCCTTTCCTACCTTTTTTTCCTCATTGTCTACCTTCCTTGCCTCCTGTCCTTCCATCCTTCCTCTCCGTGTATCCGTGGACACAGAGACACACCCACCTGGATCTAGTTTTATGCCTCCATCTACATTTCTGACATTTTGTTTTGCTTTCCCCAGTCAACAACCAGACAGAAGACGCCATTTAGACGGACGCCGCGCTGCAGGCGCCGCGGGGTGAGCGCGAGTTCAGACGCTCATCGGAGGAAACTTCTCCCAACGGGTCCTCGGCGGCGTTCCTCCGTCAGGGGAAATCAAGCCGACGGACATTCATCGGCCTCGGGCCTCGTTAAGATGTCACGTGACCTGAGAGGTCAATGCAGCTGGACGCCATGACATCATTCACTCATTCACACGCTGGTGGGAGGAGCTACAGGGACCAACATTCACAGGGCCGATGCTATTAACTCCAGTTGTTGAAGTGCTCTCTCTCTCCCTCTCACTCCCCCTCTCTCTCTCCCCACCATCATTTCACTCTGTTTGATTTATTCTTTTCGTTATCTTCAAGTCATAAATTTAATTAATTGAAATGCGGATTAAAAAGCCTAATAGATTCCTGGGATGCTCAGTATTGAAGCATTGTTGTGTATTCCTGTGTGAGTCTACTGCCCCCCCCCTTCTCTCTCTCTCCCTCCATCCCTCCATCCTCCACTCAGCCTGTCCGTGGGCAGCGGGCCTTCTGCTGCTCTCGCTGTGAATGAATCACTCTTTTATTCATGATTTGTTTTGTTTGTTGGGCAGTGTCTTCTCAGGACATCACGTGACCTTCGACCACCCAGGTTTGGGGGAAGAGGAGCGCGTTGAGCCTTCGTCTTCTCGTTCTCCACCTTCGTCTTCTCGTCCTCCACCCTCTGGGTGCATGAGAGGCGGTGGGCTTGCAGGGCCTCAGTGCTCATCGTTGGATCCCGTCGACGGCCTTTGGGAGAGGCACTTCCAGAGGAATCCGATGCCCAATCACGAAGGGGAACACATCTTTCTGAGGCAAGGCACATAATCAATAGCAGCCGTAATTATCTCTCTCTCTCTCTCTCTCTCTCTCTCTCTCTCTCTCTCTCTCTCTCTCTCGAAATACATATTTTTCCCACTTGTTTTTATGCCAGAAATAGTAGCTTTTCATTATTTGTCATCACACACTCGCACGCGCACACACGCGCGCCCGCCCGCCTCATCTCTGTATCCGGAAATTGCTGTCAGGCATGTCGAGCAGAAGCAAAGTGTGATCTAGAGGGGAAGGGGGGGGGGGCGGGTGAGGAAGAGCCGACTCACAACAGTAAACAGTGTCGGAGTGAATCCACTTAATGGCTTTCTGTGGGGCGTGCACATTAGCAGAGTGCCGCACTGCAACATCATTATCCAATTTAACTCCAACTCTGACTGTTCTCCGTCTCACTTTGTCCCACCAGAGCAACAGACTCTACTTATTCTACGTATTCCAATTATTCTAATTATTCAAATTATTCTAATTATTCTACATATTCTCAATGCTTTTTGTTCCTTTTTTTCTATCAAATTCACTTTTTTATTATTTATTATCCTGCCTCGCTCTGACAACCACTTTTTTCCCCACTTGGTTTAATAAGAATACAATATTAGATTGGACATCTTTGAAGACGAGCGCTTGGGAAGAGCGCCCTCTAGCGGTGACTCTGCGCCGCTGCACCCGGCTCCAGCTGCGCTCCCCAATTAGACCGGATGTCCTGCGCTGTAATAATCATCATCACTGTGGCCAGCAGGGTGTGATCTGGGGTGTTTTTTGCGGACGTTATTTGGATTCAGCTGCTGTCACTTTTCCCCACATGTTATTGACTCCGCCGCTGGAAACTGCAGATGACGTCACAGCATCTTGATGTTGACACAGCTCTGATTAATGTTCCTGGCATGACTCAGCTCCACCCACACAACTCCATCATAATCTCATAAGCAGTGCGCAGGAGATGATGTGTGGAACATGTGGAGGGGGGTTCTCTATGCGTGTGTGTGTGTGTGTGTGTGTGTGTGTGTGTGTGTGTGTGTGTGTGTGTGTGCGTGTGTGCGTGTGTGTGTGCAAGAAACAAATATGTATTTGCGTCACGATATTAGACGATATTGAAATATGAATATGTAACCATAGCTTCCAGATATAGATAACGCTACTATATACATATGTCCTTTTAGACTGTTTGTAATATAAATCATAATAATGCATAATACATGTTACTTTCCTGCCATTTGAATGTAGTAAATATACATACAAGAATAAAAAATAGTACATCATAATTTCAATGAGCCTTGAAAAATACTTTCCTCCTAATATATTGACGTCATTAAAAAAATAGATGATTTTGTCAAATAATTAAGAAAATTAGAGTTTTGAAATTAAGACTCAAATTATATTATTTTGATTAAATATGCACACTGGAATAATTCTCTTCTCCCAAATATGTATTTGGACATATATTTTAAATATTACCCAGGAATAGTTTGACACGTGTTCCGTGTTAATTGAATCACCCAGAAGTCGGAGCTGTAAAAAGATGGAGTCACCACAGCTCGCATATGTTTGATATGCAGGGTCGGGTATGGATACTTAAAATTCAAACAGCGGGCTAATGAACGCCGGCGTGAGGGCCATGTGTCTGAATGCATAGCAGTAATCTGAAGAGTGTGTGTAACTCATGCCGGTTTAAATAACCCCAGTTGCTGGTGTGTGTCCTGTGACTGCTGAGGCTGCAACAACTCATTAAAAGCCGCCGCTGTCCTCTCACCTCGTCTTCACTCCCTTCTGTTGCACTTGAAGAGGAGCCGAGTTGCTCGTGGAGCGTGTTTACTCATCCTAAAACGCTTTCGAGCGAGCGCCTGCACGAGCACGAATTGACCCACAAACCTCACAAACCTCCTCCGCGCGCTGACAAAAACAAAACAATGAAATGATGACGGTTTGTTCTAGAAGCCGGCAGAGGGAAAGTGTTCCTCCTCGCGGGCGCCACAACCGCCAATTAACCTGCCGCCGTGGAGCTCGGTCTCGTGTGGGAGGCAGAAAACTCAATTAGGGAGAATGATTCAACTCGATGCGGCACAGAGAAAATCCTTTCCCTGTATGTGTGTGTGTGTGTGTGTGTGGTTGGCTATACATCTGCCACTGTTGTTGTTGTACAAGCTTAATTTCACATTAAATCAGCTGATGTACAGTTTGTACTTTTACACACCTTCATCGCCTTGACCGTGTTAATTGTGACACGGAAATCCATTTCAACAGGCATGTTATCAAATTCAATGAAATTAAAAAATGTACGTGCATGTGCCCGTGTGCCTGGAGTGCTGATCCCTTTTCCCCCGCGTTAGCTCCGGGCCGTGAACCGGTTTGCGCCGGTTATTGGGGTACGCCATCGAGGACGCGTCACATGTTTTGCGTAATGCGCCAGAACCCCCCAAAAAGTAGCTATTTATCATTATTATTTTATTTTTATTTGTGGGGGGGGGGGGTTGGAGTCATCTGCCTACTTATGAATATCATATAGGACCGCATGGCACTGGGCTTAAGGCCCAGTCACACCGCGCATAATTAAGATCTGTGCGTCGCTGTTCGTCCAAGTTTTGGGAAAAGATAACAATAACCCAGCGAGTTGACAGCGAATGCACAGCGTATTGGACGCATACAGAACGTATACAGGGCGCATGCAGAACGCATATGTTCAAATAATCCAACGAATACCCAGCGCGTTGCTAGCGCGTGGAACGCATGCAGCGCGCACGTGCAACGCACAGCCAGCGAATAGCAGCGTCTGCGGATGTGTCGGCGCGCGCAACACGGCAGAGCAATGCGAGCCGTAGACTGAATTAATATCGCCATTATAACTAGGAGGATTGTTTTAGTTGCCTATTTTGTGGTGCCCCCTCAGGACTTGGTGCCCTACGCGCAGCGCGTAGTGCGCGTTATGGGAGCGGCGGCGCTGCTAGTGGTAGTGGTATAGGCAACGAAATGTCCAGCCCGGACCCCGCTACTTTTAGAGATGCTTTGCTTCACGCTCTCCACCCTCATGTCGGGGCTCCTCTACTCCCTCACGCTCAGTAGACAGCCGTGAACATACAACCAATACCCAGCGCGTGCTCTGCGTGTGTCTGGCGGTGGTCCAGCGTGCTCTGCGTGTGTCTGGCGGTGGTCCAGCGTGCTCTGCGTGTGTCTGGCGTCTTTCTGGCGTGTACATGTATGCGCTGAGCTCTGCGCGCCTTTTTTTGCGCATGCACAAAAACCCCGACGCACGAAGCGTTTGCCCAGCGTTTGCCCTCGACGAACGAGTAACGAATGCTGACGCACTCCGAGCGAACGACAACGCATGTCATGTTTTGGAGCGTTGGCCGTGCGTTTTACCTGTTTTACCCGGTGTGGCTGGGCCTTTAACAGCAATGTTTCCAGAGATCACCATATGTTAATTTAAGATAATCCATCAGGAAAAATATGTATTTGTTTTTTTGACCTTTATCTTTTTATTAATCCTCTCATTCCCACCTGTAGAACGTAACACCCTCTTAATGAAGGTCATTACTTCAGGAGGGGAAACTTATTCCACATTCTCTTTACTGGATCTTCTCTCCTGTCACCTTAAAATGGTAACTATCTTTATTTTTATTTTTTTAAACAGGCCTCTAATTTGTGTTTAGTTTTTCCCCCCTGAGGTTTAGTTTAGTTAAGGGAGGCAGAGAAAAATGAACAGATGTCCCCTTGAACCACAACATTGTTTTTGGGATGTTCCACCATTCACTTCCTGTTTTGCCAGAGTTCCCCCCCCCCCTCCCTTGGACTGAAGCCTAATGGAGGATTCCCACGTCTAAAATAAAGTAGAAAGGAATCAATATGTCCTCCGCTTTGATGTCTGCCGCGAGTCTCCCAGCGTGTCGCCCCGAGAAGGCAAATGGATTTGAGAGAGCGACTGATGGAGGAGAGTGAAAAGGTAACAAAAAAATACCCTCAACTTCCCGCTGCTCGTGTCGCCATGTGGACGTCGGATAAGCGCGCGCGCAGCACGAATTAATCGATTTGGTTTCCACAGGGGTGTTTTTGTCGTCGTCCCCCCTCTCTGATGTGATCAACGCCCCGTTGTTTGCCTACGGAAGGGGGGGGGGGGGTCTGCATATCTCTCCCATCCTGGAAGCTCGTCCTTGGAACCTCGTTGGAAGTCACGTCACGTGGCGAGGGGCCCGTGGGGCTGCGGCGCGTGGCCCGTGTCATTAGTTGTGTGTGTGTGTGTGTGTGTGTGTGTGTGTGTGTGTGTGTGTGTGTGTGTGTGTGTGTGTGTGTGTGTGTGTGTGTGTGTGTGTGTGTGTGTGTGTGTGTGTGTGTGTGTGTGTGTGTGTGTGTGTGTGTGTGGGGGGGGGGGGTATTGAGTTGTGTTCCCCCCCCCTTCTTCTCCCTTTTTCTGACACACTCCAGTAATTAGGGAGCCCTAAGTGGATTAAGCCGCGGTGGCCCGAGGTGGGGCCGCGGCGGGGGACGCGTCTTCAGTCAGCCGGCCGGCTCGAGCCCCCGGGACGCCGCGCGCGAGTCGGCCGAGATCAATGACGGGAAAACGAACTGTGGCGCGCGCGGTGGCGGAGAAGAAAGTGTGTGTGTGTGTGTGTGTGTGTGTGTGTGTGTGTGTGTGTGTGTGTGTGTGTGTGTGTGTGTGTGTGCGCGTGCGTGCGTGTGCGCGCGCGCTTTGTTGACGCAGCAGAAGTCGACTCCAGACATGATGGCATGAGCTTTCTTGCAGGGGTGTTTTGAGTTTGTGTAAAGGCCGATTCATACTTCGGCGTTTTCAGAAAAACGGACGGATATGCAAGCACGCAAGCTTCACGCAAGACGCACGCAAGCTTTTTCAGACCTTGCATGCGTCGACCCCTTTTTCTATCCACACGTCAAAAATCTACACAAGCATACACAAGCCTAGCAAGCCTGCAAGGCTGTGATTGGTCTGCTGGTCTGACGACTACCTCCTTTCTGGAGTCTCACATTTCCGGTTTTCATAGCATAATACCGCCATTTTTAAAAGCAAAGTAAACCCAAGACGATCTTTTTAAAAAGATGAACGCTATTGAGGAGCTGCTAAGCGAGGAAGTCAGGAGGTATGAACACCTCTATAACCCGTCGATGGCGGGTTATAAGGACGCGCAGATGGCCTCAAATCCGTGGAGGGAGATCTCCTCCAACGTGGTTTTGGCGGTGGACCTGTGCCTGAAAATGTGAAGGAAACTGCGCGACAAATATGTCCGCGAGAAGAAGGCGATCCTTCTCCCTTTTATTATCGCTTTCCTGGTTGGGCGTACTTGTATTTAAATAAAACAGCAAATACGTTTTGAAACAGTTGGAATTTTTTATTCACATCCCTGAACGTTATGGTCAGTTCATGAGGTCGTTGTCAGGCCATCTAGGTTCAATTGTGCCTGTGACCACTCGCACGGTGGTCATAGAATTGCATCAATTCATGTCTCACACCTATAGTAGAGAGAGACTTTGTGAATCGGAGATTTAAAGATGAGATGTGAAGGGTGCCACTTATATATCTGCAAAGAAATCCACATGAATTGCAACATACTACGTTGACTGAGACTGTCTGGAGAGAACGCGCTAATTCACCGAACAAATAGCCTACTTTCATATTCATTTTCCACCACTTGTTAGTCATGTCATCCATTCATATCGATGTGAATCAATCAATACTAATACAACTTAAACTGTGATGCGTTTTAGTTTCATTTCACAATTTATTTAGTGTATAATCCATAGCAGCTGCATTAAAACACAACGTTTTTTTTCCATTGCAATTAATACCCCGACATCCGAGCCCGACCTGAGCCCGAGTCTGATTTCTAAATGTTTTGTCAGACGGCCTGGCTGGTCGGGTCCAGTTGGAAGAGGTGAGGAGATATGAACATTTATACAACCCCAATGATCTCGGTTGCCATCCTTCACTGTGTGTGTGGACAACAAGACCTGGTAAATAAATAAACCAACGACTTCCACACACAAAGACGTCATTCTCTATGTCGTCTTCGACAAAAAACGTTACTCCACCTATTGTTCGGGCGGTGAATTGCTTTGCAACACGCGCAAGCGACACGCAAGCGACGCAACCCTTTTAGGAACTATGAATTGAAACGAGCAATTTACACAACGATTTACGCAACGAACGCACGCAGTTGTAGAAGTATGCTCCAGCCTTAAGATGTGTATACGTGTGTGTGTGTGTGTGTGTGTGTGTGTGTACTATACTGCTTATTAATGTTGTGCGCGCCTGCCTGCGTGTGCGTGTGTGTGTGTGTGTGTGTGTGTGTGTGTGTGTGTGTGTCACAGATGCATCACCACGGCCCCTTCCACCAGCAGATGGCAGCATGGCTACTTCCCTCCACCGGAGACATTTTCCTGCTGCATCATGGGAAACACGTCAGAAACTGCATCCTGTTGATCCTTTGACTCATTTATTTTATTAATTTACTCTTTATTCTGTTTCCGAGCTTTGAGTTAGAAAGGGGACGAATGTGTCTGATAGATGGATGTCATTATCTTGACATGTTGTGGTTGTTGTTGTCTTAGAAACCCCAAACAGGTCGATCAATTAGGTAAATCAATCAATCAAACAAAAATCATATATTCAGGATAAACATCTTTTCAAAGCCGGTATCCATTAATATTGTGATATTGATTCAAGCCAATTAATCAATTAACTTGCTTAATTGATCTTGAAGATAAGAAACACAGTTTTTTATATTTGGTTTCCTCTTCTCTGATCTGTAGAGGTCACGTCTTCAGGTTAAAATCCTGTGTGTGTGTGTGTGTGTGTGTGTGTGTGTGTGTGTGTGTGTATTTGGCTGCCGGCCGGCTCGTCGACAATGTTTTTCATGCTTCAGCGGAGCGTGAGCAGGACACGCATCCTCCTCATTGGAGGAACTCACTCACACGTTCACCCTCTAACTGACACACACACACACACAGGAAGTCATTTAAGTGTCATAAACACGTCATTGCACTCATTTGCTGCTCCTCACACACTTTGTTGTTCGGGCCTTTGCTTGATTGTTCAACCGTCCTCAGGCTGACACGACTCAAGGTGGAACGATGTAGAGCCTGACGCGCCTCTCACTACTAACAGGGTTGTCAGTTTGAATCCCAAGAGAGAAGAATTAGGGATGAATAATATATATATATATATATATATATATATATATATATATATATATATTTATATTTTTGGGGTAAATTCAGTCACCATGGTGGTTCGGAATCGGAACACATTTGAGCTGCAAATCAATTAGACAGTTAAACCGTGAAATAAGGTTTTTACTGACGATCTTTATTGTATATTCAATAAAAGTTACATCTCTGCATTTATCTATTTACCTATCGGATCCCAGATGATGTCACATTGACATGTAATGTAATGTAATGTAATGTAACATTGTGGACAACCAATCAGTGTTGAAATCGGCAGGAGAGCTGCTAACTGCTAACTGCTAACGGCTAACGGTGCGTTCATGCTCTAGTCTACTTGTTCTATTCTTTTAAAGACACACACACACACTAACACACACACCTAACGGTGTGATTCTGCAGGTTTGGCCTTACGATAGTCAAAGTTGCAATTTGCAGCGATCGCTCGGCGTCGGCCATGCGAGAACGGGCCAAATTGCATTCCTTCAACACTACAAATTCAATTACAGAGATTACATTGTTTTATAACTTGTGAAATGGGTCAGATGTGCTCCGCTCGCGTCTATTTTCAGGAACGTCTCGGCGGAGTCGTCCCTCGGCCGAGCCGGTCGGGAGCAGAATGAGTTTTCCGGTTGAGTGTGTGAAACGTGTCACGTTAACATGAAACCGCCGCTGCTTATTGAATGTGTTCCTTTTGAAAAGCCTTTGAAAAATCTGCACCCGACAGCGGCACAAGTATAATAATATGTTTTCTGTTATGAGATTGAATAATCGTGTGCGTGTGTTGCTTATCAATCGGCCAAAGAAAGTAGACAAATCAACAGAAATCCAATATTGCGCATCACTTATTGTAATTATCTTCACATCTGATGCGAATTATGTATATGGAAATGAACTAACTCCATGTTTTAGTACATTTAAAGCTGTATTAATTTATTCATGCCCACTTGGGGGCAGCAGAACAAAAATATAAAAATAGATTAAAAGACACTGTAAACAAATAATAATGTACTTTTTTTGTCTCAATATGTTGCCGCAGCTTCCCGGCGACCCTGAATATGATAAATATAATATTGACTTTACTATTATACCATTATAAACTCATAATTTAATCCAACCCTGGATTAAACGTTGTTTCTACAAATAGAAATAGATTTATAAAACATAATAATAGTTCTATGCATGTCAAACCTTGTGTTTGTGGGAAGGTTGTTGATCACACCTGTTGATCTTTCCACTATCACCTCTAAAGGTACGTTCACACCGGACGCGTCTGGTTTACATGTTAAGTCAATGCAAAGCTGCGATGCTGCGTATTTTCCTGCGTGCAGCGCGTCAGACGCAGCTTCTCGACGCGCGAGTTGAAATTTTCAAACTCGAGCAGCAGAAACGCGTGAGTCATAGTTGCGTCAGCCAATCAGCGTTGAGCAGCTCAGCTCGTCATCGTCCTGCCGGTTTCAGAAAAGAAAGAAAGAAAATGGAGACACCGGAGACAGATGGACAGGCGCTCCGCATTGGAGATTGAACGCCTGTAGTTGGTGTCCATCCGAGAGATCCTCGGACCGACCCGAGCCAACAGGTCATCAAACTGGCGAATGTTTAGCCTGAAATAGCGCTGAAAACAGCAGTCATCCAGACGCAGCTCCTGGAGGAGCCGGTGAAATTCACCGAGCTGTTTGCGTTTACGGATCATGCTGTTAATCCAAGTCCGACGGCGTTGGATATTACGGCGCTTTTCGGCTTTCCACAACAAGTATAACCCAATTACTTCCATGGTCGATGGCGAAAAAAGGAGGGAGAAACGTAAAGAAGCGGGCGCAATAAGCCACGCCCACCCTGCGTCTCGTCTCGACGCGTCCGACGCGTCCTTTGTGAACACCCTTTTTTCGACGCGCGTCAGAATCCTGCGTCAGGCGCGTCGAGAATTTTTTCGACGTGTCCGGTGTGAACGTACCATAACAACTAACTATTATTAGGGATTATGCAAAATAACCCCTGTTCCTATGCAAAATAATCAATTTTCAGCGAGTCATTTTTACGTCCTTTTAATATTTAGTCTTCCTGCATCGATCGGGTCAAAGTCTCTCCTCACGCTGAGAGGAATTTATCATAATGAACGTCAGAATATTGGAAGCGGAGCATTGTTCCACCAGGGGAAAGAAGTAATTATCTTTAAGTGTAAAAAGGAAATTATTTTCATCTTGGAAACCAGAAAAACAATCTCACTTTTAATAACAACTCCAGTCAATATAGAAAGAACATTCTGGGCTGAATAATTGTCAATGTGTAAATTCAAACTTTTAAATCTAACTTGACTCTTTCGTTTATTCATTACAGAAACCTAATTTGTTTTAATGGCTCTTGTTTTCGCACGTGTTCGTGACATTTTCTCCAAAATTAGTATTGCATGATTACATCTCTTTCAAACCCTCTTGTGCCCTTTTTTCAAAAAAGCATAAATGTCAGAACCTCTGAATGATTTATTAACAATATGAGGAGATATTGCTATTTTAGCAGATGAACAAGCTGCTGCAGAAAGAAGCGTACTTTTCAACGGTGTCCCCAGAGCATCAACACACACACACACACACACACACACACACACACCCCTGTGCTGACTGGTATGTGACTGTTATGAACGCTCACACCAGACGGTAAAAGCATCAATAGGTAATTAATTAGCGAGCTCATCGTGTTATCGGCCCACACAGAGACCTGAGGCCGTCAAGTCAAGGGGAGAGAAATCTGTCATCCCCTCCCCTGTGGTTCAGGAAGATGCATAATTATCTCTGCACACACACGCACTCACACACACACACACAGTCCGATGTGTGTGTGTGTGTGTGAAGTTCTCTTGAGTTGGCTACATCTCATCTCTAATTCACCTTGTCTGTAATTTCACCCTGCGTTCCCTCTTGAGTAAAGTATAAATAAATAGCCAGAAAAGCTAAACCGTGTCACGCAAACTAAACCTCGTCGGGGCTTTTACGAGGCCCCTCCACGACCTCGCCGCCCGTTTGAAACGCGGGAAAAATTGACAAGAAGTCAATTTGGATGTAGTTTGAGATTTTTCCTCTTTCATCCTCGTGACACAGAAAGAATAGACAGAGAAAGAACGCCAAAAAGAGGAGATAAGCCGTCTCCCCGTCCATTGCAACAAGCGCGCTCACGGGATCGCAGACGTGCACTTCACGCACTCATTCACACGCACTTTCACATTGTTTCACGACTCATCTTTTATGTATGGCCCCGTTGCCGCGGTTGCGATTGCTCTCGGCGTTAGATAAGAGCGGGATGGCCCTCGAGCGAAGATTGGAAAGATGCTGCCCGTTGTGTCGCCACCCGAAAGAGGATTCGAAGTGGAATGCCGGACGCTTTTTCGGGGCGCGCAATTTGCAGCCGTGAGCTCACTGATTTGGTTTTCCTGGACTTTTTTTTTTCGCAGGCATCCGTCAACGGAGGAGAAAGGGTTAGAAAAGATGGCCAAGGTGTACAAATTAAATAACGGGGATAATCTCACGTCAACACAGTGCGTGAACACGGGCGTTTATTTAAAGGAACAGCGAGCTTTGTGCAGCCGCTTCCAATTTTCATGCTAAGCTAACCAGCTCCAGGTTTCCCGCTCTTTTCTCTTTTTTCTTGGTAAACCCCGCCCTGCCGAGCTAGTTGAATCAAAACTATTGGTTACGGTTAGGCAATAACAAATCAGGTCACCGGCAGCTTCTCAACCGGCCAATCATATCGCTTCTCGACTTCAATGCAGGGCGGGTCTTGCCAAGAGAAGCGGCGGGCTTCATCATCACGTCCTACTTGGCAGGAAAACTGACATTTCTCAAAAGTGATTACCATTTTTTACTCTATCTTATGATAATATTGTAACTGCTGAGATCTGGGAACGCACAGGAATGTTGCCAACATGAAGTGGAAAGTAAGCAAAAGCATTTGTCCTTTTGAAAAACCTCCAAAAAGTTGACCACCAGTCTCTATCTCGGGCAAAGCGGGAATCTCCAAATTACCTCCCGGTATCTCGCCGCCTCAAACAAGATGCCTTATCTTAATGTCGCTCACACTGATAAGCACGTGGAGTATGAAGTAGTAATGTAAAGGCGACGGAGAATAAGCGTGATGGGAAGGAGAGACGGGGGGGGGGGGGGGGGGGGACATGTCCTGTTTTTGAGACCTAAAAAATGTGTCCGGCAGGGATTCCAAAAACGTCCGGGATTTTGATTCGTCGGATATTTGTGTTTCTCTGGGTTTTCACAAACTAGTTATTACCCCTTACAAGTTTTGGAATTGGTATCTCCCCTACGTTCCACCTTCTTGCGCGAGCTCTGACGGTATAGAGGACAGTCATTGGTCGACCGATCTCAGGGTTGCCAGATACACGAAAATGATCCTCCAAATACGACCATTTAGAGCCTTTGGTACGATAATTCACCATTTCCAACCTGGGAACCCTGAGCACCTCGCCGCCTCCACTTATTGCATTGTTGTTTGTGCGGCATGCTATACACTACTACTATACTACTACTACCCCCCTCCCCCAGGATGAAGTGTCCTCTTTTTCACAAACTCAAATCTGGTCACCCTAGGGATACAACACAAATACTGCGAGGAGGCTGAAGTGAGAAGCAGGTGAAAGGACAAACAAAGCCCTTCAACATTTCCGTGATAATGAATTGATGCTCAGCCCCACTTTTCCGAGCCTTCGCAGCCGGAGTGACACCCACTCAGGACGCCGTTATCCGCGGAAAGGCCTCGTTCCTGACGCTCGACTGGAGAGCGGCAAAGTGCATTTGGCCGCTTCCAGAGCCGACGACGGTGACAGGCGAGACAAATGACGTGCCTGACGGAAAAGGGCAAAACAACTGCGCCTGCAGTCAGCGGAGGAGGAGGAGGGACGTCCTCACGGCGCCTTTGAGTGTCCTCTTGAGGGGGAAACGGGACCCGCCGCACTTCACCGATTAACTTTGTCGAGTTGCTTTGTTTAATATAAAAGTTGAGAACTCTCGGCACGCCTGAGCTCCCTGATTGCTACACTCTCGAGGCTGTGCGAGTCAACTCAGCTTTGGCTCATTATTCCTCCAAAACAAATCTATTTTCCATCAAATATGTCAAGGCAAACGCATCTTTAATGTCTGTCTCGACGAAACTGAACGAAACGCCCGAACGGAACGGCTACAGATACTTGGAAAGGAAATGCAGCGTGTGGCAGCCGCAGAGCTCGTGAAGTTTGAGTTCCAGATGACTGAGTTTGTCGCAAAGTAGTGTGAGATTTAAAAAATAAATGCATCATAATGTAAAAATATTCTATATTTTTGTTTTCAACAATTCCCCTGAAATATATATATTTTTAATTCATTTTTTGGAACATACTGACATACAAAACTCTGACCTTTATTTTGACATACAATACCACAAACTTTATTTTTACATACTATGAACTTTATTTTGACATACAGAACTATGACCTTTATTTTGACATACTATAAACTTTATTCTGACATACAAAACTCTGACCTTTATTTTGACATACAATACCACAAACTTTATTTTGACATACTATGAACTTTATTTTGACATACCAAACTATGACCTTTATTTTGACATACAATACCACAAACTTTATTTTGACATACTATGAACTTTATTTTAACATACCAAACTATGACCTTTATTTTGACATACTATACTACAAACTTTATTTTGACATACTATGAACTTTATTTTAACATACAAAACTATTACCTTTATTTTGACATACTGTACTACCAACTTTATTTAGACATACTATATTACCAACTTTATTTTGACATGCCAAACTATGACCTTTATTTTGACATACCAAACTGACCTTTATTTTGACATACAATACTATGAACTTTATTTTGGCTTACTATACTACAAACTTTATTTTGACATACTATATTACAAACTTTATTTTGACATACTATTTTGACATACTCCTGAAATACCTACATCTGTTTGTTAGTCCACCTTAATACATTTTACTTTGCCAGATATGTTTGTATTCAAGACCAAAATGGGTAAAATAATTTCCTTACCAACGGTAATTATTACCAGCAGTGGGATTAAAATATAATCGGTGCTCTCGTGAATATTTACAGGATGGCACGATTGATTAATTCAAAATAGAACACAGTGCCCGTGCTGATCATGGAGATGATAGGACCCTAAGATCATGTTTCCCAGGGCACAGAGGAAGCAGGAGTGAGATATATATCAGTTGTTATGCTCCACGGACAATACCACTAGATACCTTTAATCAAGCTCTGTGCAGCGGTAATGTCTGTTTGTAATAATGACACATTACCAAGGGGCATTTTTTCATCTCAAGAGCAACTTCACAGTACATCATAATAATCTTTTTGATCTTCGCCTAATATTCCCACTTAACCCCCCTACCTACAGTCAGAGGGAGAAACGCAAAGAGGCGTTTCCTGCACTTCAAACCCATCTCTCTCTGCGTTAATACTTAATTCCAGCTTCTTATTACTGCGCCCGGCCAGAACTTCAGAGCCCATCTAGAAAGGAGGCTTTGAGAGCTTGTTTTGGCTGCGGTCCTAGTTATGAATGTCTCATTGATATTCTTGCTTTACAGTCTGAAGTAAAAAAGTAAAAACTCACAGAAAGTCTGACTGTCCCTGAACGCCTCCGACAAACAGCTCACCTTTATTACCCAGAGTCCCAATTCCTTCATTTATTCTGCCCCGTCTTTTTTAAGTTTGGACATCCGAGGAGTCCCCCAGGGCGCGATTGTGGGTCCCCACCAGTTTCCTGTCTGTGCCCCGCGCTTTCTACCCGATTTGTGTTTGTCGAGCTCTTAATGTTGTCACGGTCTGTTTTTAATCACAAGCCGTGTTTGTGCAGACCCATTTTAATTATTCATCGTGTTTACTCAACAGTCAGCTGACACTGTTGATGTGAATTAAACTCTGGAAGAAAAAAAAACACGATAAACAACAACCGGTAGCCGTCATCCGTCTGAGGTTCTGGCGCGGCCCGCGGAGGAGGTGCACGCCGCGTGTTGTAATATCTGCCAGAATTTCATCTGTCAGAGGCGGGACAGGCACTCACAGAAAATAAAAGTCAATAAAGCAGGTTTATTAGAAGCGAGAGTTCGGCCTGTGGGGAAAAGAAGGACGGGAGAGGCGGCCCAAAAGAAAGATAACGAGAATATGTAGGAGATTGCGGGGAGCAGCTGGAACAAAGTATAAATACACGCTGAGAATATATACAGTATACGCGAGTCAATACACTGACGGATGAGAAAGGAACATGTAATCTCACTGCTTTTATTTCACGTCCCTTGTCAATCACGCCTTTTTCTCTCCATCTCCTGTCAGCATTTTAACTGCAAGTAGGTCACTTAAAAAAAATATAAGGCAAAAGAACATATTCCTACATATTATATGGGTATGATTCAAAACCCTGATGGTTTTCAATCTTAATAATGTTTTATGTTCTTCATCTAAATTGCCGTTCTTTGATAAAAGATGCAACCCGGCACGCAGTCGGAACGAGACCTTTTCATAATGATATATTGAGCCAACTAATAACAATGTCCGCCCGGGTGGGTAAACTACTAATGCTCATAATCCATCCAAAAGCCCTCTCATCTGTTTCCTGCATTGAGTGCCGTGGAGAGAACACGCAGCCTCCACCAAATGACTTTTCTGTAGCTACACAATTAACTCTGTGGGTTCAATTATGCACGATATAATAATACAATTGCAGATTATTTTTAGATTACGTTTTTCTTTTTGTGAGTGGGCATTTGACTGTAAAAAGAAACCCACCGCATCACAGGCCATGATTTGTCACTAGTATTATTATACTTATTTTATTCTAACAGGTGCATTTAAAAAAGCGTAAAGTAAAGTGGGCGAAGGGACAGAAAATACACCTCGACCTATAATTACTTTCATTGGCGTAATGACACGATCAGAACGAGCACGGTTGGCAGCATGGGGACACTTTTTGAAAATTATTTCTTGTACACAACTCATGTGACATATGTTCATGTTTTTGCTGATAACACCACCTCTTCCATTTAAGAGGTGTTCTTATTTATTACATTTTTAACCAGAAACCAGAAAAATTAAAAGCTCATGGCAAAACTCTCATCTTTTTGTTGTTGTTGTTGTGTCAGACACTATTCATTTTTTGAGGGGATTTTCTGCTGCTAAAAAAATTTACACGTTCACAACTGAATGAAGTCTCGTTATGCTCAGCGTTCAGTGTGATAACGAGACGGACGCGTGTTCATCGCATTGGCAACACTGCTGCTGGTGCCACTGGGCGATGGCCGTGAGTGTGTGAGTGTGTGTGTGTGTGTGTGTCACCATTTGGCTTTTGCTGCCTACCATGCTGACAGGCGTCAGTTTCAGTTTGACAGTCAAGATGGAGGCATTTCATGTCTCTTTGAGGCTCTTCGGGGGAAAGTAAAAACGCAAATGTACCTTGTAGATATTTTCAATATGGTTCTTAATATGGACACCATGACACGTTCATTGTATGTATAAATATACATGGCAATAAAAAGTTTCTGATTATGATTTTGATTATGATGTAATCGGTGCCTTTTTAGTAAGATCTCTATTACATTTTGAAATAAGCCCCTGCAGTGTTGTACAAATTATAATAATGATATTAATTAATTAAATTCCCAGTTTCCCCCTTATATTTTATACTGGCCGTTTCTCCATGTTATTCATATCAACAGTATCAATAGTTGACATTAATGCCTTTGAGTCAAATTGAATCAAAAAGTGAGAATATTTATTGCATATGAAGTGTCTTGTGATTGGCTGAGCGAGCTAAGGGGGATGTTGTTGTTTGTGTTACTTGGGAGTATAATGTCGAAAGGTGTTCCCTGTCGAGCGGAGGCTACGGCCCACAGTCGCCTCTACTGTCCCCGAATAAACGACAATAAGCGAGACAATGTCTCGTAGCGCTCCTGGCCCAGGGTCGCTACATGTTGTATTCATTATGATGCATTGGACGAGTCCAATGTGGAGATGAAATGAAAATATAAAATATCTTGACTATATCTGGAAATATTTTAGTGTACAGATGCTTGCTGTTTAATTTTAAGTTTGCTCATAGGAGGAACGATGTACTCATTCATGTTTTCTGGACATATTTCTGACACTAAAAGTGTATATTTTTACTTTAAAAAAAATGTGAACACAGTGCTGTGGTTGTGATTGAAATGAATGTTACAATCCATGCATGATCAAATAATACAAACATTTACCAGTTTAAAAATAAGTGATAAACATATCCGCGCGGTCAGGTGACGTCACTGCAAGGGGCGTGGTCCAGCGAACGTGTGAAGTTCGAAATAGAAGGTTCTGGGTTCCTCATAGAACGGTCCGGTCAGAGACTCCTCTCACTCACTCGCTCAACTGCCTTTCACCAGTGAACACGGAGTTTTCTCTGGACCAAAAGCAACTCAACAAGCACCCAGTGAACAATAGGGTAAGAACTCAAACTGCTTATTAGCTAGTTGTACGCTTGTGTTTTCACCGAAAGTCCAAGTTAAACACGCGCCGAGTCGCTAGCTAAAGTACGATTTAAAAGACATTACAAGCTAGCTAGATTGCATTAGCTCTTAAACTTTGCTTAAGCATATTTCCTCTAGTCTGTGAATTGTTCACTTCATATAGTTGTTTAATCCTGATTGTCTTTACTGTATTAATCAAATATATGAGTGAACAATTTACAGACTAGATAAATGATGTTTCAGTAAAGTTTAAGAGCTAATTCAATTTAGCTAGCTTGTATTATCTTGTACACTTTACTTGAGTGTCTTTACTGTTTCAGACGTATTAGCAATACAATAACTATAAAAGAAGTATGTATCACTCAGATTGACTCATTTCAATATTCAATATCATATTTGACACTTTTGGATTATTGATACTGATTCATAAACATGTGAGCTGTATTTAAATGTAGCATGCTGTGCAGTTGAAAGCAATTTAACACGTCCTATGTATTGTTGGGTATCATTGTTCACTCTTTAAAATGCTTTATGTTTTATAAAAGTAACACGTAGTTGTGGAAAATATAAAATGTTTCTCTGCAAAGTGTAGCTGTCATATACAGTAAGTACTGAAGTCTAGGATTAGCAGCCCTGCTCCTCCTTCATCCCCTTGTATTATACATTCAGATTGTGTAATAAATCTACTTTCCCTTACCGATGTATATAATGTGTAACAAGAAGTGTAATCTTAAAGCCCCACTATGTAGTTTTCCCTTGTAGCGCTCCCTTCACGTATTTAACGTTTACTTCAGTGTCGTAAATACCCAGTTACGAATGATCAGGTGTCGTGAACCTCTGGCTCTCGAGCCATGTATGCAGTGGTGCACATAACTGTTACGCATGCGTGAAAAAAATCAACAATGCATAATGCCTCTTGTGTTCCTCCCCTGACCGATCTAATGTTGATCGTCTCTACAGCAGCACGTCATTAAAAAATGTCATTCTGTCTCTACGTCTGTTGATCCTGACCCAAAAGTGAGTAAAGCGGTTTTGAAACAGCCTCCCTTGAAAATGTAACTAATGAATGCAACAAAGGAAAAGAAACACATTTTTGTCAAATGTATTGGTAAATTCAGAAACACAGGTGCATATTAGAATAGTGTTAGGCTTGGTGCTATATGTTAATTATACACTGTCCCTGTATTTAAATAGCCAAATAAATGAAATGAAATGTGCATTTCAGGTATGCTTGTGACGTCCGTGTCATTCGGCTACTTTGGGACCGGACTCTTGGCAACAGTCCAGCACGGCTTGCAAAGCAGCTCAAGGAGAACCATGGGGAGGAATGGCTGAACCGGTCAGCACACTAGGCTGGGGAGTGTGCTGACTTTGTGGAGCGGCCCAGTCTCCTTCCAGTGGTCTGAACCGTGTCCTGACGGTGCAGGAGGGGCCGTGACTGGACGTGATGGTCTCCAGAGGGTCTGTGTTGGATGAGTACCCTAGAACTAGCAGGAATACAGGACTGGTATCTCTGTAGTATCCTTAAGAGAGGCAGTGGCCCCCGAGGGCCACCAGTATGTACGATTCCCGTCAACATACTGTAGCCTTGTGTCAGGGTTGAGTTGGCGGGACTCGGTGGAGTGGGCGCACTGCTTCATGTCGATCCACATCTCTGGTGGATGACGCGTTTCGACGAAAAGTGCGCGGGTCATTAGTTTCTCCTCCTCCCCCTTAAGGTGGTGGAGGAGTTGAGCCGCCTGCACCCTGACCCCGACCTATTGGGCGGTTCACTAGTCTTTCGATTAGCAATAGGAATAGAAATAGATTAGATTAGAAATAGAAATAGATTAGATAAGAAATTGATTAGAAATTGAAATAGAATAGATTAGGTTAGATTAGAAATAGAAGTAGATTAGATTAGAAATAGAAATAGATTAGATTAGAAATAGAAATAGCGTGAACAAGTCTTGAAGTCGTGTGCTCTGCTGAGCCTTGAGTCTGTTCCCTGAGTCTGTTCCCTGAGTCTGTTCCCTAAGTCTGTTCCCTGAGTCTGTTCCCTAAGTCTGTTCCTGAGTCTGTTCCCTGAGTCTGTTCCTGAGTCTGTTCCTGAGTCTGTTCCTGAGTCTGGTCCCTGAGTCTGTTCCTGAGTCTGGTCCCTGAGTCTGTCCTGAGTCTGTTCCTGAGTCTGTTCCCTGAGTCTGTTCCTGAGTCTGTTCCTGAGTCTGTTCTGCCTCTACCTGGTTGTCATGGTCTTCTATACCATACCTGCCATAAATATCATGATACTGATACAATACCATAAATACATTGTACCATAAATACGATACTAGTGTTATCGTGGTAGTTTTGTATCTGTCAGATGGAAACAACGGCTATGTGTGTCATTGTGTGTGTGTGTGTGTGTGTGTGTGTGTGTGTGTGTGTGTGTGTGTGTGTGTGTGTGTGTGTTCCTCGGCCCATGCTAAATAAATATTACTGAATATTTCAAGGTGTAGCGGCCATCTTACCTGGTTCACCATCACCTTTCAAGGTGTTGTAACTATTCTATTAATACTATATATATATAGTGTTTCCCCTAGGTTTACAGCTTCAGGGGGGCGGGACTAGTGTCGACGGGGGGAGGGGGGGGGGGTGCTAGCGGAAAGCTCAACCTGCGCGCATAACAGCTGGGCGCATAACAGCTGCGCGAGACACGCGTTCACGGTTGTTGACGGGGGGGGGGGGGGGGGGTGCTTGTCCAGCATAGCTCCGTTTACAGCGCGCTCTGTCGACAGCTCGCAGCTGAGCTCCATGACGGCGCACCGCCAGAAATATGACGTCATGACGAAAATTTCAGGGTGGCGGGCGGAAATTACAGGGGGACGGGGCGCCACCCTGTTCCAATGGTAGGGGAAACACTGTATATATATACATCTATCTAATATATTCTTATTAAAAGGGTTGGTTTGTCATTGACTTAGTCACAGCGAAGGTCACCCCACCCCGCCTCCCTCCTTGTCACCTTTTTCACCCCTCATGAGTTTGCAGGTATGAGGTAGGTATTCCTTTATTAGTCCCACAGTGGGGACATTTCAAAATCCCCAAAGTTTAGACTGAATAATTTTGTATGTGTTGCATCTTCAATTTCACTCTGATTCTTCTTTCAGTTTTGTAAATCAGGCTTTGGTGGGTCAAAGTCGGCCTCACTAAAGCCACATTTAGTGGCTAGGAGGACCCCCAGCCCTTCTCCTCCTCCTCCTTTCATGTCCTCTGTGAGGACACCCAGCCGCCGTACTGGGAACTATGGCATTGCAGAAGATGCTGTGAGTACTATGCAGCTTTCTGTATTGGTCTTGCTTTATTATAAGTCACATTTTGTGTTGCCTTTATTTTTGCATAGACGTAATTATCGTGTGTTGTCGTCTTCCTAACAGGGCGAGCCTGGAGGAGTTCAGCTAGCCGCTGCTACCTTTTTGGTTCAGCCGCGCGTGTGTGTGTGTGTGTGTGTGTGTGTGTGCGTGTGTGTTTGTGTGTGAGTGTGTGTGTGTGTGGGGGGGGGGGTCGTTTCTCTACAAGTGTCCGACTGAATTAGCAACGGAGCTCTTGAGGGACCATCGAAAACCGATCCGTCGGCATCGTATGAGGCAGGGATTTTTATTTGTTTAAAAAAACAAATGTATTATTTTAATTGACTCCAAATAAGCAGGAGGAGAGAGAGAGAACCAGTGAGGCTGTTATATTTCTGTGCAACAGCTATACACAAACATAAAAGACAATCCCAGGATCAATAGAAGGGATTTCACTTGGCCTCACCCTCTGAGATGAGTCTGGACGTAGCCGGTTCCTTCCCGGCCGTATTTCACCCTCGGCTGATGGCGAGGAGCCTCCAGCGCCCTGCGGCGCTCTGATAAGAACCGCCGTTGTTTGCTGGTTCGCCGCCATTTAGCCCGCAATTACTTCTTTCTTTATTCCGTGGGAACAATTGGGGTCCGTGTGCGTTATTGTGTCACTAAATGGTCGCACCTCGCTTTGAGATAAGGACCCCCCGGGGTGTCATATCTGGAGCCGGAGTGTAATCGGAGCCGAGGATTTGAGCCCCTGAAGCCGAGAGGGCCGGCTCAGGCGAGCTGAGCCTGAACGCAACGTGAATGGTTCATGTCCGTCGCCTGTTTCATCAAATAAAAGACCGATTTAGCCTTTTTTTTAAGGTGCTGTTACACCTTAAAAAAATCTACGCTGTGGTATTCCCCGCCTTGTTTCCCTACATTTAGCTTTTTTAAGTTTTTCCTTTCAATTAATCAATCAAAAAAATTGTATTTCAGACTCAATGTCTAGAATAGTACAACATATTAAAATAGAATAAAATCCACATAAAAGGCCTTTTGCACTTTGATTCTACTTTATGAAAAGTGCGTATGTTCACCATCGGGACATGAACATTACTTTTAGTTTACGTTTTTAACGCAGCGACACGGGGCAGACTGATCTGCTGAATGGTGCGTTCAAGTACAGCTTAGCATCTTTAACATCATGAATGTACAGTTTCTATCAGAAGATTAGCACATCAGAAAGCCGAGAGAAGAACAATGTGAACATAGTATTCGGCCCATTATACAACGTGGTGGCATCGTTTGTTTTGACGAGGTAAATAACCACATTTTGTATTTGTTATGCTCTCACGACGAGTTCAGGGTACCTGTTACTCAGCATCCGGACCGTTTGACGAATTCATCTCCGGGCATACACCTTGGTCCTTGATTAGCTATGCGAGGGGTCCGCCTGTGCTTTTAGCGGTGTGTGAGTGTGTGTTTGTGAGTGTGTGTGGGTAACCCTTTGATCTTGCCATTCCTGTTGATACATATTCATCAAGATGGTAATCTTGTCAACTCCTGTGTTTATGGATGATGGATCCTTTAGTTATTTTAATTGCCTTCCATGAATATATCCCCCCCTCATCCTCCCCTGTGACAGGTTGATTCATAAGCTGTAATAGTGGTTCGCAGCAGGAGGAGGAGGAGGAGGAGGAGGAGGAGGAGGAGGAGGAGGATATGATATGTGTGTGGATGATGTATACTTCCACCGGCGGCCTCGGGGCAGCTGCTCTCTCCGGAGTGACGGACGGTTCGGGCCGAAGGGAAGAGGAGAGCTAAATCTCCTCTGCTGCTGCGGCAGAATCAGTGATTACTCTTTCTCTCCTGCAATGGAGGTGTGTGTGTGTGTGTGTGTGTGTGTGTGTGTGTGTGTGTCTGTGTCTGTGTCTGGGGGGGGAACTGGCCCCTTCGGCCCCTTTGGCGTGGCATGGCAAGCCCCCGCCCCCCCGCCGCTCCCCTCAATCTCCCAGAAGCAGCTCCCACAGCGTGACCAGAGATTACAGCCGTCACTCAGCCAGGTGGTCCAGGTGAGGGTCAGGTGTGGATTACCTGGACCTCACCGACCGGAGGAGTCTGTATCCTCCCATTTAACCTTTTGGGGATATTCAAAGCATTTTATTTTGATCAATATATATGTATTTATTTTATTTTTTTATTCTAGTTATGAATTAATTAAAGTAGTGTTTAATTCAATGATCCATTCAAACTTAAATATACAAAAATAAGAGGATTTTATTTTAATTAAATCAATGATAAATCGATCAATACATGTTACGGGTCCTCAGTGTTCAAATTAAAGCACAAAATAGAACAACGTGTTCAAGAATTAGACAAACTTTTCAAATTCACTAGGGAGACATATTAGTGAAATAAATAACAACAAGTACAAGTGAGTGTCCTTCCCTCCTCTCCTCTGACGAGGGAGGAGAAACCGTCTACAGCAGGGGTCACTGTTGACCTGAGGCTTCCAGTCCTCCCTCTCCTCTCTCCCTTCATTCCTCCCTGTCCTCTCTCCTTTCATTCCTCTCTCCCCTCGCTCCCTTCAGTCCTCTCTCTCCTCTCCCTTCATTCCTCCCTATCTCCTCCTTCCTTTCATTCCTCCCTCTCCTCTCTTCCTTCATTCCTCCCTCTCTCCTCTCCCTTCATTCCTCCCTATCCTCTCTCCCTTCAGTCCTCTCTCCCTTCATTCCTCTCCCTATCCTCTTCCTTCATTCCCTCTCTTCTCCCTTCATTCCTCCCTCTTTACTCTCTCCCTTCATTCCTCCCTCTCTCATCCCTCCCTTCATTCCTCTCTCTCCTCTCTCCCTTCATTCCTCCCTATTCTCTCCCTTCATTTCCTCCCTGTCCTCTCCTTTCGTTCCTCTCTCCCCTCGCTCCCTTCAGTCCTCTCTCTCCTCTCCCTTCATTCCTCCCTATCTCCTCCTTCCTTTCATTCCTGCATGTCCTCTCTTCCTTCATTCCTCACACTCTCCTCTCCCTTTAGTCATCTCTCTCTCCTCTCCCTTCATTCCTCCCTATCCTCTCTCCCTTCAGTCCTCTCTCTCTCCTCTCCCTTCATTCCTCCCTATCTCCTCCTTCCCTTCATTCCTCCCTCTCCTCTCTTCCTTCATTCCTCCCTCTCTCCTCTCCCTTTAGTAATCTCTCTCTCCTCTCCCTTCATTCCTCCCTATCCTCTCTCCCTTCAGTCCTCTCTCCTCTCTCCCTTCATTCCTCTCCCTCTCCTCTTCCTTCATTCCCTCTCTACTCCCTTCATTCCTCCCTCTTTACTCTCTCCCTTCATTCCTCCCTCTCTCATCCCTCCCTTCATTCCTCTCTCCCTTCATTCCTCCCTCTCTCATCCCTCCCTTCATTCCTCCCTCTCCTCTCTCTTCATTCCTCCCTCTCTCCTCCCTCCCTTCCCCCCTCCCTCTCCTCTCTCTTCATTCCTCCCTCTCCTCTCCCTTCCTTCCTCCCTCTCTTCTCTCTCCCTTCACCGTCATAGAAGATGTAGCATGACAAAGCTGGAACAATAGCTCGATTTGATATCTAGGTCATGAAAAAAAGAAATCATCTTCTAATCTTAGCAGAGAATATGTAATAACTGTGGTGTGTGTGAGTGTGTGTGTGTGTGTGTGTGTGTGTGGGGAGGGGGGGGGTTGACTTGCAGTGCAGGCTGCTGTTAGCGGAGAGGCCGGGGGATGAATAATGAAGTTGCGTGGGCTGCGTGGCACAGGTGGCGAGGACGCTGGAGAGCAACGAGCCGGGCTGCGTCGTCAAAGAAGCGATGGAGGATGAATAAAGCGTGTGATGAATGTGGAGAGAGGAGGACGTCTTTGTAGGTCACGGCAGTCAACAGGAATATGATATGCAGGTGAGTGCGTCAGGTATCACGAGGCCCTGGAGCTTTATTACTTTATTATTTGTCTATTTCATTCCACACAGACGGCAGGATGGAGGGAATACTCGCAGCTTTAATGTGAGAGCGGCTCGGTCACGTCAGGTGCATGTGATGACATTCAGGCTCTGGTTTGAAGTGTTGAAACCAGGTTATTCAATATTACAATGGCCCTAGTGGTGTCTGTGTGTGTGTGTGTGTGTGTGTGTATTTCTCTTTTGGAGAAACTTTTCCTAAAACTAGCACATCGTGTTCCTAGAAGTGAAGGGCACTTAAAAAGCCGGTGGAGGAGGCCGGGTCTCCTCCCTGCAGCGCTCTCCTCTGTCCTAAGCCCCTCCCACCAGAGGAGCGCCATCTTCCTCCAGGAAGCTGTAACGCACCGTCACCCCCGATAGTAACCGTGCTGCCGACGCCGTAATGTGGCGGCAAATACGAGAATAACGGTCTCGTTCTTTTCTCTGCAAAGTCGCGGGCCCGGTTAGACGTTTGAGATGAGGCGGTTCTGGAGAGGGTAGCAGAATTATTATATATTCTTCACACACTTTGCTCATATTGACAAGTTCATTGAGTTCTACTCTTCTCATGTTATCAGGCTAACGGAGGAGTATCAATCAAATCAATCAATTACACTTATATTACTGACTCAAGGTCCAGATAGTACAAAACCACAAGTAAAAAACAGAACAAAGAACTGCACATGCTTTATGTATATATGAGGTGGTGTATATATGATATATATATATATAGAGAGAGGGAGAGAGAGGGAGAGAGAGATCATTGGAGTAAGTGATTGGTTTCTATATGTGGAAAATTGTTCAACCAAGTTGTAGTCACGGTCATCTTTGAAACGCAAAATGTTTTCTCCCTTTCCTTCATCGATAGAATATTATTTAAATGATATACATAGAAAAAAAAGATAAACATTAGTAAGACTAGAACGGGCATTCGGTAGAGCGCATATCTTCACATATCAAAAGATCGGGCATTGAGTCATGAACATGTTGGTATTAGTTGCATGCCAATTGGATACAAATTGACCGCACTATGGTAAAAAGAAGATTTTGACCTTTTCGTGACCTTGACCTTTGACCCGATCAATCCCAAAATTTAATGAAATGGTTCCCGGATAATAACCAATCATCCCACGAAATGTAATGTCATTCGATTTAATACGTTTTGAGTTATGCGAGTAACACGCATACTAATACATAAATAAAGTAGAATGGGCACTCGGTAGAGCGCATACCTTCGCATATCACAAGATTGAATTATGAACAATTTGGCACTAGTTTCACGCAAATCGGATGCCAATTAACCGAGATATCGCAAATTTACGTTTTTCACCTTTTCGTGACCTTGACCTTGACCTTTGACCCAATCATTCCCAAAATCTATCCATTGTTCCTTGGGTCATGACCAATCATCCCACCAAGTTTCATAAGAATCGGCTCAGTTTTGTCTGATTTAGACGAATAACAAGTTTTTCACCTTTTCGTGACCTTGACCTTGACCTTTGATCCAATCACTCCCAGAAACTAATCGATTGTTCCTTGGGTCATGACCAATCATCCCATCAAGTTTCATAAGAATCGGCTCAGTTTTGTCTGATTTAGACGAATAACAAGTTTTTCACCTTTTCGTGACCTTGACCTTTGATCCAATCACTCCCAAGAATAAGGGGGGTAGTCGTTAATAGAGTCATTTGAATTACAATATGTAGATACATTAGGACTTATCCACCACCAAGTCAAATGTACCGACGCACACAGGAAAATAACAGAAAGTGGCCAATTAATTTATACAAATACATAAGCAACACATTACATGTAATAAGCTCGGGGAACACCGTGTGTCTCCTGTTGCGTCTTTGTTTAAAACTATAAAGAAACACTACATTACACCAAAAGGAACCTTTACATTATGTGATAATGATCTGTTCCCTGGCGTTACGTCGATGAATATTCATATAGAGCCAATTAGAATAAAAGATGGCCGCTCGGGGTTTCCTGTATGAACCGATGTGGGACGAGGACTCGACGTGAGGAGGAGGAAGATGAGCCTGTTTTACATCACTTATATATCTTAAAGCACACATGTGACGACACAGATTGAATTTGGTAGGAAATTAGATTATTTCCTGCTAAAATGGACATTTAATTGATAGATCTTCATCTAAAGAACGCAAATAAACAAAGTGTGTACGCCCACGCAGCTTTTATCGGAGCGACGAGAACACCTTGGAGCGACGTCCGACGACCGCCGGGCGTTCCTCTGTTATCGGCTCCTTTATTCGTCAAACACGTCGTCACGACAACGTGAAGGTCGCTCACACCGGAGCTCGTCTCTCACTGCGGTGACCCGCCCGATGATGCTCTGTGACGGGGGGCGGGGGGGCGGCTCGTGAACGTCGCTCAAGCTGTCGCCATGTTGATTGCGAGGCAATAATGTCATCTCTACCCCCCCCTCCCCCTCCTCCTCCTCCTCCTCCTCCTCCTCTTCCTCCTCCTCCATCCCCCCATCCTCTGATGGATGATGCGCCCTGCGAAGACCGACTGGTGGAGACAGATGACTGTGATAGTGTGAATGTAACTGTCCCCCTGCGAGGTGTGTGTGTGTGTGTGTATGTATGTGTGTGTGTGTGTGTGTGGGTGCGCATTGTGTGTGTGTGGGGGTGACAGAGTGTGGTTTTGCAGGAGCGAGATGGCGAGAGTCTTTCCAGGCCTCGAGGCAGTTAAAAGGCTTCGCCAAGGGAAAAGGTACTTATCTGTCTGGGGCTGATAGGACGGTGTGGGGGGGGTGGTGGGGGAGGGGGTGGAGGAGGAGGAGGAGGAGGAGGAGGAGGAGGAGGAGGAGGAGGAGGGCAGAGGTTGTGATGTCGAGTGATGTTTGTGGAGGCGGTGTCTCCTGGGACGTCATTCGCCGTGAGCGTAACGTCGATGCAGAGGAGGGAGGAGGGAGGAGGGAGGAGGTTCAGAAGACAAGAAGAAGAGGGCAATCAAATCAGACCCGGGGGGCCAGGAGCCCCCGGTCTCACCTGGGGGGGGGGGGGGGGGCATCCCGGGGCTCTTTGATGTTTCCTGGCTCCTAACAAGCCAGGAAACAGGACGGAGGCCGCTCTCCTTTGTGCGTGTTCAGACCGCTCCGGGTTTCTTTACGTAGTTTTCCCGTGTGGGAAGTCCAGTCATGAGATGAAAGACTCTTTTTTTTTAACACTTTTCCTTTTTCTATCAACACGTCTTTGGATGGATATCTACATTTCAACAGGAAAGAAGGATGAATTATTTCATTAATCTGGCAGATTGGAGCGTATTTACAGTAAAGGGAGCGTGTAACACGTATTTATGGTTTCATAACGTTAAGCTGTATAAAATACACAATCTAAAGGGGAATTTAATTACTTATATATTATATTATTTCACTAGAAAGAGAACAAATTTAAATTCTCTTTTCAAAGTAAATGTTTTCTCATCTCAAAGCTGAGTCAGGTTTCATTAATATTGAAGGGAGAGAAGAGAGGAGAGTGAGGAATGAAGGGAGAGAGGAGAGAGGGAGGAATGAAGGGATAGAGGAAAGAGGGAGGAATGAAGGGAGAGAGGAGAGAGGGAGGAATGAAGGGATAGAGGAATGAAGAGATAGAGGGAGGGAGGAATGAAGGGAGAGGAGGAGAGGGAGGAATGGAGAGAGGGAGGAATGAAGAGAGAGGAGAGAGGGAGGAATGAAGGGATAGAGGGGAGGAGAGGGAGGAATGAAGGGATAGAGGGGAGGAGAGGGAGGAATAAAGAGAGGAGAGGGGAAAGAGGGAGGAATAAAGAGAGGAGAGAGGGAGGAATGAAGAGAGTAGAGCGGGAGGAATGAAAGGAGAGAGGAGGGAGGGAGGAATGAAGAGAGGAGAGAGGGAGGAATGAAGAGATAGGAGGAATGAAGGGAGAGGAGAGAGGGAGGAATGAAGGGAGAGGAGAGAGGGAGGAATGAAGGGAGAGAGGAGAGGGAGGAGGAATGAAAGGAGAGATTTCATCTAAAAGCTGATTCAGGTTTAATTAAGCTTTCTATTTTTCGAGACATTTTTTTTTTAAGGAATAGATTTTCAAGGTCAGTCACTTCCTGCAGAAAATAGGAGCCTGAAGCTGCCGTGTGTGTGCGTGTGTGTGTTTATCTGCTTGTGTGTGTGTGTGTGTGTGTGTGTGTGTGCATGTGTGTATAAGTGCGTGAGTGTGTGTCTGCATGTGTGTGTGTGTAAGTGCATGCATATGTGTGTTGCATGTGTGTGCGTGTGTGTGTTTATCTGCTTGTGTGTGTGTGTGTGTGTGTGTGTGTGTGTGTTTTGCCTTTCCAGGACAAAGTTGTAATTACATGAGCAGGAAATGAGAAGATGTCGCTCTCCAAACACGTAATGTTTAATAGTTTTATTCTCTCCCACGCCGGTGTCACACTTTATTCCCACTCTGTTTTCCCAGTCCTCCCAGTCTCTTCTCCTCCCAGTCCTCCCAGTCTCTTCTCCTCCCGACTCTCTTTCTGCCACGCGCTGAGCATTCCTCCCTCGTTCAAACACGGCCTCCAGAATTCCTGTCCTTGTTAGAGTCCTCCCTTCTTCTTTTCTTTCTCTCTCATTTAATCTTCACTCTGGAGTCCGGAGTGCTCCCACCTCTGGAATGCAGACCCCCCCCCCCACACCCAAACTCCCCCCTCCCACCCACAAATCCTGCAGAGGACACAATGATGCATTGTCTGTCTCTTTATTGTCAAGGGCAGCACAATTGTTTTTTTTAAGGATAAAACACAGCTCCGTCTTTTTTTATATCATTTGTCTTTCTTTTTTTCTTCTTCCTTTTTGTTTTGAGGCGATTAAAGAAATCTACCGAGGACACGGTGTTTCCTCTGGGAATGTGTTGTTTTCTTGATTCTGCTGTTACATTCCTGTGCATGCTGTTTGTTTGACGGGCTAATTGCTCGACCTTTTTTGGGGCGCTGAATTAACTTCGACACTTTGAGAAATACTCGTACTCACTGTGATGCCAAGAGTTACATCACACGTAGGAAATATTAATTTAGGGGCCTCTATCTGATGGAATTATTGCAATACTATAACATATTATTCTATATAATATACAAAGGTATAGGGAGAAGCAAAAAAATGCTTATATATTCCTATCCTAAATTATTATAATCAAATAAATCAGAAAATGTAATATAAAATAAAGAAAAATAATAAAGAAAAAAAAAAAAATATATATATATATATATATATATATATATATATCTCTTCCATATACATACGCTTCAATCACACTTATAACAATCAACAATTGTTTTATAAATAATCCTTTTGAAAAAGTTGTTTATTCCTTAAAATAGTTTGGGGGTTTTAAGTTAGCTGTTTCCAATTTTTATTATGCTAATCTAAGCTAACCCTCCACCCACTTCATATTTACAAATACTATACAAACAGTATCTATCAATTCCTTTTAAATGTGATTCTTATGGATCAACAAAGACTACATTTATAACAGATTATGGAGATTGGCTCCAATATGATACCGTTATATACTTTATATTTATTCATCCATTTTTTCTTTTTCAATGTGCTGAATATAAAGCTTTGCCCTAAAATATTATACATTTAACTTAGTATAAGTTATCTAATTAAATAAATAACATTTCTGCTCAAAGATGAAGTAAACATTCTGAAGCCATCAAACTCAACATTAAGTAATCCTCTTTTAAACCGGCCAATCAGAGGCGAGTGTGTCTAGTATTCTACACAGAATGTGTCTTAAATATTTCTCCCTAAATGTCTGCTTCCATATGAACAACCCCAACAATTTGAGTGCTGTTTACACACGTTTTCGGTGTTTTCTGGAAACAGAAATAAATTACACGTGCTCACACTCCGTGTGGGAAAAGAAGTGAGTTTATCTCGAGTCATTACCCGGAATGTTTCCCCTTGTTATGAGAAAAACACGATTTTAAGGCCGGAAGGGGATTAGCCTCCCTCGACGGATAACGCCATTATCGCCGTATATCTATACAATTATGGCAGCGCAGCAGCAAACTAT
This sequence comes from Liparis tanakae, assembly GCA_036178185.1. Lineage (NCBI taxonomy): Eukaryota > Metazoa > Chordata > Actinopteri > Perciformes > Liparidae > Liparis > Liparis tanakae. Next base: position 5,200,795 of record CM070089.1, read on the forward strand.
CATTAACCGAACACGAGCTCAGCGGCTGAAGGAGGAGAGACGTGAGGGGAGATTTAGAGACGTCAACTCGGGAAGGAAAGGGGATTTTTCGATGAACACGAGGGGATTTCTCACCTCTTTTTTTTAGCCGTGTCTTCTGGCGAATGATAAAACTTTACCGGCCAACCGGCTGAAGTGACATCACCGAAAGGCTGTTCAACAAATACGCCTGTGAAATTTGAAATATCGTTATTGCGGAGAAGCCGAGAGAAGCTTGAACGGTGTCGATTTCACCTGGAAAAAAACGTATTTATTTTGACATTTGTATTTAGTTTTATTGTAAAGTAATATTGATTATTCATTTCTATCAAGGTCATATTTTGATATTTTACAGTTTTTTCTTACGATAGTTTTAGTTTAGTTTAATACATTATGAGTGTTGTTTAATTATATGTAGTTTTAGGTTCACTGATTGGGCACCTGTGGTTATATGCAGATGTGGGTAGGCACAGGACCAGCATGTGCACAGAGATGTAGTGTCAGCATTTTGCTTGTTTAGGAAATAAATAATCAGAATAATAACATACGGAAATGGACATTTTGGCTGCGTCAACTCCTAATCCCACGTTGCGTCAGTGGTGATTTGATTTACAGTTTTATTTGATGTCTGAAGAACAATTACCACGACAATACTGATGTTGTGAAAGACTTCTGCAGAGTCTTTGAATCAGGTGACCTTTCTGTGGGGGCCTCTTCCAACCAGAAATCGCCTGTTATTGATGTCGGCTGACTTTCCAGGGGGAAAGGAATGACAATGCGGCTGGAAAATAGAAATTTGATAGAGTTGAGTCGGTTGGTAAAACTTTTCTGAGGCTTACAATCTGTAGCATTTGGAAAGCGTCTGTCAGAAAATGTCAAAAAGGAAGAGACATATTTGTGGTGTGAAAAAAAAAGAAGAAAAAAGAAACGTATTATTGCTGCTGATGGCGCGCCAGTGGAAACACTGATACTCTGCCTCTCTCTCTTTTTCCCCATGGAAAGCTGGATTTGGGAGAAGAAGAAGAAGGGAAAAAAAGCCACAAAAGAAAAACTTACCTCCTCCTCCAGCCTTCACATCCGGGTCAGTTGGGTTGGTTGGAGCTGGATGTTGCCTTCAGGTGTCCCTCGTAAATTTGGCCACGTCAAAGTTTTGGAGTTGTAAAAATGTTCTACTTGATGTATGAATACATGTTTTGTTTTTTCTTTCCCTCCGCACATTTGAATTTCCTTTATTTTTTATGAACTTACACATTCAAAATTAATGATAATGTAAATGTGCATTGATCCATTAATTCGTTATCTATTTAAATTAAGCCTTTCTGGCTATATGCATACATAAAGGCATTTTAAATCAGTAGAACTGCAAAAACGAATTTATAAAATGTAGTTTCCAAATGGGATTTAATGTCTGCAGGCGACAGCAGTTTGCATGTAAAGCTTTGTGTGTACGTTAAATACAAAGATAGTTATAACAAGTTCGTTAATTAGCTTTTTTTAAACTGAAATTAGTTTGAAGATATAATGCTGACTCACACGGACAGTGGAGACAAGTTAACATGTACTTTTTAGTACTTAAAAATAAAGATAATACTTAAAAATGTAACTTTTGACATTTGTGTAGTGGCGTCCATGCTTTCTCTAATCAATCTGTCTCACAGTGTAACATCAAGCGATCGGATAAATACCCCCCCCCCCCCCTCAATTATTTTACTTGTTGGGTCGTTCTTGAACAAGCGAAGCTGTCATTAACGATCTTTGAGGCGTCACGTGAAGGTGTCCCAAGTGGAGCGGCTCCCAGTCAGCGCGGAGGCGGACTGATGATCCAGCTGCTGTTGGGTGCGCGTGAGCGTGTGTGCGCCGACATGGATACAAGTGGCGGTCACTGTTGAGAACTGGACCCGTTACAGTGTCGCGGGGACACTGGGGGGGACTTCAAAGAGCCGCCGGGGGAGGGTGGGAGGGGGGGGAAACTTCTTCTTCCATGGCCGCACTCATGTGATTTTCTTTTCTTTCTTTCTTTTCTTTCTCCTTCTCCCTCTCTCTTGTTTTGAGCCATGTCCAAGAGCCTGAAGAAGAAGAAGAACCACTGGACTAACAAAGTCCACGAGAGCGTGCTCTGCAGGAATGAGGAGGGGGAGCTCGGGCTGGAGCTGGAGGGCGGCGCGGAGAACGGACAGTTCCCGGTTGTCGGCGAGCTCCTCCCGGGCGGAGCGGCGTGCCGCAGCGGCAAGCTGTGCCCGGAGGAGCTCCTCCTGGAAGTCAATGACACCCCCGTGGCTGGACTGACCACCCGGGACGTGCACGCCGTGGTCAAACACAGCAAAGACCCCGTCCGGCTCAAGTGTGTCAAACAAGGTGAGGCTCCTACTACGCGTGCACAACACAACTTTCCCGCATTTCGGGGGGTTGTTTTGTTTTTTCTTTCCCTCCGCACATTTTTTGAGAAAAACCGTTAGTTTTTTTGTGATGTGACAGCAGGGCTATTGTCTCCCAGAACCCAGAGCCCGGTCCTCGGTGCTAAAAACAAACCATGTGGAGAACATTTGGACTTTTTGTGTTGTTGAAACCCCCAAAAAGTGTTTTCTGTGTGCAGAAAGCTGCTGGTTGTTGCTCCGGCTGCTGGGTGGTGGAGCCTGTGTTTAAGGGGGTGTGTTGCATTTAGGGCAATCAGAAATTACACACTCCGGTCTGGCGCACAGTTGAAGTACAATAATTTTTTTTTTTTTTCCTGCCTTGTACCCAACTAATACAGGATGGATATATATATATATATATATATATATATATATATATATATATATATATATATATATATATATATATATATATATATATATATATATATATATATATATGAGCATCCATCTCCTGTCCTGACATATTTTACAATTGCATATTTTATTTGATAGAATTTATTATATAATTTGTTTATAATACACCAGTTAGTTGATAAAAAGTTTTTTTCATTCATTGTTTGTCAACAGTGACTCATTATCTAGTTCATTTCCAGATATTCTTCTCCTCTAATAGTAAACTGAATATTTTAAGGCTTTGGCACTATTGATGAGTTAAAACAAGAAGTTAGAATTTGTCAGCTTGACTTCTGGAACGTAGTTGTGTCGTATAGTTATTTAAAGTTTGGACCAAGCGATGGATTGACCGTGGACATAACTGTTCGTTGATGTATTTAAATATATTATACTGTATGTGGAGGGAAAGCTTTGGAGATTGAGTTATGTCTTGAGGGAGAGAGAATTGCTCTCTTATCTATCTTATCTATCTATCAACCTATATATATATATATATATATATATATATATATATATATATATATATATATATATATATATATATATATATATGAATCTCAAATCTATTGCCAAAGCAGACATTTAGGAATGCAATATGTATCGTCCAATTTGCACTACATTAAGTAGACTAATTTGAATTTCGAGAGGATATTGAATAAATATTAGAGCAAATCCCCAGGTCCCTATTTCAACATCGTCGTGGTGTCATAAGAAATGAAAACTGAGTGTGATAAGGTCACGGATACAGCAGCAGTCTCCCCAGGAGAGCGCCGTGGATCGCTTCATGAGTAATGGATGTGGTTTCACTTTTGACGGGAAGCCGAGGCGGTGACGTCCGTAGTTGTTGGAGACGTTTCTGAACGCGGCGGCCAGAACCTTCATGTCGACTTCCACGTGAAAAATATTGGGCGCAAGTCATGTGAACTTGCAGCGACTCCAGCTAACGCTTGTCAACTTGTGTGAAGCTCTTAGGTCACACACACATACACACACACACGCACACACACACACACACACACACCGCCGCCGTGTCTTTGATCCTCGGCTAATGACGCCGTCTTGCTCTGTGGGTTAAGAGGAGGATCTGTGGGCTCTGATTTTGGGATGGAAAAAAAAAAAATCTGAAAAGAAGCTTTGGATCAAAGTCTTAGTGTGTGAGTGTGTCTGTGTGTGTGTGTGTGTGTGTGTGTGTGTGTGTGTGGGGGATCTGTTCAGAAAGGCAGCCTTGCCTATATCAAACTAATGTGTTCCTCCTTTCCCCCTACATGAAATATTCATCTCCTCCAGCGATGGCAGAAGTGATTGATATCCTCCGGTCGGTCGGCTCGTGTTGACGCCGTCAACTTGTTTTTAAAATGGTCGCCATGTACATTAGTAAACATGTTCACCAGCACATGTTTGGGGGGGGGGGCAATTTCTCTCTGATGCCATAGAAAAATCATGTTTGGTTCGACACAGAACTTTCGAAACCAGGGTTCTTTAAAGAACCATGTCCTTAAAAAGTTCTTCAAAAAACCTATAAAGGTATCTCAACAAACTTTAAAAAAATGGTTCTTTAAGGAACCATTTCTGTTCCACGAAGAACCTTTCAACCCAGGGTTCTTTAAAGAAGCATCTCCTTAAATAGTACTTCAAATAACCTAGAATGGTGACTTAAATAACTTTTAAAAAAGTTCTTTAATGCACCATTTCTGGTTCCTCAAAGAACCGAAAGAACCTTTAAAACCAGCGTTCTGTAAAGAACCATTTCCTCAAAGTTCTTTAAAGAACCAATAAAGGTACCTCAAAGAAATGGTTCTTTAAGGCACCATATCTGGTTCCACAGAGAACCTTTCAACCCAGGGTTCTTTAAAGAACCATTTCCGTAACAATTTCTTCAAAGAACCAATAAGGTTTCTTAAAGAACCTTACAAAAAGTTCTTTAATGCACCATTTCTGGTTCCTCAAAGAACCTTTAAAACCAGGGTTCTTTAAAGAACCATTTCCTTAAATAGTACTTCAAATAACCTAGAATAGTATCTTTAAGAAAAAAGAGTTCTTCAAAAATACTTCTAAAGGTGCCTCAAACAAAGTAATGGTTCCTCAGTAGGTGATGGTTCTTCATAGAACCACAACGTCTTTTAAAGAACCATTTAAGAACCGTTATTTTTCTGTGTGTATACATCTCCTCGATTCAATTGACGTGTGTTCTCACAACCATCCGGACCTGACGGGTGACACACACACACACACACACACACACACACACACACACACACACACACACACACACACACACACACACACACACACACGTCTGCTCGCTCGGCTGCTTTATCCGAATCTTCCCACAGCTCCTCCCACAGCGGGGGGGCTCCTCCCACAGCAGGGGGCTCCTCCCACAGCAGGGGGCTCCTCCCACAGCGGGGGCTCCTCCCACAGCGGGGGGGCTCCTCCCACAGCGGGGGCTCCTCCCACAGCGGGGGCTCCTCCCACAGCGGGGGGGCTCCTCCCACAGCAGGGGGCTCCTCCCACAGCAGGGGGCTCCTCCCACAGCAGGGGGCTCCTCCCACAGCAGGGGGGCTCCTCCCACAGCGGGGGGCCGGTGGGGGGCCGGTCCCGATGGGCGACGGTGGAGAAACGTATTTGTTGACTGAAGGGGTTCATGGGGTGGACGTCCCTCGGGGCCGGTCGCCGTCGGCCACTGTGACTTGAGGCTGATGTGTTGATGACCCCCCAGCACACGCACACCAACGGGTTCAAGGCCACAAGCTGATTACTTGTCGCTCTGCAACACAAGGAGACGCACAAAGGAAGCAGCGTCCCCTTTGTGCTTCACAAGGACAGATGAGACGCAACGCGGCCGTACGACTCCCGCTGTTTTTGGTCTTCTGCTTCCTCTTCCTCTTTTCTTCCTTCCTCTTCTTTCCTCTTCTTCTTCTCCTCCTTCTTCTTCTGTTCTTCTTGTTCTTGTTCTTCTCTTCTTGTTCTTCTTGTTCTTGTTCTTCTCTTCCTTCCTCATGTTCTGCTTCTCCTCTTCCTCCTTCCTCATCTCCTCCTCCTTCTCCTTTCTTCTTCTTCGTCTTCTCCTCTTACTACTCCTTCTTCCTTATCTTCTTCTCCTCCTCCTCCTCCTCCTCCAAGAGTTCATGCCAGTGCCTCTAACTCAAGACTGTCTCATAAATAAGATTAATACAATGTGTATAAAAGCAGAAGCTCCAGACTGTGTGTGTGTGTGTGTGTGTGTGTGTGTTAGTTAGACTAACTTCACGTCTTTTATTCGTACCAGATGTTTTTTCTCCATTGTAAACATTGCTGTTGTTCTTTTATTGTTATCTCGCTACATGTCAGGTTATTGATGTTTTAAATGCCGGTTATTGTTCTAACGGTTAGGCGTGTAAACAGAGTTTCTTTGAAGGTTTCTCTCGGCGGTGAACAGAACCTCCGGCCCGGTTCGTCCTCTTACCAAACTTTTATTCACGGGATCCACTTCATGGACAATCTGCCGAGCAGCGGCAGCCGGAACCTTCCCGTGGGTCCGGTTCCGGTGGCGAGCCGAGCCCGCCGCCGCCCGGCTTGAAGCCCCGCCTCCAGAGGTCGTGTTCTGATGACGCTTCACGCTCCAGTGCGCAGCGCCGATGTCACGACGGTGAAGGCGCCGTCCCTCCTCTCTCGGGGTGTCGGGGCTGAATTGCCAACTTTCATTACGATCTCCTCTGTAATAAAAAAGAAGAAGAAGAGCGAGAGAAAAAAGTGCGGCCACCATGATTAACTTTCTCTCTCTTATGGTGATCATGAATCATCTTTATGCATTTAATCACTTACTACGTACTTTAATTTGACTTTAATTTCAGAAAAACTGTATCTCATTTATACACACACACACACACACACACACACTATTAAGTGTAGCATTACTCTGTGAGGTGGGGATTAGATTAGATTGCCAACAGCAATCAGGCGTGCCCTGCAGGAGGTAATTAGGATCTCCACCAAACACTGATGGGTATATAAGAGAACATAGGGCACAATTACGCTCCCAGAGACCCGGCGAGTTCTCATTAGAGAGCGACATTATGGACAAAGAGACTACTTCCTGTTTTATTTATTCCTCTTCATCCCTTATTTCTATTTATGCCGCTATTTATCTCTGCGCGGCACTTTTACTGCCTTCCCTCTTCGCTCAGCCACATTTCTTTCTGCTCCGGCGGCGTGCCACGTTATGGCCGCTTCTTCTTCTTCTGCACTATCGCTCCATGGAATATTTAAAAAGTAATCCACTGAAGAAGAAAAACAAAATGTTTATTCGCGCCAGTGCCAAAACAACAACGTGCCGGTCCATTACTTCAGTGGCCGACACGATGTGTATCTCCTGTGTTTGAGTAACGATGACGGTCTTGTGCACAAATCAAGCGTCATCGCACGTGTTCCAGCTGTGCTCTCTCTCTCTCTCTCTCTCCCCTCGCTCGCTCTTACCTTTGGGTGATGTGCGCGTGAAGAGTAAACACCGAAGCCGTCGCCCTCGTCGCTGTAACTCCTGAATAATGCTGCCAACGCATCGAGATCAATTAGCTCTTAAATCATTCTCTGCTCCTTTCCCTCATCGCCCTCTCACACACACACACACACACACACACACACACACACACACACACACACACTGCTTCCTGTTTCAGCCGCTGCATGTTTCAGCACCACGACAGCGAGAGGCTCGTACACTGGCTGCTGATGGAGCCTCGTGCCGAGGGGTGTTGGATACAGGTGTGTGTGTGTGTGTCTCTGTGTGTGTGTGTGTGTGTGTGTGTGTGTGTGGGGATGGGGGGTGCAGACAGTTCCAGGTCAGCCCAAGGCACTCGGTGTACTCGGCGGGTGCCCACTTAGCATGAGCTGCTCTTGGGGGGGGGGGGTCGTTACGGCAGCCTGAGCCCGGGGAGCGTTATTGAGGCGGACGCGGCAGCACCCATTTAAGTTTTTTAAAGGTTGCGTAACAAGTTAGTCCCGGAGCTAAAACGTTCTTAACCGGGGTTCAACTTATTGCTTTGAAATTGGCAAATGTAATTGTACCGGTAAGTCAATAAAAGACCCTCTTCACAGGTATTTCTGAGCTTAAGTTAAGTGGAATTTAAAGCGACACTACGTAGTTTTCCCCTTCAGGTATTTAACGTTTACTTCAGTGTCGTAAACACTGTATATTATATATGGCTCTTCTGGTGACGCACTTGGCTCTTTTGGGTTTGTAAAGATCGCATGGTTTGGCCTGTGTGGCACCGGTGAAGGGTAATAAACCTTGTACTGGTTTATTTTCCTTTATGTATATGTGCCGTATCCGTGATTTTATTAGTGGCCTCAGGTGAGCTTGGGTTTAGTTGGGATATTGTGTTGTCCTGTATTATAATTATAATGAATATTATTGTTATTATTTATACCTGTCACGGGCTATAAAAGGTGACGATGTGGATTTATGGGGGGGGGGGGTGTGTGTTCATAATGCAAAGCTGGATTGATCTGAGACTGTCAGACGATCAATTAGCTCAAATGTGACGAGATTCTAGAGACGGGTGTCTTTATGATGAGAGGAACTCCTGAAAATACTCAAATGAACTTTCCCTACAGTGTTTTGCCCTTTCCAAAAAAGAGTGCGGTGCTCAATCATTTGATTATAACAAATAACTTGCTCTCACAAAAATGCTTATCAGGTTATTATTGTCCGTTGTTTAAATTGAGGCGTGTGTTCCTACGTGTAATCTTGCCATGCGTGGCCTTGCCTCTCTCCCCTGTGCTGTGAGGATGTGATCGGGACTCTCTGTACTAATACAGCTCGGTGTCAGCAGACAGTGAGCTCGGCCTTTTATTTCTCCCGAAGAACAGAAATATGAACGCTCGCCATAAAACACCCCACGCCACGGGGAAACGCTCGCCACGCGATGATGCCGTCCAGCCAGCGGTGCGTGGCCCAGTGACGGCGTGACTGATGTGAGCGATGATCAGTCTGGACCGATCCTCGGTCTGTTGGGGGGGGGGGGTGTTGGAAAAGAGGGGCGGGGCCTATCCCCGAGACGTTGGTGTGCAGTCGGACGCAACACGCCGCGGCGCGGGCGTCCGGTAATGATCCGCGCCGCGGTCGGACTCATCCGTCTTCTTGTCGGAGTCCCAGTGAGAGAGTTGAGGTGCTCCAGCGAGGGTAACGTGTTAAGGACTCACACACACACACACACGCACAGCTACACACACACACACACACACCGTGTGTGTGTGTCTCTGGGGCCGTAGCACCACTTACCACAAGCTGTCCAATCGTGCTTGACAGAGTTTGGTGGAGAGCGCCTGTGGTCCGTTACAGTCTGACTGCAAGGCTCACCTCCGGGGAATGATAACACACACACACACACACACACACACACACACACACACACACACACACACACACACACACACACACGTGTGTCCCTCCCTCCTTGTTAACATCAGCCATCTGTTGTGGAAGTATTCCGAGGACTGCGTACAGCAAGGCTGCAAACTTTTGTCGTGCATGTGTGCGAGTGTCTCTCGCCCTCTCTCTCTCCTCCGAGTGGCGTCGGAGCGACATTAACCGAACGCATCGACGCCGCGTTGAAACCGGAGCGCCGTCTTTCCGATTGAAACCTCTGAATAAAACGTCTTCGACCTTCTCTTTTCTTTCCACGGAGGCTCTATAAGCGACCGGCGTCCGGAGCAGAGAGGTGGCTGAGAATAAAGAGGACCCCTTCACCTCTTCGTCACGATGAATTATAGATGAAAGGCAGCCGGCGAGTCCGAACATGCAGCTGAATGGAGGCCGGCTGCTTTGGTCCTTTAAAGAGAAAACAAAGCTTTTATAGCTTCAATACCGGGCGTACAACAGCATGTATAACCTTGATGATTTCTAAGTGCACTTTGCTTGCGTCAGGACTTTAGATTATTATTATTCTCACTATCGATTAATCGGTGTGTTGTCATTTGCTAATGGGGTTCAAGCCGGTTTACACAACCATGTTTTTGTAGCTGTGGCATCTTAAAGAAGAGAAGGGAGGCGGGATGGAGATGCTTTGACCTTCACAGGACGACCCTAATCTTCAGGCGCTCGGCAGAACTGGTGATGAGCAGCAGGTGTGATGTTTTGTTCACCTGAACGTCCCTCCGGTGGCTGCGGCGTCGCGTTCCCCTGGCGGGAACTTTGAACTTCCTCGACGCGCTATAAGCGAAGGAGGATTTAGAAACGGCTCATTCAAGTTTTACAAGGACGCCGAGTGCCCTGAACACACCGCCGCTCTGTCTGCGCGGAGGTGATGCTCACATGTTGGCCGCAGTGTAAGGAGGAAGGTGTGTTTACCTGTGGAGGGAGAGGGAGGGAGAGCTAGGAACAGCTAGAGAACGAGATTCAAAAGCTGTAATTGCTAAACCCGAGGGGGGGGGGAGAGAGCTAGAGAGCAAGAGAGAGGGAGACAGCTAGAGAGAGGGAGACAGCTAGAGAGTGAGAGAGAGGGAGACAGCTAGAGAGTGAGAGATTCAAAAGCTCTAATTGCTGAACGCGAAGGGGGGGAGAGGGAGGGAGGGGGGAGAGAGAGAGAGCTAGAGAGAGAGAGAGAGCTAGAGCTAAAAAGAGAGAGCTAGAGAGAGAGAGAGAGAGAGAGAGCTAGAGCGAGGGATGTGCATTATAATGATAGATACTCTGTTTTTTGTTGTGCGTGCGTGCGTGCGTGCGTATGTGTGTGTGTGTGTGTGTGTGTGTGTGTGTGTCTTATCTCCAGAGTTGTGTTGAGCATCGAGTGACACAGGGAGGTGTCGCTCGATGTCGCTCCTCTCCTAGGAATGCTCATTTGTCCCCAAACGCCCCGTCTCCTCGCCGCCGCCTCCTCTGTCCCAAAGACGCCTCCCCCCTCCCGTCTGCCCAGCAGATCAATGCCGACGTGTGGAGTTCACAGCGTCCTCCGGAGGGTCTCCTCCTCACCGAAACCCCGAAGAGGAGGACTGCAGCGCTGTTGAGAAACCTGGAAAAGTTAATATTCCTATGCACTCGAACTGCCGGTGGTACGAATATAAATGAGATCTGAATGGGATATTTAGGAAGGAGGGCACTGGGGAGTGGAATGGGCTGAGCTGCTGACGGAGAGAAGGAGCATTAAGCAAACTGCTCGGCCCACACGGTTGTTGCTGATTCGCCCAGAAAAAAAAAGGGAACGATCAATACGGAGCGACTAAAACCTTTCTCTGAGCGCCGCCTCGGCGGTTCTGTCTTTCTCTGCTCGTCTGTTGGCGAGGATCAAACTGTGAGTGAGTGAGTGTTTGTTTGTGAGTGAGTGTGTGTGTGTGTGTGTGTGTGTGTGTGTGTGTGTGTGTGTGTGTGTGTGTGTGTGTGTGTGTGTGTGTGTGTGTGTGTGTGTGTGTGTGTGTGTGTGTGTGTGTGTGTGTGTGTGTGTGTGTGTGTGTGTGAGAGGACCACGATGGATTCTCTTTTTTTTATCCAAGGCTACAAATGGAGAACAATGACAAACACAAGATGGACAAAACGGAGCCACTTCCCCTCGGTTGCCCTGGAAACGCACATCTTCAGTTCAGAAGAGAGAACTTTTTTCCCAGTATGAAAATGTATTAACATGAACAACATTTTCTTTAATGTATATAATGTATATATAATAATCAGATTCCTCTGGATTAGAGTCACACTAAAGCTCAAGGTCTCCATCCTCACCTGGCGATGATCATTGGAGAAGATTATTGAGATTAAGAAGTGGCATTGGTTTTGTATTTCTGATTTATTTTTTCTCATGTGCATATTATATTATTATTATTATTATCATGGAAATGTGGATTTAGACCTAGATTAGCAGGTGTGTAGCTAGGCTAGCAGTTTAAATCTATCAGATGCTACTAAGGCTCAATAATTAACATGTTGCATATCTTTCATTTGTTAAAAACAACTTCCCGTTAGCGCATTTGGCAGCGTAAGCCCCGCCCACTATGTCCAAACTTGTTGATTTTCATTTTGAGAGCAAAGGCTTTTATTTTGAAAGCAAGATTTTTGATTTGCAGCAACAACACATTCTGGTTTCATCAGCAAAACTAACAGCTCATTAACATACAAACGAGAACATTTGCTTTGTTTTGATGTTTTCAAATGGCTCTCGGCCGTTCCCACGCGGTTTATCCGACGTGTGCGGATATGAATCACGTTGGCCATCGAGCCGCTTCCCTTCGACGTGATCGAAGACGTCAATTAGATGCAATTTATTTGTCCATTTGTGAGTGTTTAATGCAAAGGAAGGAGAGCGCTTTGGAAGTTGGCACGGACTCAGCCGGCTCATCTTTTATTTTTCTTGGCGAGCCGTAGAACGTCTACTCTTTCACCCCCCCCCCCCCCCCCCCCACGTTCTAAATCTCAATCCATTCCCGCGTCTCGACTGAAGTGACACTCTTACGACTGCTGAGAGCGGCGTGGAAGATTAATGCGGCGTGATTACCATCCGGCTCTTTCTCCACAAGAGGAGCAACGCGGGAGATCTATCGTCTCCCGCTCACCTTTTTATCGTCCCGTCAGAGACCAGGTGACCCTACGCGACCCCCCCCGCCGTTCAATCCCGCCGTGTTTCTACTTATTTTATTGTCACGGCACAAGTGCACAAAAGCAGTCGATCACGCCAATCGACGAGCAATTAATCCGTCAATTATCAGAAAATTACGAACGAGAACATTTGCTTTAAAGAAAACTAACAAAATTTAAAGTGAGTTTCCCCAAAACTTTTTCTGATCCAACGACCCTGTCGGGGTTAATAGGCGCTCGTAGAATCCGCTGTGTTATCGATCACGCAATAAATAAATGGTAATAAACCATAAACGGTACAGTAGAAACTGCCAATACACATACACACACACACACACACACACACACACACACACACACAGTAAAACAAAACAACGCCATTGTCCTGATTCATTGAGCCGACTGCAGTGTTGCACCGAGCCGCAGCCCCAAAAGTGTCCGAGCAGCAGTTTGTGACAAGATAAAGAGTCGGCAATAAGACCGCAGAGGAGACATTGATTTACCGCCGGGCGCCATCGACCCGCGAGGAACGATGAGCCTCATTATTACCATTACCATTGAACGCAACCCGCCGCTGCCCGTGCGTCTGTGCGCTAATCACATCTCGCCACCGGGGGCTCACGCGGCCCCCGAGGCCGCGGCTGTCGGAGGGTAGCTCTGACTTTCTGTTTTTTTAGGCGGGGGGGGGTAGTAGTACAATAACATGCATTCATGTAAGAATGCTAAATTGAATTATATCAGGGGTAGCATATTGTGATAGAACAATAACATCCTATCAGATAGGGTAGCATGAATCGATAGACAAACCTATCGGTTTATGCAGCGGTAGCTAATTCTGACAAGGCAGCAAAAAATCACAGAACACCGGCTTGCGTCGCCACGCCTGGGAGGTTTCTCTCTCTCTCTCTCTCTCTCTCTCTCTCTCTTCTTCCTTCTTCTTTCCTTCCCATTCACACCCTCATTTCGTCCCCGCCCTCAGCCCGGAGCTGAGCGCCGGCCACGTTTTTAAACGGGTTTCGGGGGGAGATGAAGAGACGCCCGTCCTGGCGCTCGCTCACATTCTCCACGCCTTCTGAGAAACACCTGAAGCCCAACAGCCCAACGCTATTACGCTCTTATTTTGGATTGACAACCATGCCACGCCTGTTGTCCGGGTCCCGTCGCAGTCTGTCGGACGAAGGACACGTCAGCGCCTCATCGGCGGAGGCTTCTCTTACCAGTTTTCTTTTTACCCTTTTCCTTTGTTTTGGTTGTACATTACACCAAATATCTCTTTGAAATCTGTAAGAAACAAACAAAGTCTGAATCCCAGTGGTGCTTTGGAGACACGTTGGTTATCATTGTGAGAATACATCACCCATCGCTCTTAAAGCGACAGTAGCGTGCCACAAAACTCTGACCTCACCTTGACGGTTTAATCGTGCGTTTTGATGTTTTCAAATGGCTCTCGGCCGTTCCCACGCGGTTTATCCGACGTGTGCGGATATGAATCACGTTGGCCATCGAGCCGCTTCCCTTCGACGTGATCGAAGACGTCAATTAGATGCAATTTATTTGTCCATTTGTGAGTGTTTAATGCAAAGGAAGGAGAGCGCTTTGGAAGTTGGCACGGACTCAGCCGGCTCATCTTTTATTTTTCTTGGCGAGCCGTAGAACGTCTACTCTTTCACCCCCCCCCCCCACGTTCTAAATCTCAATCCATTCCCGCGTCTCGACTGAAGTGACACTCTTACGACTGCTGAGAGCGGCGTGGAAGATTAATGCGGCGTGATTACCATCCGGCTCTTTCTCCACAAGAGGAGCAATGCGGGAGATCTATCGTCTCCCGCTCACCTTTTTATCGTCCCGTCAGAGACCAGGTGACCCTACGCGACCCCCCCCGCCGTTCAATCCCCCGGCCGTGTTTCTACTTATTTTATTGTCACGGCACAAGTGCACAAAAGCAGTCGATCACGCCGCAATCGACGAGCAATTAATCCGTCAATTATCAGAAAATTACGAACGAGAACATTTGCTTTAAAGAAAACTAACAAAAATTTAAAGTGAGTTTCCCCCAAAACTTTTTTCTGATCCAACGACCCTGTCGGGGTTAATAAGCGCTCGTAGAATCCGCTGTGTTATCGATCACGCAATAAATAAATGGTAATAAACCATAAACGGTACAGTAGAAACTGCCAATACACATACACACACACACACACACACACACACACACACACACACACACACACACACACACACACAGTAAAACAAAACAACGCCATTGTCCTGATTCATTGAGCCGACTGCAGTGTTGCACCGAGCCGCAGCCCCAAAAGTGTCCGAGCAGCAGTTTGTGACAAGATAAAGAGTCGGCAATAAGACCGCAGAGGAGACATTGATTTACCGCCGGGCGCCATCGACCCGCGAGGAACGATGAGCCTCATTATTACCATTACCATTGAACGCAACCCGCCGCTGCCCGTGCGTCTGTGCGCTAATCACATCTCGCCACCGGGGGCTCACGCGGCCCCCGAGGCCGCGGCTGTCGGAGGGTAGCTCTGACTTTCTGTTTTTTTAGGCGGGGGGGGGTAGTAGTACAATAACATGCATTCATGTAAGAATGCTAAATTGAATTATATCAGGGGTAGCATATTGTGATAGAACAATAACATCCTATCAGATAGGGTAGCATGAATCGATAGACAAACCTATCGGTTTATGCAGCGGTAGCTAATTCTGACAAGGCAGCAAAAAATCACAGAACACCGGCTCACGTCGCCACGCCTGGGAGGTTTCTCTCTCTCTCTCTCTTTCTCTCTCTCTCTCTCTCTTCTTCCTTCTTCTTTCCTTCCCATTCACACCCTCATTTCGTCCCCGCCCTCAGCCCGGAGCTGAGCGCCGGCCACGTTTTTAAACGGGTTTCGGGGGGAGATGAAGAGACGCCCGTCCTGGCGCTCGCTCACATTCTCCACGCCTTCTGAGAAACACCTGAAGCCCAACAGCCCAACGCTATTACGCTCTTATTTTGGATTGACAACCATGCCACGCCTGTTGTCCGGGTCCCGTCGCAGTCTGTCGGACGAAGGACACGTCAGCGCCTCATCGGCGGAGGCTTCTCTTACCAGTTTTCTTTTTACCCTTTTCCTTTGTTTTGGTTGTACATTACACCAAATATCTCTTTGAAATCTGTAAGAAACAAACAAAGTCTGAATCCCAGTGGTGCTTTGGAGACACGTTGGTTATCATTGTGAGAATACATCACCCATCGCTCTTAAAGCGACAGTAGCGTGCCACAAAACTCTGACCTCACCTTGACGGTTTAATCGTGCGTTTTGATGTTTTCAAATGGCTCTCGCCGTTCCACGCCGGTTTATCCGACGTGTGCGGATATGAATCACGCTGGCCATCGAGCGCTTCCTTCGACGTGATCGAAGACGTCCAATTAGATGCAATTTATTTGTCCATTTGTGAGTGTTTAATGCAAAGGAAGGAGAGCGCTTTGAAGTTGGCACGGACTCAGCCGGCTCATCTTTTATTTTTCTTGGCGAGCCGTAGAACGTCTACTCTTTCACCCCCACGTTCTAAATCTCAATCCATTCCCGCGTCTCGACTGAAGTGACACTCTTACGACTGCTGAGAGCGGCGTGGAAGATTAATGCGGCGTGATTACCATCCGGCTCTTTCTCCACAAGAGGAGCAACGCGGGAGATCTATCGTCTCCCGCTCACCTTTTTATCGTCCCGTCAGAGACCAGGTGACCCTACGCGACCCCCCCCGCCGTTCAATCCCCCGGCCGTGTTTCTACTTATTTTATTGTCACGGCACAAGTGCACAAAAGCAGTCGATCACGCCGCAATCGACGAGCAATTAATCCGTCAATTATCAGAAAAAACTGCCAAGTTAGTCGTTTGCAGCTTCTCAGATGTAAAGTCTGTCGCATGCTATGTACTGGAGTGTGCAATCATTCATATGCTAATTATGACACTTTTTTATATCTTTTGGCAGACTGATGTCTCATCTTGCAATGTGTAAACTCTAGTTTAATTTAATTAAACATTGATTATCTTTGGGTTTTGGGTTATTACTCAGCCGAGACGGGCAATTTGAAAAGATCACATTGGACTTTTTTAATATCATTTTATTTTAGTCCATTAATCAACCGTCTCGTGTAGATGAGATAGAACGCCGGCCGCCGTCGCTCGGATGAAGACGTCCGCTCTTGTAAACCCGGAGCACGCGCAGCAGTGAATACTGAGCGCGGACTCCTCTGAACCCGCCGGTCCCGCACGCTGATGGATGGATGGCGCTAACAGCGGCTCACGTGAAATGTTCCCGCAGCTTTTTTTAAACGGGAAGTTTCCGGAGGTTAGCATCTCGTTTGTCCGGCTGCCGGAGTGAAACTCGGAAGCCTCTTCCGGGCAGTCGGCCACGCCGAGGTCACGCTCCGCTCTCGATAACCCTCGGCTCCCGGCTGTTATTCGCTCGGCTTCTTTAAACGTGGATTTTATGCTCCTGGAGCTTCGTGCCCCCCCCCCCCCCCCCCTAAAAAAAAGAGATCCTCCCGGTGCAGTCGAGTCAGACATTCTGAGCCGGGTGTTTGTTGTAGAAAGCAAACAACTTTGATTGAAAACTCCTCGCGCTCCGGGCAACTGTTGAAATCTGTAGACATTTCAAAAAAAAATTATGCAAGGGACAAGTGCTGCGCATTTACACCCAGTGATGAGGGGAGCACACAGGATGTAGAACACACACACACACACACACACACACACACACACGCACGTTTCCCGATGCCCTCCTGCTCCACAGGGAGGTCCATCGCACCGGCCTCCTCCTCGCCCCCGGCTGCACAGAACTGCTATCGTCCACCACGAGGTATGCAGTAATTAGACAGAGGTCAAGGGAGCGTGTGGCCTCTCGCCCTGCTGCCCCCCCCCCTTTAAATACATTAGTGTGTGTGTGTGTGTGTGTGTGTGTGTGTGTGTGTGTGTGGGGCGGCTGGTCAAGAGTCGCCAGATTTCCTTGTGGCACTTAACGAAAGAACGCTCCCAGTTTCATCCTCTTCGACCCTCCGTTCACTCGCATGCTGATTTTTGCACTCCGCCTTCATTAATATCGCTTTTCTCACCCCCCCACCCCCACCCGGTCCTCGCCTCCCGCTCGTTTTTTTTATTATTTTTTTTAGCTCAAAGTGAAGTGAGATTTACCTCCTTTTTGTATTATTTAGTTTTTAACAATCTGTATTTTCCTCGTCACTTTCTTTGTACATGTCCCAGGTGCGTGTCTCGGGACACGTGATATTCAGCTTCGGTGTACAACACAAAAAGAACCACACGCATCAAGTGGTGCTTTTTACAAGGAAAAAAGAAGAGGGCAAGTAAGCATGATAATGAATGGATGGCATGAAAAATGCCGCTCTCCCTTTTGATGATGTCCTTTCAGTCTGAAGGCAGTGGGGGGGGAATGAAATGAGGAGAATGGAAAGAAAATTGAAGGCTCAATTATCCTCCTTCTGTTCTCCGAGTTTACTCCTCGGGCATAAATATGTGATTTGTGTCTTTTTTCTTCCTTTTCTTCTCTCTCTTCCTCTTCGTGAGGCGGCGTGGGAAGGTCTCCGTTCACCGTCCTCCCGTCGCTCGCCGAGAAAAAGAGACTCGAACCGTGACGCTCGCTGCGTCGTGTATTGTGCGTAGGGATGGGTATCGTTTTTTTTTTTTCCGATACCGGTGCTAAACCGGTACTTTTAAAACGATACCGGTGCCTAAACAGTGCCTGAACCGATACTTTTTTTAAAACGCACAAGGACATTCCAATTCTCTTTGTCCATATTCCCTGTAGAAGCCGTTAGCATGGAGCACTGACAAACGACCGATATCAGACCGTTAACATACACAATACGTGTTCTCCGTTATATTTTGTGATATGTCACTGTTTTGATGGACAAAAAGAACAACCAATCAGAGGTCTTGAAGATGACATGTGATACATAACGTTTTGCTTCTGATAGAGAGAGCTCCACTGAAACAAAGTGACTCCGTTATTATATTCCCGGTAACACCGGGTATACAGCCGGGACCGCTGCACACACACACACCTGCTAGCAGACTGTCACGCACGTAGCTCGTAGCTCGCGCTAGCTACGAGCTATCGCGAGCTACGAGCTATCGCGAGCTACGAGCTAGCTTAAACATGGTTATAATGGTTAATTTATTATTTCATGGCCTAATTTTATGAATGCAAGACTTGCAATCAACGTTCCGGTACTAGTCTGAGTTCAGGCTGCTCTTTTATTCACCGCTCTGCCCGTGTTCAGGGGACCGGTGACGGTCTCCCCATCGCGTCCAGCCTGAAGCTGGTGTTCTCAACACGGGTTCAGCAGTCACACACGCCGATTGCCTCCGCTGACAAAGTTAAATGTGATTGGCTCGTAACCTGCTGACAGGGCGGAGTCACCAGAGACGTTCACAACAATAGTTTTTTTCAATTTCAATCGGCTCAGGCATCGGAAAGAAGCACCGAAATGTGCGCTGCGTTTCGATCCGGGTAATACCGGATGTGTTGGAACCGGTGCCACAAAAGCACCGGTTTCCGGTACCCAACCCTAATTGTGCGTGGCTGCGTGTTATTCGCATAAGTCAAAAAGTAGTAAACCGAATCGCATGAAGTTTGGTGGGATGATTGGTTATTATCCGGGGACCATTTGATTAGATTTTGGGATTGGTTGGGTCGAGGTCAAGGTCATGAAAAGGTCAAAATCTTATTTTTTACCATAGCACGTAAAATTTGTATCCAATTGTCATGGAACTAATGCCAACATGTTCATAATTCAATGCCCAATCTTGTGATGTGCGAAGGTATGCTCTCTACAATGTGCCCATTCTAGTTTATTTATGTATTTATTTGTATGCGTGTTACTCGCATAACTCAAAAAGTTTTAAACCGAATCGCATGACATTTGGTGGGATGTTTGGTTATTATCCGGGGACCATTTGATTAGATTCTGGGATCGGTCGGGTCAAAGGTCAAGGTCAAGGCCATGGAAAGGTCAAAATCTTCTTTTTACCAAAGCGCGGTCAATTTCTATCCAATTGGCATGCAACTAATGCCAACATGTTCATAACTCAATGCCCGATCTTGTAATATGTGAATGTATGCGCTCTACCGAGTGCCCGTTCTAGTTTTTCATGTATCCGTGAACCCGTGGCAGGCCGAGTCGCTCCCTAATGGAGCGCGGCGGCAGCCACAGCTTTGAACTGGGAAGACGCTCGGCTCTAAAGAGCCGCCGGGCCGAGTGGACGTGAAGCAGTCGTTTGCACATCTGCATATGAGAGGATGGGTTCAGTGCCTGTGGGATGGGGAGACGGGCCACTTGCTCCACCTGCATGCATCAAATAATGACTGCAGACGACCATTAGACATCTTTTTAAAAATGCTAAATTGCTGTATCAGACCATTTCCTCCTGAGCCGGCTGCTAGCTGTAACGTTAGAACCAGATAAAGACGAGTAAAAAGTGAATCCTGTCGCCATTATTTTTGTGCCAGTGTGGCAATATATGAAGAATGAACACCCGGATGAAGCGGTGAAACAAGTGTGTGTGACAGTCCTACCGACAATATGGATGTAGTGATTCGATGGGGGATTACCGGCTTATAGACGATGGCTGAATGGAGCCTATTGTCATGTAGTTATTCTATTTTTTTTGTGCACGTTTCGCAGTCGGCCCCGTTGGATTGGTTTTTAAAAGCCTCTTTACACAAAACAACGATAATAAGTGTGTGTGTGTGTGAGGAGGTGGCATCGGGCTTCGTATCACACTCCTGCTCCCGCTGATCCGCTCGGCCAGCGACGCCGACCGATTGCCAGGAAGCGTAATTGGATCGGCGTGTTAAACGGGAACCCCCGTTCAACGGTTTCCAGAGCTCGTCGCCGCGGCGACACACAGGCTCTGTGAGAGCGGCGTGGTGCGTTCACTGCACTAAGAGAAAGTGGAGGTGTGTGTGTGTGTGTGTGTGTTTAATTGTACCTCATGCCATCGGTATGCCACGGTTGCTGTGTGTGTTACTTGGTCCTTTCTCTCTCTCTCCATCTCTCTCTCTCTCCATCTCTCTCTCTCTTCCTTCTCCGGCTCCATCGCTCTTAAGATCCCATCGTCTTAAAGCGGCGGTGCGCTTATCAACATGCCAACGGTGTAAGTTAATCGCATGCAAATAAACACAAACACTCCTTCTCTCTCCAGCCCTCCAATCCGCAGCCGCCTCCTCGATTCATTCTCACAAACAAGCTTCCTTCCAGCGATGTGTGTGTGTGTGTGTGTGTGTGTGTGTGTGTGTGTGTGTGTGTGTAAAGTAGCGGGGGAGAGTACAGACTTGGCACGTTTTCTCCCTCCAGCTCCGGCTAATGAGGTCAAACGGATCGACGCGGCTCCCTAAACATCTCCGTCCTGCGGCCCGAGGCGTTTCTCCTCATCGCGCCGCGCGGCCCGAGGCGGCTTTGAGGTTCAGGACTTAGAGATGAGGAACGATGAGATTTCTAGTGAGATCATCAGAGCCTCGTGTACTTCTGCCCCCACGGGCCGGAGGAGCGCTTTGAGCTCTCAGCGCTCTTTATTCAAGGAGTGTGTGAAACTGTTTACAGAGCCGGTGTCGACCGCCGGCTCCCGGGCCAGAACCAGCTACACCGTCGTATATCTGTGTTGCTAAAACGACAAAATGGAATATGAATAAATACTGTTCCCTAAGGTCAACTTGAACTTTTCATGCTCAAAAGAAATGAAAGTTTCTTTGTTTTTGGACAAGAGGCCGCTCCATCGCCTGAACGCGTCTCCTTAAATCGAGAATTCATCAATTATGACAGTTTCACACCAACGTCTGGAAGGATGAAATGTCGTCAGACGTCGGATTTAAAGATGCGTGGCGGTGATCCTGGCGTGTGAGCGTAACCATGGCGACCTCGCAGGCGTCAGGCCACTGGCTTGAAGCCAAGTTTACAGAGTCGGTCCGGAAGGGCGTCTTGTGCCCTCCTCCCTCCTCTCTCCGCTCTCCTCCTCCTCCCTCTTCTCCTCCCTCCTCCCTCCTCTCCTCTCTCCTCCCTCCTCTATCCTCCCTCCTCTCTCCTCTCTCTCCTCCCTCCTCCCTCCTCCCTCCTCTCCCTCCTCTCTCTCTCCTCCCCTCCTCCTCTCCTCCTCCTCCTCCCTCCTCCCTCCTTCTCCTCCTCCTCCTCCCTCCCTCCCTCCCTCCCTCCTCCTCCCTCCTCTCTTCTCCCTCCTCCCTCCTCCCTCCGCTCTCTTCTCTTCTCCCTCCTCTCTCCTCTCTCCTCCCTCCTCCCTCTTCCCTCCTCTCACCACTCAGAGGGAGTCACAGTCCCCGGTATGTAAGGAATGCAGCCGAAGCAGAAACAAAGCAGCGTAAGCTGGTGACAGATGTGCCGCCTCATCCCGTTGGAGCTCTGCTTCCCTTCTCTCTCTCCAAAGTTACGGCCCAGAAGAATTTAAAACAGGTCGGCGGGCCGCGCCGCAAGTGATCTCTGGAGGTTAAACGGCGTCTCTGAACTCGACCTCTGGCCTCAGGGAGTTTTACTTCCTGCTTCAGATGCATGTTTCAGATGCCGACCTTTTTCATCAGATTGATCATAATGTCGACGTCACTAAACAAACCGTTGTCGTCGTCGTGTTTCTGAGGCCCGGGCCCGCCGCTCTGCTCCGGCACGTTGTTCCTGAGTCCTGGCAAACTCACGGGAAGACAGACGGGCGTTTATCTCGCACGTGGACTAGAAAGTTGCTCTGATACCAGTGTGTGTGTGTGTGTGTGTGTGTGTGTGTGTGGGGGGATCAGGGGGGCCCACATGGGATCAAGCTTGCGGCCGGCCTGTGACTGATTGGCTCTCTTCTGGCCCAGATGGCCGGGGCGCGACGCGGCAGCAAGAAGCCCCGGATCCCAAGAATGATCCATCGGGTCTCGAGACCCCCCCACACACACACACACACACACCCACCCGCCCCTCCAGATGGGCAGATTAATCACGAGTGCCACGACTCCGGGCCTAAAAACGTCCTCAATAAGTGCTCAGCAGCAACACAACACATCTTATATGTTGTGCCTCTTTTTGTCGACTCGCGATCTCAGAGCTCCGAAGCGATCGGCGACGGCGGCGAGGAGCGAACGCGGCGAAGTAAACGATGTGCCGCCTCGCCTTATCTCCGTCCTCTTGCTCGGCGCCGTGACCTTCCAATCCCCTGTTTTCACTCCGAGGGGGGGGAGACAATGAGACGCTCTCTGGGTTTCAGCTGTGAGAGAGGTTTGTGCCAACAGGAAAAAGGTCTGTTTTTGTCTTCGTTTTTTTTCTCTTTCTGCGCCCGAGAAGCGCCACATAAGCCGTTCCTTCCCCGTCTCGAGTTTTACTTATTGGCTTAAAGCAATTAAAATATGTTTTGCGGGCAGGAACATCCCCCCCCCCCCCAGACGAAGTGTCCTCCTGCCTCCTCGTGAAACTGAGGGACCGTTTAAAGGCACTGAAGCGGCGTTGCCAAGGCGACCACGAAGCGCCCTTAATTCCCCTTTTCAGAGCCGCTTAGCGCTCAACTTTTTATCGGCGTGCAGCTGTGAGCGACGCCACGCGCTCGCCGCTAGTTCATTTCGAATACGTTTTAAATGATCGTCTAAATATCAGTTTCTTCTCCCCTCCTCACGCTGTCGTCCTCGGCGTTGTTGACGGTTTCCATCCCGCCGTATCATTGTTGTGTTTCGGCGTTCATTAAATGCGTCGGCGACTCGGAGCGCCGTGTCCTCGGGAGCGGACTTTTTTAATCTCGGAGCAGAAGAGAGCGTTCCCGTCAAAGTGAACAGACTTCACTCTGTCGGCGCGCGGTCGCGTTAACCGGCGTGCGGCGCTCCCGCCGGAGACGATGCACCGCGAGGTTCGGAACATGACGATTCGTGTTTGGGGTTTTTCGCGGCGTTTGGTCGGGCGCCACGTTTCAGACGGCTTCGCGCATCGCTTCCAATCGACGTTGCGCCGGTTATGGAGGACTCAAAATGACTTAAGTATAAATAAATAAATAAATGCATGAATAAATATAGGAATACATAAATAAATGCTTAAATAAATGTATAAATAAATGCTTAAATAAATGCTTAAATAAATGTATGAATAAATACAGGAATGAATGAATATAAGTTATAAATCAACAGGACATCATTAAATAAATATATTTCTACATTTCTGTATTTCTTCATTTATTTATTTCTCTATTTATGTGTCTACACGTATTTCTTCATTTATTTATGTGTGACATTTACGTGTCCGTATATTCAAATGAGCTAGCCTGATATACATTTACTTAAGCATTTATTTAAGAATTTATTTATTCCTATATTTATTCATGCATTTATTTATCTATACTTAAGTCATTTTGAGTCCTCCATAGCCGGTAACTGCACGCGACGCGGTGACACTCGCCATCTGGGGCGGTTCGGCGCCGCTTTATACCCGGCGAAGGCGAAACGACAGAGAGCGATCTCGTAATGGACCGTTTCCCTCTTGACGGAGGAATCTAATATCTGACAGAATTTAATTGAGGTAATATAAACACCTGACTCGTTTATAGGTTCTTGCTCATGAGACTCTTTTTTCTCTTTTTTTTTTTTAAGCTGAGGCTGGGAAATGAAGAAAAGAAGGAGAAAAAACAACGTCTTGTCACACGATCACTGATGATTTCCCAAAAAGTACGCGTCGTGATCCGGATCAGAGACGACGTGGAGCGCCACCCCCGGCGGAGCCGTCCGCACGAGGCTCGTTGGTTTCACGTCGCTTGAAGTCCAACATCGAGCTCACGCGTTCTTTTCAGCGATCTCGAGTTCTGGAGAGTTCTGCAGGTTCTCTTCCTGCGTGAATCGCCTCCATTACCGCTAATATGACAGGAATGCAAATCGAGCAAATCTTCGTGGCCTCAATTAGGGCGGATGAGGAAGAGGATGAGATGCTCTTCGTCTGTCGCTGTTACCGTGGGTTTATTTGAGCTTTTCTTTTCAGCTAGCTGCACAGCTCTCTGAAAAAGGAACGTCGATTTAACGACCAAACGTCAGCGCTAACGTGCCAGTGATTTATTTATCGACGCTGCGTCGACGCCCCTTTCACCTCCATCGATCGCCCCGGGGTCTCTCTCACCGACGGGAGCTCGCCGTGTACCCGGACCGCCGGACGCTTTTTCGGAAACCCACATTTAGGTTTGGGATGCGATCGAGTCGAGAGGCGCCGATTTGGAGGAGGCGGAGCGTTAAAAATGTCATCCGACACGCGACGGTGTTTTTTTTTTTAAAGGTCATTCGACGATTCTCAGAACAGAATAAAGTTTTCTGAAAAATGTCAAATGGTTGCAGGCTGTTATATTTCTATGAATACTGCGTCTTGTTACCTTTTTGCTGTGGCTGCCTTTTTTAATTTGTATCTTTTGCCGGGTTGAAAAAAGGTCTCTGTCTTTGTGTGTGTGTAGCACTTTATTTCTTTCCACACACACACACACACACACACACACACACTGAACTATTTGGTGATGCACAATAGAAGTCATGAGTTCAGGGACGTTGATCCTCCTCTCTGAATTATAGATATATTTGTATCTATCTAAAAATGATTTCACGGTTGGTGCACTTTTCGTGGAAACGCGACATTCGGCGTTGCACGTCGCCTCTTCTTGACGTTTCGTCCTGGCAGCTCCTCTCGGGGAGCGCACGCCATCTCCTCGAGGCGGCGTGACGGCATCGCGGTGCGTCTAGAAGCCGTTGGTTTCTGGATGCTAATGCATGGACTGGGCTCCGGGGCCTCAGCCTCAGTGGGGGGGCGGCTCGCTGCCAGCTGGCACGATTAGTGAGCGGCTCCTGGCTCCTGGCCCCCGTGGCAGCGTGGCGAAGCGCTTTACCTCCCTGGTAGACACACACACACACACACACACACACACACACACACACACACATACAGGGTTCGTACGGTCATGGAAATCCTGGAAAAGTCATGGAATTTTAAAATGCTAATTTTCAGGCCTGGAAAAGTCATGGAAAAAACTTAAATCATAGAAGTTTGGGAAAAGTCATGGAAATGTTTTTATATTCACGTGTTCATTTACACCGAGTTTGAAATAATTCATGTTTTTTTTAAGAAAGACGCTCAAAAACGCACAACATTTTCTAAATTGTTCTTGTTCATACCGATATTATTTTTATTGGACGCCTCCTTTTTGCTTCCTCTCTTAAAAAGAAGATCTCCTTTCTTGGTGATTGTGTTATTCTCTGACTTTGCTGACACGTTTCTCTGAGCCTCGTTCTTCCGTCGGCTCCTCCTGCTTTTCTTTCTCTTTTCTCACCGTCCTATTGGCCGTGAATACGATCGTTCTCATTCTGTCGTTCTTAAAAAGTCTGCGCGCGTCCCCCTTTTGACTTCAAAATGAATGTCTGTCCATCCATCCATCCATCCATCCATCCATCCCGCTTATCCTCATTAGGGTCGCGGGGTCGCTGGAGCCTATCCCAGCTGACATAGGGCGAAGGGCGCCAGTCCATCGAGGGCACATATAGGGACATACAACCATTTTACATTACATTACATCACATGTCATTTAGCAGACGCTTTTATCCAAAGCGACTTACAATAAGTGCATTTCAACCTAGAGGACAAACATTTACTCTCACATTCACACCTATGGGCAATATAGAGATCAATTAACCTGCTGCAAGTCTTTGGACTGTGGGATGAAGCCGGAGAACCCGGAGAGAACCCACGTTGCCACGGGGAGAACATGCAAACTCCACACAGAAGGACCGCCTCGACCGGGAATTGAACCCACGGGCCTCTTGCTGTGAGGCGACAGTGCTAGCCACTACACCACCGCGCAGCCTGCAAAGTGAATGTATCGTCTTAAAAATCCAGATTGAAGCTTTTTGTCTTTGCTTGAGAACAAGAGGACACGAAGTAATGAAAAACCTGCCTTTGATTCACAGTCTGTACTCAGAGATGTGACACGCTCAGGATTCATTTGACATCCACGCCCCCCAAAGCTCCATCAGCTGGTGTACTGCAGGCTGTGACACACACACACACACACAGACAGACACACACAAACACCTCCCTTCAGTGTTTAGTTACCAAACACGTCAATATTTGCCGTGAGCTTGACACCACAACCCTCCCTCGAGACCCCCGAGGCGTCTGTGTCTCTCTCTCTCTCTCTCTCTCCCTCCTGCACGGTCAGCGATCACCGTCCCTCCCCATCGTCTGTGTGTGTGTGTGTGTGTGTGTGTGTGTGTGTGTGTGTGTGTCAGCACGTTGAGACGAGATGCCGCCGTACACGTGTTGTTGATGCTGCGTGTGACGGAGGCCGATCCCAGCTGACTCTGGGGGAAGGCGGGGCCAGGAGACCGACAACCAATCACACGCTCACACCGACGGGCCAATCAGAGCCTTCAATTAACCTGCGGCGCATGTCTTCAGACTGAGGGGGGAAGCTGGACTGGAACAGAACATGCAAACTACACACGGAAGGGGAACCCAACCCGGTCCCCCGAGACCGGGAACCGAACCCCGCGCCCCTCGATCTGGGAGATCCGTTTATCGCATTTCCACCGGTGATTTGCTTCGGCTTCCGGTTTCTCGCAGTTTTTCTCTGTGTGGAGAAGTTTGAAATGACCTGGGGGCGTCATGTCATCACCAGGGTTCGTACGGTCATGGAAAACCTGGAAAAGTCATGGAATTTTAAAATGGTCATTAAAGTTCTGGAAAAGTCATGGAAATGTGTTATAATCACGTGTTCATTTAGGCCGACTTTGAAATAATGAATGTGATTTTTACAGAAAGACGCTCAAAATATACGCCGGCGTACGCAATCAACACGCAACATTCTCAAAATTGTTCATGTTTATACCGAGATTTCAGTTTGGTCATGGACATTGGGTGAAAAGTCATGAAAATCCATCGGTCAACATGTGTAAGAACCCTGCATCACCCCCTCCGACCCCTCCGTCACCATCGCCATGGTTACTACATTACCGTCTCCCGGTCATCTAATTACTGTTACCTGAGAGGTGTGAACATTGTCGCCGTCTGCTCCGCGTCTTTTCCTCTCGCCTCCCAGCCGCGTGACGCCACTCGAATGTGAGAAGAAATCACCTCTCTTTTTTTCACGTTGCCGACATCTAAAGAATAACGGCGGTACGCGGCGGCTTTAATAAAGAGTTCAATCTAGCGGCGGCGAGGCGGCTTTGGGCGGCCGTAAATGTCGCCTGACCGTCACAACACCCCAGAAAGGTCACGCTACCGGAGCCGTGATCGGGGATGCGTTATTAGTTGTTGTTTTTCATTCCGGGGAGCATGAAAGACGGTCCGCATTACCCGAGGAGAGAGACAATAACGACGTCAATCCCGACGCAACGCGTCGTCTCATGGCCGCGTTCTCCTCCGTCGAGCGGCACAGGAAATGCATTTATTCTCTCTAACCTTTTCTCTTTGTTTGTGTGTTTTTTTTTGCTGACATTTCAAAAGTTGGCTCTAAAATGTGCCTGAAGCGCAGCTGAAACCAGTGGAAGAAGTTCAGCCTGCAGCCGCGTTGATGCTTTTCTCTCTCTCTCTCTCTCTCTCTCTCTCTCTCTCTCTCATAATCTCTTCTCACGTATTTCTTGTGTTCTAGTTCCTCCTTTGCGTGTTCCCCTCTCCGTTCTTTCCTCCGTGTCTCTACCTCCCTCCTCCCCGTGAGGAGGCGTCTCTGGGGCTGAAGGAGGAGGCGAGCGCGCCGCCGGCGTTTCACGGGCGAGTCGGCGAGTCGTGGACGCGGTCAACGACTCCGCTGGCGAAGCAATTACAGTGCAGGGCCCAACTTCTCCTGGAGTGTGTGAGAGAGCGGGAGAGAGAGAGAGAGAGATTGTGCAGAGAGAATGGTGAAGAAATGCAATCCGTGCTTTTGTCTAGACGCTCTGCTCATCCCACCACGGAGAAGCCCTGCAGGAACAGGGCCGCACTCTCTCTCTCTCTCTAGCTCTCTCTCTCTCTCTCGCGCTCTCTCTCTCTCGCTCACTCTCTCTCTCTCTCTCTCTCTCGCTCAATCTCCAGCTCTCTCTCTCGCTCTACAACTCTCTCTAGTTTTCTCTCTCTCTCGCTCTATCTAGCTCTCTTGCTTGCTCTCCAGCTCTCTCTCTCCAGCTCTCTCTCTCCAGCTCTCTAGCTCTCTCTCTCTAGCTCTCTCTCTCCAGCTCTCTAGCTCTCTCTCTCTCTAGCTCTCTCTCTAGCGCTCTCTCTCTCTAGCTCTCTCTCAAGCTCTCTCTCTCCAGCTCTCTAGCTCTCTCTCTCTAGCTCTCTTTCTCCAGCTCTCTAGCTCTCTCTCTCTAGCTCTCTCTCTCCAGCTCTCTAGCTCTCTCTCTAGCTCTCTCTCTCTCTCTCTCTCTCTATCTATCTAGCTCTCTCTCAAGCTTTCGCTCGCTCGCTCGCTCTCCATCTCTCTCTCTCTCTCTCTCTCTCTCTCTAGCGCTCTCGCTCTCTTTTTCTCTCTCTCTCTCTTGAAATTGATAACAATTATTCTTGTAACTTGTGACATGATAAAGTCTGGGGTCGTCAGAGGAACGCCTACATGTCTGAACGTCAAAGAGCTCAATGTGTATCTTGAATGAAACATACATGTGTGTGTATATATGTATATATATATATATATATATATATATATATATATATATATATATATATATATCTACATGCACATATGAGATATTTTTTTCAAGGCCGGGAGAGAACGTTAAGTTCTCTCCATCTTTTTTCTTCTCTGCTTGTTCAGACTGTTGATCAGACTCTGACTTTGACCCAAACCACAAGTAGCATCCGACAGTACAGTTACAATTCATGAAAACGACGTTCATGAAATCTCAAGTATCACACTGATTTGCATCCTGCTAATTAAATTACTTTGTAAATGTTTTATTCAGCATTACAGCGGGGTTTCTTGCTTCTTCTGTGCACCAGCTGCATCCTCTCTCCTCCAAAAGACCTAAAGGTGACTGTAATCAGAGGAGGAGAAGTCTGCGCCTCTCTCCACATCGGAGTTTCACCATCCTTGATTCCCGAGATAATGAAAACTCATTAAACGGCGTTCGTTGGGTGTAACCAGGGAGATGGAGGTCACGTGTAAGTCTGACAGTGATTATTGCAGAAAAGAAACTTCTCACAGTGTGTGTGTGTGTGTGTGTGTATGTGTGTGTGTGAGTGTGACTTCATTTCGAATGACTCCGATGTAATTTAGTATCCCTGCTGTTGGATATTATGCTTCCTGTTATCCAAATGATTCTTCTGACTTCTCGGTCCTCCGACGATATAAATGAAAAATGTATGTTGTTATGCCTCGAATGCCAAAATTGAAAAACTCTGAGAATATTGAAAAATCTCTCCTGGCTCCGAGGAGAGAAGCGGCACATTAACGGTACTCAGGTGAGGGCATTGTTATGATATTTAGAGCCCCAGGAAGCTGTGATTGCCTCTGGCATCCGTCTTTGCGGGAATGAAGCTGATTTTTGTTTTTCAGGAGAGGAAAAATACATTTCGTTTTTGTTCTTCTCGCCACTGAAGGAGCTTTACTTTGTGCTGGAGGAGCGATGGATGAAACGCTGTCTGGAGGGGATGCAAAGTGGAGGAAGAGGAGGCACTTCTCAAATGTATCTGCTAGCAAAAGTGTTTTGGGGGGCCTGTCGGGGGGCTCCTGGGTTCTGCAATGACATGGCGTCTTCACATCGACACATTCTCTTTGTTTGGAGAACGGTAAATCACGTTTAAATCTCTGCGTCACGTGTGAAATACGAGCCGGGCGGTCGGATTCCCTCCGCGTTCGGAGGCTCCGTGATTTGTGCCGAGTCAGCATCTCTCCCCCTCCGCCACCTTTTCCGGGAGATGAATAATATCGGCGTCGCGAGGCCCCAAATATAAGTCGCTCATTTGTGAACCGATTTCTCCGGCGTGGCGTCTCCCGGGAGCGCCGGGCGCCGCCTGTTTACGAGCAATTAGGAGGCGGGATAAACACTGTTGCTCCAGGTAATCGGGCCCGACAGGTTCCACACCGAGAGAAATGAAGACCCCGTGTCTGGGATCTGGAAGTGGGATAGAGATGTCGGGCCTTTCTCAAAATAAGTGGAGGATTTATAGGCGCGTGTCGGGAGTTACGATGGAGGGCTTTGCTTTGAAAGGAGGACACCTGAGACGGGTCGCCTGGAGCTACAAGGGAGGAGGAGGCCCCTCAGGGAGGAGGAGGCACCTCCACGATCTGTGGGATGATATGTGTGTGTGTGTGTGTATTGCAGCTGAGGGGATAATGAAGAGAATGAGGCCTCAGTCTTATTTTTTTTACCAGAGGTGATTATTCCACTATTAAAATTCATTTTTTCTCTCTCACCCAGACGTGAGTATAAACCCTTTTTCCTCTTGGTTCTCGGATGAGAGAAAGACATCAAAGTCTTTTGGGGGATCTTTGAGAGATGGAGAGTCGTACCATAAGAGGACCCCACTCGCAGAGCTCCTGAATAATTAAGGCCGTCCAAGTGTAGCTCTCTAATAATAAAAAAAAAAAGGTGGAAGTGGAACCGGCGGCACTCTCTCAACTCTCCTCGACTTCCACCTCGGGGCTCAGCGGCTCGTGTTCGGCTCTTCTCTTCTTTTTTTTCGCCTTCTGCTTCCAGTGCAGGTGTTGGACTCAAATTGCTCCGCAGTGCAGAGTTCACTGGATGGAAAATTGCCGTGCTTCTGAAAGTGCGAGCCATTGTTCGCGTCCCCCCCCCTCCCCTCCCCCAACTCGGCGCCGGCCTCATTGTAAAGGACTGGAGAGGTAAGCCGCGAGTAATGAGGAATGGGCGCGGGGCGGCGAAATGAAATGCACACATTTACAATTCGCTGATGTGAGGATCGACGAACAACGTATCCCCCCCCCCCCCCCCCCCCCAAAGTCCAGACTTTCATGTTCAGCCTTTCAAGGGGGGTAAAAGAAAGAAAAGAGCAGTTTATTCCTTTTCTGAGAAAACCCATCTCTCAGCGCTGAAATTGTATTTCGGATCACGAGTTTCGGAGTCTTATAAAACAAATATATATATTTCCAGTCAGGAAATGTCTTTTGAGTCACGGCGGGTGAGGTGTAGTTAAAGTTTGCGGAGATGCTCTCTGTTGAATGATTTATGTGGGCAGAGGCTTTAAAACGGTCAAATCCAATACCATTTATAACATCGCTCTGGAAATAAGTGATCATAAATCACCAGGGCGCGCTCCAAAAATGCCATAACGGGATATTTCCTGGTGCGGCAGTATATCCTTCAGAATATTTCTACCGTTAATGGTCGAAAACGGCTGTCGATGGAGGAGAAACGCGGCTGCTCGAATACTTTTTGGAGCAGTCGCACTTTAAAGACGCTTTGAACCCTCAAAGCATTTACAGAATTCCACTTTCCCAATTTTTTTCAAAGTTATTATTTTCTTTATTGGCCCTCGAGTCACGAATCGCAGGCCGCTCTTATTCTGAAAATCCCCTCATTGCCATGCAGTCGCTGTGATTGTGTTTCATCCGCCTGCAGGATCTCCATCACCCGAGCCTGTCAGTCCCCATAGATGGCAGTCACGAGCCACAGTTCTCTTTCTCCACACGCACACACACACACACACACACACACACACACACACACACACACACACACACACACACACACAGTCTGACTCTCGTGCTTATGCAGCCTCACACACCTGCATGCGAAAAAATTAGCGTTCACCTGAAAGCGGTGGAGAACTGCAACGTGAAAAAACACGAAGCAGAGGAATTTGTCTGTCCCCGGCACACAGCCGGCGGCCGGAATACAAATGGAGAGACGAAGAGCGGCGCTCCGCCGTCGCATGAATGTTTAATGGCGTGCGCTAACAACCCCGCGTCTTCGCCGTCCGATCGGTCACCGTAATAAAAAGGAGGGGGGAAAAGATGGCGGCGGGCATAATCAAACCTCTTCGGAGGAAAGTGGGTCGGACAGAGTTTATAGCGGCTCCGTGGCCTCGGCTGGAGTTTTGACGAAGACGAGTTGCAAAAACAAAACAAAAAACAGCCTGTGATGACCCAGAAACATCTGCCCCCCCGCTGATGTGTCCTTGGATACGACACCGAAGCCCAAATACAGACTCCGGGGCGCTGTCCTTCTTTATCTCTAGCGTGAGCCGTGGAGCCGAGCAGGAGGAACGGGGAAAAGACTTAACTCCCCTCCGAAGAATCAATAGTGTGTTTCCAGAAGAGAGGCGCTTAATATTCGGAACAGTGGGCCGGAGTCGCATGAAATGTGAAGCACATTTACAAAGAGCCTCCATAACACGCCGACCTTTCACTCAGCCGGAGACTGAAGCTGTAGCTCTGTTCCAACAGGGAGTGTTAAAGGAAATGTACAAGGGAATATATATGTGTGTGTGTGTGTGTGTGTGTGTGTGTGTGTGTGTGTGTGTATACATATATATATATATATATATATATATATATATATATATATATATATATATATATATATATATATATATATATATATATATATATATATTAGAGATGCACCGATCAGGTTTTTTGGGCCGATCACTGAAATCAGTGTCAGCCGATCACCGATAATACCGATCACCGATCACCGATCACTGAAATAGTATCTGCCGATCCCATAATACCGATCACGGCGTCGATTGAAGCATTCAATTTATTGTGTAGCATTACTTCCTAGGACTATGAGGAAATACACATCTAAAAGCACCTCAAACATTAAAGAAATTACAGATTTGTATATGTTAGTGTATGATTTGTCGACATCTTATTTTGAAAAACGGATGTTGTTTCACGTGGCTCTTTCCGCTAACTTTGCAAAACCGGATGTTGTGTCATGTAAATCCTTCCGCTAACAGTTAGCATTGCTAACTGTATGAAAACCCTCGCGCGCTCCTGATCGAATGCGTGTGCCTTGAGCATCAGTCTATAGGGGCTCAGACATGTGAGCATCAGTCTATAGGGGCTCAGACATGTGAACATCAGTCTATAGGGTCAGACATGTGAACATCAGTCTATAGGGGCTCAGACATGTGAACATCAGTCTATAGGGGCTCAGACATGTGAACATCAGTCTATAGGGGCTCAGACATGTGAACATCAGTCTATAGGGGCTCAGACATGTGAACATCAGTCTATAGGGGCTCAGACATGTGAACATCAGTCTGTAGGGGCTCAGACATGTGAACATCAGTCTATAGGGGCTCAGACATGTGAGCATCAGTCTATAGGGGCTCAGACATGTGAGTGTCGGTGAGTTGACCCAGAGGTTCAACTCGGGGGACGGGGTGCCGCTCGGTGGTGAGGATCCCCTCACAGACCTCTCACTCTTCGGCACTCGGCGGCGCATTGTCTCCGTTGCGGCGCGCGGAGATTGAAACGTCTCTGATAATATTTCTCGCAGATGTGACGTCATCTGATCGATCGGTTTGATCGGCTGTTTTGAGAACGCCGATCAAAACCGATAATGGCAATATCGGCCGATAATGGCAATATCGGCCGATATTGATCGGCGCCGATCAGATCGGTGCATCCCTAATATATATATATGTGTGTGTGTGTGTGTGTGTATTTATATATATATATATATATATATATATATATATAATGTGTGTGTATATATATGTATATACTTTTTTACATTTTCTTTTCCCCTTTTAATAACCAGTCGGATGGTATTTATTACGTGTTATTTCCTTTTTTACCTCCAATTATTTAATAAACTAAATCATACCCGACACACGGCACAGTCGTGGTGTCATAAGAAGAACCTCATATTAATACAATTTGTTAAACTTCTCTTATAACCTCTTCCCTCCTCATAACACACACTCGGCCAACTACACACACTCTTCCAGCTCTATAAATGGGGCAGCGGTGTTGTTGTGTCCCTCTTTAGCTTCAGTTGTTGACA
This sequence comes from Liparis tanakae, assembly GCA_036178185.1. NCBI lineage: Eukaryota > Metazoa > Chordata > Actinopteri > Perciformes > Liparidae > Liparis > Liparis tanakae. The sequence goes on from CM070089.1 coordinate 5,235,112, forward strand.
CTGTGGGGGGGGGGGGGGGGGGGGTAATGTGTCAAAGGCACCGACACTAATGTAACGCGATCGGCTCCCTCCTAATGAGGTGAAATGCGACGGCGTCTCACTCGACGATCAATCACCAGCCAAACACCCATTTGTGCGGCGGCCCGGCGTCGGTGTGAGTCGACGGTTAGCAGCAGGCGGCGAGCTAACGACGCGCCGCGGAGCACCGGCCGATGATGACGAGGCACTTTTTACAAAGCTCGACAGACGCTGCAGTAATTACCTTGCAATCTTTTCTTGAACAGCAGGTCGTCTGCAGTTTAATATTCCGGAGAACTAGAAATAACACTTAACCCTTTAAGTCCTCACGTGTACTCCTCGGGGTACGAGAGATTTAAAAAAATATATGTTTCAAATTAGTATCCTATTAAGAAACCCTTTAAAAATAGTTATTTAATTCATATTCAATTAAATGTAAGTTCATAAACTTAATTGGATATATTATATTCTAAATCGGACACTGATGGCCCAGGGCTGTTTTACATCTTTTTACTTGGGGGACCACACGGGGACCACTGCTCTACTGGGTATTGAATTAGTTATTTAATCGATTGAAGATCGATATATTCTTTAAAAAAAGAAGTTTAAAAAGAGATGTTTCAAATCAGTTTGTGGTCTTTTTGATTTGTTATCAGTGAATGTCTTAGTTTATAAACTCTCTATATATGAGATGAGCGGCGTTGCAGGAGGGCGTTCCGGCTGATTGAAACAGGAAGTGGCGTTTGGCCTGCGCGGCTCACACTTCTTATTATTATGCATGTGACTTTCGCAAAATTGCAGCTTTTCAGCATTTTCATACGTCAAGAAGACATTTTCTTTCTTCTTTCTGCTCTCATTGAGACCAAAAAACAAGGTGTGTACCGAGTGTGCAGCGTCGTGACACACACTCGAGGTTGTGATAAAGCTCTCGCTACGAGTGTAAACGGGAGCGTACGCGTGCGTCAGCCCGCACTCGAACATGTGCTCAGACGTTGTTTTTTTTGCGCGACGCCGCCAGCCCGAGTCAAACTAATTGGCGCTTTTACCTTAATTGCCGTGTGCTCGACGGCGCCCCCCCCCGGGTCCTTCAGCTAATGACGATCACCTGCAGATCGCTGGTGATTGGATCACATGCCTCGCGGCGAGCCGCGCCGAAGCGCCGCCGACACGCTCCGTCGGATAATTGGGCGATAACTCAATTTGAGGAAGGCGGCAATTAGACCGGAGAGGAACGTCTTCTGAGTCCGATTACGGCGAAGCGTGCGGCTGACGGAACGGCGTCGCCACGCTCATCGGGCACAGACGGTTTCAGCAACATTATAGACAGTGCAGATATTTTTATTACAGGGTTCGTACGGTCATCGAAAACCTGGAAAAGTCAGGGAATTTTAAAATGCTCATTTCCAGGCCTGGAAAAGTCATGGAAAAA
>CM070089.1:5241558-5284058 GCA_036178185.1 Liparis tanakae
AAAGATTTATAACGGCAAAACAAAATCAAACATTGTAAAATTAATGCACTCAGTTCTTGGTTGAGAATCCTTTTGCACGGATTACTGCATCAATGCGGCGTGGCATGGAGGCAATCAGCCTGTGGCATTGCTGAGGTGTTATGGATGCCCAGGATGCTTCAATAGCGGCCTTAAGCTCATTTGCATTGTTGGGTCTGGTGTCTTTCAGCTTCCTCTTCACAATACGCCACAAATTCTCTCTGGGGTTCAGGTCAGGGGAACTGGCAGGCCAATGGAGGGCAGTAATGCCATGGTCAGTACACCAGTTACTGCTGGTTTTGGCACTGTGGGCAGGTGCCAGATCATGCTGGAAAATGAAATCCTCATCTCCATAGAGCTTTTCAGCAGACGGAAGCATGTAGTGCTCTAAAATCTTTTGGTACACAGCTGCATTTACTCTGGACTTGATGAAACACAGTGGACCAACACCAGCAGCTGACATGGCTCCCCAAACCATCACTGACTGTGGGAACTTCACACTGGATTTCAAGCAACTTGGATTTTGCTCCTCTCCAGCCTTTCTCCAGACTCTGGCGCCTTGACTTCCAAATGAAATACAACACTTGCTTTGGTCTGAAAAGAGGATTTTGGACCACTCTGCAACTGTCCGGTGTTTTTTAAGGCTCAGGAAACCCTTGCAGGTGTTTCGAATAACTTAGACGATTCAAGTCATTAGTTGAATACCCTACTAGCATACTTTTTGAAGATTTCTAATATTTATAGTTTGAGTTTTCTTAAGCTGTAAGGCATAATCAGCAATATTAAAAAAATAAAAGGCTTGCAATATTTCAGTTGATTTGTAATGAATCCAGAATGCATGACATTTTAGTTTTTTTAATTGCATTACAGAAAATAAAGAACTTTATCACAATATTCTAATTTTCTAATTTTCTTTGTATATTAATATATTTTATATATGAATATATATATATATATATACAATAATCTAATACATATATAAATATATATATATATATATATATATATATATATATATATATATATATATATATATTTATATATTATAACGCACTCCTCTCCAGTCTACGCTCTGGGGTTTTACGCCTGAAGGGGTCTGAAGTCTCCGTGTGATGTATTTGTTCTAAAGGAAATAGACGTACCCATATGTACCAAATGGGGGAGGAGGAGGGGGGGTAATTAATCATGCGATGGTGTGAGATGTGAGATCCGCCTCACTGGGTCGCAGCGATGTCTTCACTGCGATATAAGATACGTAATATTGTTGACAAGGCAACCACCGCGTGGCCTTTCTTCTTCTTTCCTTCACCTCTCTGTCCACGTCGTACGCCCGACAGCGCCTCCACACGTTTGACGACACGTTTTGGCGGCGGCCTGACGGGAGACGACGGAGCCGCGTCATGTGACATCAGCGCGGCGAGCGCAAGCGCCTCATCCCGTCTGTCGGCCGAGGCGAGGCCATTTCACACTCGCTTGGACTTCAACGCCGCTTCCTGTCTGCGTCTCCCGGCTGAACTCCTCATCTTAACCCGACCGTATCCATGTGGATGGAGCCGGTCCCCATAGTAACCGTGTCATTGTCGTGAGACCATTGTTTTACAGCTTGTGAAGCTGTGCACAATGACCTGTCGTGACCTTTAGTGTGACCCCAGGCTCACTCGACTCTCCCAGGTGTATTCACAATGTAGAGCTACAGTTTCTAGAAGAGAACCGTCCGATTCTTATAAAACTCTCTGGGTGTCATGTTTTCATACCGGATCACAGCGCATTCTACCCGGGGTGTTTTTTTTTACCTTTGCATTGAACATGCAGAAGGTTATGTTTTGATCGCCGTGTATTTATTTATTTATCTATTTATTTATCTATTTATTTATTTGTTTGTATGAGTGTAATTCGCATAAGTCAAAAAGTATTAAACCAAATTAGTAAAATTTGATTCGATTTTGGGACCGATCGGGTCAAAGGTAAAGGTCAAGGTCATGAAAAGGTCAACATCTTTTCTTTACCATAGCGCGGTCAATTTGTATCCAATTGTCATGCAACTAATGCCAACATGGTTATAATGCAATGCCCAATCTTGTGATATGCGAAGGTATGCGCTCTACCGAGTGCCCGTTCTAGTTTATTTTGCGGAGGGCGTTTTTACTCTTTCGGTTCACGCTCAACAGTTAAATTTAGCACCACAACAAATGTTGAACGAATGGTATCAACTCCAGAGCTGCTGGAACGCCCCGTGAGACTCGAGAGGACGCGGGGTCGTCTATTTCTGGCTGAGCTGCATCTCAAATTAATCTTCAGGTTACCAGCTTTACAGATTTAAAATAACAAAGTATATATATCGCACAGAGGCGGCGTGGACGATGTGAATCCGATGCGATGCTTTAACGGCGGTAGCGGCGGTAAGCGCTCCGGCAGGTGAGCGTAGTGAACGACCTCATTAACTGGAGAAGTGTAACTGGAACTAAAGAGCTGTTAACGGCTGCTTCTCACTCCACGATTCATCGTCGCGTCGGGGTTATTAAAGACGTGAATTCAAACGACATCCGTCTGATTCTCGATCCTCTGAGAGTTGAGAGAAGCCCTCATCGGCGTAGTCTTGATCACGGGACGCAGAAACCTGCATATTTGGCACCATTTTACACCATTATAGTTCAGAGAAATAATAACCATGAATACCTGGATGAATACAGATTGGGTAGAAATGCTGTGGAGATTGAGTTTTTCTTTGAGCTGTGACTCCCCCGTCCCCCTTTCGCAATATGTCGAAACCTGACTTCCAAAGTAGAGAGGTTAGGTATGACCTTTTTATTTATTTTTTACGACGAAAAACAGCAGCAGTGATTGTGGAAATGGCCGTATCCAATTTGAGAGAGGTGGTCGGCGTATGAATCGGAACCCAAAAGACAAAGCGGCGTAAGAGTACGGCTTTCAGGGTCAAAAGGTCACGGAGGGTGTTTGCGACGTGCACACAGCGCCTCTGGTGGGATTGGAGTCGCAGGTGGAACCCCGAGCTCACCTCCACCTTCTGCAAAGGGCTCTTTGGGCTCGGGCAGCGCTTCTCTCCGGTGTTTAAAGCGGGACTTTTTTTTTCTGCAGCAGCAGCCGGGGGCTTTCAGCTCCGACCGACACTCAGGCCGCCACATTTAGCTCCGGGGTCCGGGCGAGGAAGGCTTCTCGAGGATCGGGTGCTTGAATATAGATCAGTGCAGGGACAGAGGACGGTGTTCCCTCTGTGGGGGGCGGGATTTATAGCGTAGGAATGAGGAAATGATGACGATTACAGGGAGAGTCAGGGGGGGTTATTATGCGAGTTCCTGGGTATTAAATGCTTATTTGTTATTGTTGTGTATTTTATTCAGTTAATTATTGCAAACATTTGTCGATATACTGTAATGTACAAAACAGAAAGAATGAAAAAGTATTGGTAGAAGCAACACATGCTTATATATTCCTATCCTAAATTCTTATAATCAAATAAATCAGAAAATTAATATAAAATAAAGAAACATGATAAAGTCAATTTAAATATATATATATTTGTATATATAAAATAAATATATTTTAATTATAAAAAATACATTTTATATATATATATATATATATATATATATATATATACACACAAATACATCTTCCATATACATAAGTTTCAATCCGCACTTCAAATATTGTTTTATAAATAATCCTTTTGAAAACCTAAAATAAGTGGACCATTCTTATATCCATGTTAACGTTGTTCCATAATTGGACTCCTACAATAGAAATACATACTCCTCTTAAGATTTGCACATTTTCTATCGTGGTGCCCACAATTTTACCTCCTCAATTAAGATCATTTGCTTTCCTCGGTGGCGGGAGCCACGTTCTTGTGTGTTCTGTAATGTTATACAGAAAAAACCCTGTTCTACACATTCCACAGAAATCCTCGCCATATCACGCCGTGTATTGATGAAAACGGACCGTTCTGCTTCAGGCAGCTGGTGGTGCCGAGTGGATCGCCATGGCGATGTGCGAACTGGAGATGGCCGGCTTTAAAGCAACAGAAGGAAGGCGCCCCACGTAATCACCTGAGGGGCTCGGAGAGAGAGAGCTAGAGAGAGAGAGGGGGAGAGAGAGAGAGCTAGAGAGAGAGAGAGAGAGGGAGAGAGAGAGAGAGGGGAGAGAGAGAGAGAGAGAGAGGGGGAGAGAGAGAGAGGTTTTGAGCAATTTCTTAAGAGGCAACTCACGTTTCTTTCTGTGTAAATCAAATATACAGGAGCTGTTTGACTTCTAAAATACAGAGTTTACTTTTGGGCTACTCCTCCTCAGTGGCAGCTCCTTCAGTCCTTCAGTCCTTCACTCCTTCACTCCTTCACTCCTTCACTCCTTCAAACTCCACAACCGGGGACCCGTCTGGAAGCCAGTTGTTTTTTATGATTTCACCACTTGATGTTGAGTTGATGCCGTCATACTCATCGGTTGTGGACTTATCAACAGAGCTGTGTGTGTGTGTGTGTGTGTTGGTGTGTGTTGGCGTGTGTTGGCGTGTGTTGGCGTGTGGTGGAATTGCCGAGGTTGGAAGCCCATACTGATATTTTAATGAGTCTGATTATCCAAACAGCTGTCTGCTGGTACTCCCCCTGACTTTAACACACACACATACACACACACAGACACACACACACTCACACTACAAGCTACTATGTGACTTATGAAGTCTTCGTGTCTCTGTGGGTTTTAGATTCACACGTATATCGAAAAGCAACGCCGTGTAGCGATGCGTCTACCGAAATGTCACATGCTCGGGTATTTCATCGTATTGTGTATCTTGTAAACAAAGAAATCCCCCGTGGGGATGAATGAAGTACAGCTCATGTAATCTGAGCTCACATTTGGGCTCAAGAGTCTGAAGACACAAGTCAACGCTCAAGACATCTCCACAGCCTGTTTCTGACTCTCTCTCTCTCTGACTCTCTCTCTCTGACTTTTACTATCTATCTCTCTCTCTCTCTCGCTGTCTCTCTCTCTCTGACTCACTCTCGCTCACTCTCTCTCTCTCTCTCTGACTCTCTCTCTCTCTGACTCTCTCTCTCTGACTCTTACTATCTATCTATCTCTCTCTCTCGCTGACTCTCTCTCTCTGACTCTCTCTCTCTCTGACTCTCTCTCTCTCGCTCACTCTCTCTCTCTCTGACTCTCTCTCTCTCTGACTCTCTCTCTCTGACTCTGCCGGCCTCCTGGGGGAATCACACAACACCTGCTGAGCTCAGACGCCGGTGATCCTGCTGAACACGGCAACAATGATGCCGGTCCAACCATCTGGAGAGGGTGGGAGAGGGAGAGAGAGAGGGAGGGAGAGAGAGAGAGAGAGAGAGAGAGAGAGAGAGAGGGAGGGCAGTTTTTTATGGTGGGAGGAGAAGCACGATTGGTAAATCATTTAAATCCTAACTGTGAAGCTTCGGCATGTCTTTCCCAGATCACTCAATGTAGCAGGAACAATTTATGTTTTTCATTCATTTCATTTTTCCACATTGTTATGAGTTCAATCAAATACAATTCATCCCTATTCTTTGTCTTAGTTGTTTGTCTTAGTCGTTTATCAAACAGAACTGAACAATGCTCTGCCTCCGGCTCCCTCGGCGTGACAACGAGCCGCTGTCCACTTTATTAGGAACGCCCGGCGGGATGCGTGTCGGCATGAAGCCGAGCATCGGGAGGGGAAGGAGCTCAGAATGGATGTTTGGTGGCCGACAGTTTGGGTCTTCCTCACTGCCAACCACCAAGATGAGGTCACGCTCCAGAAACGACCTCCACGGCCACCAGATCTCGCTCTGACGGAGCGGCGTTGGGCTGTGGTGGAACGGGGAGATGCTCGCCAGAGATACGATGATGTCATCTCGACATGGACCACGATCTCTGACTCATGTTTCCAGCAGTCTGTTGAATCCATTAAGAATCAGGGCAGAAAGCGAAAGGGTCCAACCCGGTACTACCAAGGTGTACCTGATGTCTCTCTCTCTCTCTCTCTCTCCCCACCCACCCCGACTTCTCATCACACGTCCTATGAAGATGGCGAGCGTCTGCACACACGCTGTTTTCTCTCCGGTGTTTCGTATGATGTAACAGACAGACAATCTGACATGTTCTCGGTTCCACCGCGGTGTAGTGGCTCCAAATAACAAAGCTGTGTGTGTGTGTGTGGGGGTGTTGGTGTGTGTGTGTGTCTTGATCTCTGAAATGTCTGAACAAGCGCACAAGTGAAGGAAAGAAGTAGATGATGTCGTTGCCAGAGCAGGAGAAGAAGAGAAGAGGGACGACCAATGGAAAGGTTGCGTCACCGGAGTGGGCAAGCATTCTCGATGGAGAAGAGTTGGGAGAGTCAATTAAGTGTGTGTGTTTGTGTGTGTGTGTGTGTGTGTGTGTGTGTGTGTGTGTGTGTGTGTATTTCCCCCACGTGGTTGGTCAGATCCAGGCCATGTGGACGCAATAGGGGGGGGGGGGGCATGTAAAGCAGGTGCAGTGCCCCGTGCTGCTGACAGGGGGCGTTGTAGGACCTGAGAACCTGGAGGATCCAAGAGAGGAGGACAAAAAAGGGATCTCTGTGAGCCTGGTCCCCGGCGCTTCAGCGGTCGCGCTCTCCCTCACTCGTAGCGACACACACACACACACACACACACACACACACACACACACACACAGTTCTCCCCTTTCCCGCTCTCTCTCTCTATCCCTCCCTCACTCTATCCCTCTCTCACACACTCTCTCTCCTTCGCCTCGGTGTCTCTCGGTCGCTGGTTCTCCCGCTCTCTCCTGTTCCATCCTCTCCACGCGGCGGAGCGCATGCGGAGAGAGGAGACTGGATCCCGGGCTGGCTGGATCTAGGGCAGACGGAGACTTTTTTTGGGGGGGGGGGGTGGTGGACCTGAGGGACAGGACTCTACCGGGAGGGAGGTGCGGGGAGGGGGGGGGGGGGGAGAGAGCGAGAGAGACACACACCGACGGCACAAGATCCGGCGCAAGATTTTCCATCCAGCGGAGACTATTTGCATCACGAAACCTGTGGAGAGAGAGAGAGAGAGAGAGGGGGAGAGGGAGAGAGAGCTGAACCGGCTGCTCCACCGCTGTCCGCGCAAGAGGTGCCATTTAGCGTGTGTGTGTGTGTGTGTGTGTGTGCGTGTGTGTGTGTGTGCGCGCGCGTGCATGTGCTCACCTTCTCAGGTTCATTTGCCGTTGCTTCTGTTCTCATGCTAATGTGTAATTGGCTGCTCGCGCGGCGCCTTTGACTCATCCATCCAGCCCCGCGCGCTCACAATGCAGCGAATTAGTTCTGATGGATTAAGGCTGGATGGCGCGCGCGCGTGTGTGTGTGTGTGTGTGTGTGCATGCGCGTGCACGAGAGAATGTGCCAAATAATACATCTCCCCAATGTGATGGGGACACTTCCGAACTCGGTTGTAATTATTCTCGTGTCACCCTCCTCCCGTCTCCGTGGAGGTGACGGGTCTGTCTTGCAGACGCACGTGCGCGCTACACACGCGTGCACCTCTCCCAAGCCTATCATGCTTGGATGAAGGGGGGGGGGGGGTAAATGCTATGTGGCACCGTGCCAATTTGCCGCTTTGTAGAAGAGGATGTTGAAGGTTAGATGAATGTCTTCTCAGCGCGCGCACACACGTGTGTGTGTGTGTGTGTGTGTGTGCGTGTGTTGGTTAAAGCGGCACCGTGAGGAATCCCTTAAGTACCCCCCCCCCCCTCCAGGACCTGTCCTTCCTCTCCATTTGATGTGAGTGTGAGCAGACAGATGGAGTATTTTTTGCGGTTAGGGGAAGGAGGGAGGGGGGGGGGGAGTTGATGCTTGCTCCCCCCCCTCCCCCATGGGGATCCGTCCTTGCCTTCCGTCTTCACCTCCATCCATCCCTCCGTCGGCCCTTCCATCCCTTTCGGTCTCCCGTCCCGCTGAGCCGGCGACGTCGACTGGTTTCTAAAGTGCAAGTCCAGTCCCAGAACTGGGAGTGATGTAAGAGGCACGAGAGAGGAAAAGGGAGCGAGGGAAGGAAGGAAGGAGGAAGGGAGGGAGGCGAGAATGGAAGTAAAAATAGCCCCCGGGGGAGTCCGCCGGTGATTTATATGTAGACATTTCTCCACACGTGTTTGGCCACAGCTCCAATTAACACCTCCACCAATCGGCGCCGCGCCTGACGGACGCCGCCTCCGGGGGAGCGGGCGTTCGTTAGTGTCGGCTGTGTTTGTTTGTGGGGATTTGGCAACATTCACATTGTTTTTTGAACTTGTTTTTTTCGGGATTTCTGGGTCATTTGTCGCAGCAGTGAGTTTTTTTCTTCTTTTTCAGCTTCCAAGTTTTTTGGAAGCTGCACAGAAAACCCGAGCGAGTCGATTTATTTGTGGACACACCCAGCTGTCCTGCTCCTGGTCCGGGGCTGAGTCGGTGGTTTCTCCTCCAACCATTGCTCCACTTCCACAGGAGGGGAAGGAAATACAGCCTCCCATGTCAGAGTGATTGAGTGTGTGTGTGTGTGTGTGTGATTCTGATTACTGACTCCCGTCCCTTGTGCTCCTCCAGGGGGCGTGATCGACAAGGACCTGCGTCACTACCTCAACCTGCGCTTCCAGAAGGGCTCGGTGGACCACGAGCTGCAGCAGATCATCCGGGACAACCTCTACCTCCGCACCGTCCCCTGTGAGTCACCTTTCCCCCCCCCCTCCTACCTCCTACCTCCTCACCCTGTCTCACCTCCTCGAGCGAAGCCCCTCTCGAGGCGCCCGCCTCTGGCTTCACTCAGGGAGATCGTCCGCTGCCATAATTGCAAATATACCAAACTAGGCGATGACACACAGGCTCCGCCCCACGTCCTCGTCCTGGTGGGGCGAGGGCGCCGGACAAATGTCCATCGTCTGTGCAAACCCGATCTGCAGATGGTTTCTTTCACAGCGCCAGAACGTCACCCGGAGAGCTTTGAAGTGTCCCGTGGAGCTAACATTATCATATAGATTAGCACCTCCATGCTACGCCCGCTAATGACTGAGTACTCACCGTCTGCGCACGCCGCTGAGTAACGACCCGCCCGGCTGCACGCGGACACCGCGGCGTCGCTTTAAGTCTCATTATCATTTGTTTCCATCTCCAGCCGGAGGTTCACTTTTTCTTTTCTTTTTTTCTTTGTCTTCACTGCCGAATCCGTTTTTAAATGCTGGATGTAACATTCGGACACGTGTCGCGCCCGATAACGAGGAGCACCGCAGGCGTTGGATCAAGTGTCCGACGCCAGGGAGCGATGAGACGCTCCCTTTCCACTTCCAAGCCCCCCCCCCCCCGAACTCCGGTTGCGTGGCGCTAATCAATTAGCCGCCGCGGTGTTGTTGGTTTAGCTCGTCTGGAAGTTCAATTCTCCAGAATCGAGCGCTGAATGCGGCTCTGTGTCTTCAATTAGCCGCATTAGCTGCATCACACGGTCGAGCAGACAAACAGCGCCGACGATTTGGGGGGATTTATCAGGAAAGCTTTTCCTGTGTGTGTGTGTGTGTGTGTGTGGGGTGTGTGTGGCCTTTATCAGTCTTATTAAGCCCACTGTGGTTATATGAGCTCAGACCCACTGATGTTTAATCCATATTCTTGTGATTGCTGTTTGCCATGTTTGCCGAACATATGCTCACGGCCATCCGTCAACAGGCTGAGATATTAGAGAGTGTGTGTGTGTGTGTGTGTGTGTGTGTGTGTGTGTGTGTACATGCTCTTATCTGTGTGTAGCGAGTGTTAACTCCGTATTAGCCATTAGCCCCGTCGTGCCATTAAGCCCAGCTGTCTGTTGGCTAACGCTCCTCTGGATCCTTAATGGAGGGGCATTCTTCAAGGCCAGGAGGCTCCCTCTCTGAACAGGAGAGGCTGGTGGTGGGTGAGGGGGGGGGGTGGTGCACCTATTTGTTTGCAACAGAAGTGTAATTTTCTCCCCGATAACCAGTCGCAGAGCCGCTGCCGGTGAGGCATTACAGAGAGAGAGAAAGAGGTGAACAGTAAAGAGGGCGAACAAATGGGAGAACAAATAGAGGGGGGATGGATACAAAAGAGGGGGAGGGGCAGGGGGCGGGGGAGGCGGGAGGATGCATGGTGATGGGACACGGACTATGAAAGCCACATGAGTAAATGGACTGCAGATAAACTGTTGCAAAGAGAGAGAGAGAGAGAGAGAGAGAGAGGTTAACTGATGCCTTTGATGAAGCTTCAACAATGGGCCTCGGCGCGGCGGATGGATCCGGGCTTCAGTGGTCGACTCGTTCACACGTGTGTGTTCCACGTGTCGCGGTTCGTGACGCCACACACACTCTGCACCTTTGTAATAAAACATGTGTGTGTGCAGTTTAGTTATTTAAATGTGTTTTTTTTTAAAGCCGTCGGGCCGTCGTCCGCAGGAGGTTCTAGAGGAACCCAGGAACCCTGCTGGGGTACCGAGAGCGTTGGGCGTGTTCCAGACCTCCAGGGTCCAGACGTGGATTCTAGGTCAAAGATCCTGGGTGATTAAAAAGTGTGCTGCAGGAATAACTCTCGTTGGTCTTGTTGACGCAACTTAATAAAGCGCAGTCGGATCTCATTGGAAAAAGTCGTCCGTCAGCAGGGTCACGTGACTGAGAGGCAATATCTGCCCGGCAACGCGAAAGGTCAGCTACCCGCGATCGGGTCTCGCCATCCAGCCCTCGGTCCTTTGAAGAGCCGCTGCCCTTTGGGGCTTTGACCCGTGTGTGGAGAAACCATGTGGAGGGAGTGTCCTTTTCACCACGGAGGGAAAAGAGAAGACGGAGCGCGCTGATAAAGACACACGGAGGCATCTCTGACAAGCGGTACATCTTAGTTGGACTCCGGGGCGAGGGAGAAGAAGAGAATTCTACGCCATGGATCTGAAGTGGATCATTAAAGAAATGTAAGCGAAGCCCTCGAGTGGCGAGGAAGAGAGCGCTTCTCCAGCGGGGGGGTGTTGAGGCTGAGGCGGGGCGTCTGGGGCGGGGCGTTGGAGGCGGGGCCTCTGAGGCGGAGCGTCTGAGGTAGCGTGTTGGAGGCGGGGCCAGCTCTCAGACAAATTGCCTGGTTGAAATCGAAGGTCAAAGTGTTAATAGCCTGAGCCCAGGTGAAACCAGGCCCATCGGCTGGTAATCCACACGGATTTGACGGAGAGCGGAGAGGAATCCGCCGTGTGTGTGTGCGTGTGTGTCTGTGTGTGTGTGTGTGTGTGTGTGTGTGTGTGTGTGTGTGTGTGTATAGACGGCGAAGTGCTCGACACCGGTGGAGATCGGTTGAATTATTTAGGTCGAATTAAACTGCAAAATAAGGCAATGAAATATACAGATTTCTACGAGCTTCCAGAGGTTGGAGGCGCTCGTCCCTTCAGCCTCCAGAGCCGAGCCGGGGAAACTAAATAATCTGAAAACAGTTTCAAGTACTCGTTGTAAAGACTTCCGGAGTAAATAAGATTCAAAACACAAGTGTCTCTCGTGTTCTCTCCCCCCCCTCCAAAGATGAAACATGAATGAGCGCAGTGCCTCTGGAAATGAATATGCGTTGAAAAACAAGATATGAAGATCATCAGGATTATGTAACCGACGACTCAGTTGAACATGTATTCATTTGATGTGTTTCCTCCTCTTCCTCTTGATGCCTTTCTGTTTTAACCTTCCAACACACACACACACACACACACACACACACACCGTGACGCCCTTAGTGAAGGGCAGTGCCCGTCTTCGGCCGTCTGGCGGTAACAGAGACGATGATGATGATGATGATGATGATGATGATGATGATGATGATGATGATGATGATGATGATGAGCTCCGCTGCAGGTGAAGAGGAGCTCGGTCCGGTTCTCCTGACCTTCTCTCACGGCCTCGCTCCCCGTCGCTCTCTAACGGAGACGAGTTCACATGATGAGCTCTTTGACGTTTTACTTTATATATTAATCTATGAATATGAAGCAGAGTCCACAGCATCACCTGGACAACTATTACACAAATGAATGGCACTTAATGATGGTAGTACTTATGGTACATAGTATTACTTATGTTATTACATATGGTATTGCTTATGGTATTACCTATGGTAATACTTATGGTAGTACTTATGGTATTACTTATGGTAGTATTTTTGGTAATACTTATGGTAGTACTTATGGTATTAATTCAATTTTCAATTCAGTTTATTTGTATAGCCCAGTTTCACAAATTACAAATTTGCCTCAGAGTGCTTTACAGTCTGTACACATAGACATCCCTGCCCCAAAACCTCACATCAGACCAGGAAAAACTCCCAAATAACCCTTCAGGGGGAAAAAAAGGGAAGAAACCTTCAGGAGAGAAAGAGGAGGATCCCTCTCCAGGATGGACAGAACAATAGATGTCATGTGTACAGAAGGACAGATTGAGAGTTAAAATACATTCAAGGAATCTGACAGAGTTTATCAATAGTTCATATTTAGGCATATTCCACGATGGAGAGTTTGGAGACCTCCCAAGTGGAGGAGTGGGCGGAGTCCCAGCAGGGCAGTGGCACAGCTGGCGACAGGAACTCACGATCCAACCATCGATGGTCCATCAGCAGATATTACTTATGGTAATACTTATGGTAGTACTTATGGTATTACTTATGGTAGTATTTTTGGTATTACTTATGGTAATACTTATGGTAGTATTACTATGCTTATGGTAGTTATACTTATATGGTAATACTTATGGTAGTACTTATGGTATTACTGGTAATGCTTATGGTGTACTTATGGTATTACTTATGGTAGTACTTATATTAATGGTTATTTATGGTGTTACTTATGGTAGTATTTTTGGTAATACTTATGGTGTACTTATGGTTACTTATGGTAGTATTTTTGAATTATTACTTATGGTAGTACTTATGGTAATTACTTATGGTAGGTATTTTGGTATTACTTATGCTTATGGTAATACTTATGGTAATGCTTATGGTATACTTATGTAACTTATGTACTTTGGTAGTACTTATGGTATTACTTATGGTAGTATTTTTGGTAATACTTATGGTAGTACTTATGGTATTACTTATGGTAGTATTTTTGGTAATACTTATGGTAGTACTTATGGTATTACTTATGGTAGTATTTTTGGTATTACTTATGGTAGTACTTATGGTAATACTTATGGTAGTACTTATGGTATTACTTATGGTAATACTTATGGTAGTACATATGGTAATACTTGTGGTAATACTTGTGGTAGTACTTATGGTAGTATTTTTGGTATTACTTATGGTACATATTATAACTTATGGTATTACTTATGGTACATAGTATTACTTATGGTACATATTACAACTTATGGTATTACTTATGGTATTACTTATTGTACATAGTATTACTTTTGGTATTACTTATGGTACATTACTTATTGTACATAGTAGTACATAGAAGAAATGTAACTTTCTTGTAGTTCCTCCGGTGTAACGCGCCGCGTGTTTTGCTTTGGCCTCGACGCGCGTGAGCAACATGCGCCCCCGGTGGCGGGAAGCCGTGCCGTCGGCGGCGAGGTAACGGGGAGTCCGACCCCCGCCCGCAGGGGCGTGGAGTGTGTGTTAACGTCCGGGGCGGATGGTGTTTACTAACGAGCGAGAGACTCGCCGCCGGTCCATCTGCCGGTCCGCCGCCGCCACTTTGATCGTCGCGGGGTTTCACGGCCCAGCGGGGAATATTCACCCGCGTGTGTGTGTGTGTGTGTGTGTGTGTGTGTGTGTGTGTGTGTGTGTGTGTGGCGTGTTGCTCGTTCTCTCCGGCGCCGCTCCTCTTCCTCCTTTTTCTTTGGAGCTGCAACCTGTTTTTATTGTTGTGTTTTTTTCAGACGTTGCAATCGGCGCCGAAGCGGTGAGATCACGATGTTAGCGTTTTGTGTTTAATAGTCGGATGTCTGATGGATGAGTGTAATCATCGGGACAATAAAAAGACTAACAGCTTCCCCCGGTGCCCCTTCATTCATTATTTAGCGTCTCGGTGAGAAACCTCATAAACGGCACAAGTGTGAGACGGTAAGGGGGGGGGGGGCTCACCGCGGAGCTCTGAGCTGGGCCCCAGTGTGGAGATGAATGAGGAGCAGATTGAGGACTTGTTATTGTTTCTCACTCAACATCAAAATACACACCTGTTTGTTTGTGTTTCGTATTAAAGGATCTCCTCGTCTTCCTCCCTCCGACGAAGGTGAACCAGATCGGACAAATACCTTCAAGTCCAAACCTCCCTCCCTCCCTCTCTCTCTCTCCGTCGTCCCTCCAATGACTCTCTCCTCGTTCCCTTTCTTTTTTATCTCCCCTCACTTACTCATCGACTCATTGGAGGGTCGGGGCGGGGTTTCCATGGCAACCGTTTCCAACCCCCCGCCTGCGTCAAAGGCTCGACTCCTCTCCGAACTCTCAGCCCACTTTCTCTTTCTTCCCCTTCCGTACCCCTCCTCTTCCTCTTCCCCCCCCCTCTCCTCCTCCTCCTCCGTCTGCCTACTTCTGTCCCGTTTTCCGCGGTTGGAGTCGAGTGTCGAGACGCAGTGCGGGCGCCGGCTGCTGCTCGCCGGGTTGATGGGACTCGAACGCACGGCGGCTGGAGGAACTCCTCGAAGTCCTGAACTGGGAATAATATAAAAAGAATCAATCAGTGTGTGTGTGTGTGTGTGTGTGTGTGTGAGCTGGAGGTGATGGAGAGGTTGACTGACGATGCGCGACACAGGCGTCGGCATGCCGCGTGGCGAGCGTGACACGATGCTCGTCGGCGGACGCCTCCCACTGACGTGGCGGAGGGGAAAGTGTGAAATCTGCTCCCTAATTGGCCGCCATCTCACGAAGACTCCCCCCCCCCCCCCACACACACACACACACACACACACCCTCCAAAACTCCGGCCTTCCTCTAGTAACGGTACATAGACGCAACACCTGCGGTCGCCGTGGGAACGCCCTGCATCGTCTTGGCTGTCATGATCTGATGTCTTGAGAGATAGAGAGAGAGATAGAGGGAGAGTGTAATATTTAATGAACTAACTTTAAAAAATTAAAAAATGTAATTCATTTGCAACCTGAAGTCGAAGAGAGCCACTTCCCCGTAACTTATTCATCATCTTTTTGAGTCGGGCTCTTTAATGGCGCTCGGTGCCGCTGCTCCTCGGCGCCTCCCGTGACACGGCAGACGGATTCCTCCAGAAATACATCCGTGGAAAAAAAACGACAGCTCCCTTTCTTTTTTTTTTTAAGCCGGAGAGAATGAAAACGCCGGATAAGAGAGAGAGAGAGAAGAAAACGATGGACCTCGATGGCTTGATTGTGTCCACAAGGAGTCGCCTGGAGTGTGTCACGGACACGGAGACGTCCTCTTCAGGGCGCCGTCTGTCGCTCTATTGAATCCCATACGGAGCGGCGTGCGGCCGATGGAAGGCGTCCAGCTCAGTCCGCGCCGGGAAAACTCTCGCTCCTCTTTTTTTTTCTGGCATACGTCATCACGGTGGATGCTTCACCGTACAGCCTCAGAAGAATCCATCCAGACTTCACTCGACGGTTTGTGGATTGACGTTTTCAAGCCTCGCGTTTGCCGATTTGGCCCGTCGCCATCTTGGATTACAGTTGCCATGTTGGCCTTTCTCTTCTTTTTTTTTTTGCACCCAGTGAACAGAAGAGACCGAGTTGAAGACCTGAAACTAGAGATTGAGATATAAACTCATGTTTTAGAAGGTTTACTGGTGGAATAAATCCAGAGAGAAGAGTCATTTTCCCATAGACTTCTATACGATCAGACTTATTTCTCGCCCCCTGCTGGCCAGTTGCGAGAATGCAGGCTCAAGGCGCCGCATCGGCTTCACTCTTGGCTCTGGAGTTTTGCCGCCAGCCTTTTTCACCCAAACTCATTGAACCGGCAGGTACCAGGAAAAGGTCCGACAGTTTTATCGAAGGAACCCAGCCTTACAAAGTGTTTTTCTCCTCCCCCCCCGAACTCCCCTCTAAATGCTCCGTATCCATTTTGTCCGGACAGCAGCGAGCCCGGGATGCGCCGGCCTTATCTCTGGAGAGCTAAATGGAACCGCAAACCTTGGGCCATCATTTTAAACCCCGCTTTAAAGCCACAGAGGAGTATCTGCTCCCGCTTTCCTAAACAATGACACAGCAGAGATGGGAGTTGGGGCTGTTTCCTCAGCTCCGGGCTCCTGGAGCGTCGTGACGGGACGCTGGACGACCGCGGGGCCGCCGGCGCCGGAGGAATCTGAAATGCGTAGCGGCGCTCGTTGCTCACTGCTGAGCCGTGAGCGGGCGATGACTACGATGTATGGGAGTCTTTACGAAGGTGGATGTCTTCGTGGGTCTTCAGGTCGACTCAGACCACCGCCTTCAGGCCCACGCCTCCATGGCCAAAATACAGGCCTTTCATTGGCCGATCTCTTGCCTCTACGGCCGTGCACATTGAACTATTATTCTGAATACAAATAGCGATGAGATTATGACCAGAGGGAGGCAGTAGTCTGATTACTCATGTTAACGTCTTGTATCCGGGTCCAACTCGAGAGGAGAAAGCATCACTCTGGAGAATGACTTCTGTCTCTCAGCACGTTGACCTTTAACCTCTCTGAGTGTCTTCAAATGCTTCAGATCCCTCAGATGAGATGGATTATGCAAGTTGACCAGCTTTAATAATTGGTACAACTATTTAAATTGAGCCATTGATAAAAAAAGAAGGTATTGTCATCACTTTTGAATGAATAAACACATACAACTTATTTTTTTCAGATCAAATCTGAATTTATGAACATGAACAAATGAATTACAACCCGACGAATATTAAACGTTTAGTTGTTGACATATGCTCGTTTGTTTTAGCAGTGCAAAGGTGAAAAATCCTCCCGTTGTTATTTTGACACATTGTGAGGAAAACTGACGTTGGACTGTGTGTGTGTGTGCGTGTGCGTGTGTGTGTGTGTGTGTGTGTGCATGGAAAACCTGGATAAGTCATGAAATTAAATATATATATAATAGAGATGCAACGATTAGTTTTTTTGGCACCGATCACTGAAATAGTATCTGCCGATCCGAAAATACCGATCACGGCGTTGATTGAAGCATTCTATTTATTGTGTAGCATTATTGCCTCGGACTATGAGGAAATACATAGATAAAGCACCTCAAACATCAACAAAATTACAGATTTCTCCGTTTACACATTTAGGACTTTTACTTTGAGAAATGAATGAATGAATGAAATATACTTTATTAATCCCCAAGGGGAAATTTGGTGACAACAGAAGCAGCCCGATAAAACTAAACACAATAAAATATAAATATAAGAAAGAAAGAAAGAAAGATAGTGACAGTGCATAAAGTAAAGTGTACAAAGTGAAATATGAAAAATGTCCTAATTGATACATAAAAATTGTTTGATTGCTATTGTGTGGTAAAAACACAGAAAAACACATTGGTTTGAAACCACAATGTTTAACATGGCGTTATAGCACGATAATATATATATATATTTTCTCATCCTATAAAAATCCATGTACTGTTGCCAATTCCCGTCATTGAAATTGCATTCCTTCTCACCGGTGAATGATACTCAGAGAAATGAAATTAGCAGCTATCATCGGCGAGGAGAGAGGAGACGGGAAAGAGGAGACAGACAGGAGACAGGAGACAGGAGACAGGGGACAGGATCCCCAGCGTCCGTCTCATTAGAGGCCGTGTCCCCGTCACCGGTCTCCAGCCTTCGTGTTCATTACTGGGGCTGAATGAGTAATTGGCTCCTCTCCGGATGCTCAAGCCAAGGCCAAGGAAAGGAATGGAGGAGGAGGAGGAGGAGGAGGAGGAGGAGAGGGAACGAGGAGACAAAGCGGAGACAAAGCGGAGAAAAAGAGTCCGGGGCCTTTCCTAGCGTTGTAACCTTTCACAATAAAAGCCTGCAGATGCGCGCGGTGCATTCCGTGACTCGGTAACAGAAGCTTTGCCAGACGCCGCTCCTCTGAAAACATAAACACGAGCATCGCTGCCGGTGTGAAGAGTCCGCATCACATTCTGGCTTTCCCATTGTCCGCGTCCTCCGTGTGCAAAGGCCTCGGCCGTGCCCCCGGGTTGACCCCGTGGCGTCGGAGAGTCCTCTCTGAGACGTGACGGCGTCCTGCAGCCGCGGGTGGAGGCTCCGCCCCCGGGGCTCTGACGGTGGAGCGGGAGTCTGGAGCAATCAGAGGCAATCTGATCTTTAGGTAATGGAGAGACGAGTGCTCAGTGTGCTTGGGGAGCCTGCACACACACACACACACACACACACACACACACACACACACACACAGACTCACAAACACACACAGACACACACACACACACACATCGGAGCTCCGATTCTGTTTACCCTAGCTCCTAATGAAATATTGCATCTTTGCCACATCAGTGGGACGGGGAGTAGAGAGAGAGAGAGAGAGAGAGAGAGAGAGACTACGTTATCTCAGGCCTGTGACATCGCTCGTTCCCTCTGGAAGGCTGGGGAACAATTCAAACGGGCAGTCTTCTTCTTCTTGTTCTTGTTTTTCTTCTTCTTCTGTGTTATACTTCTTCTTTTTCTTCTGTCTCCTTCTGTCTTCTTCTTCTTCTTCTTCTTCTTCTTCTTCTTCTTCTTCTTCTTCTTCTTTTGTCTCCTTCTTCTTCAGTCTTCTTCTTCTTCTTCTTCTTCTTCTTCTTCTTCTTCTGTCTTCTTCAGTCTTCTTCTTCTTCTTCTTCTTCTTCTTCTTCTTCTGTCTCCTTCTTCTTCTTCAGTGTATTGTGCTCGTCTCCTTTCCTCCCCCCTCTCTCCTCTCCTCTGTTTGCTTGTGTCTCTGCTCCAGTGCGCTGGAAGATGTTTGTGGCTCAAGGTCAGATTGTTCTCCTGACGAACAAAGAGCCGACGCTCGTTTCCTCCTGTTCGACACGAGCGGCGCCCACCGCCGTGCTCGCCGCCGCTCGCCACCGACGTACTCGCTCGCAGCTTTTATTGCAAGTGCTGTCTATTAAAAAAAAAGTCATCCGGTTCTGTCGAGGATCCGGCTCCCGGTGGAGAAGTGACCCAGATTCTCCCGTCTCTGTGGCGAAGGACTCAGTTCCCGAGTCTGGCGTCTTGTTGCAACACCGGCGCCGAGCCGGCCTCCTCACGGATCCTCTTCAGCCGCTTCCCGAACGCTCGTCTTCCTTTCGGCTCCTGGAGGAAGCACCCGGCGCTCCCGCGGCTCGGCAGGCAGCACGCCGTCAATGCGTCTGCTGCTGTTGTTGTTGTTGTTGTTGTTGTTGTTGTTGTGAATCCTATACGACCTGAGCCCCGAGTCTGTGTGTGTGTTAAGTGGCCAGCATGTCTGTTCCCGGAGGCGGCGCCCATCTGTCAGCGGAGCGAGGCGTCTCCTCGTCCGGGGTTCATTACGGCGGTGTTCATTACGGCGGCGTTCTGTCGGCGCCGTCCCACGGTCGTGTTTCTGGAGACGTGGGCAGACGTCTGCGTCTGGAGTCCTGCAGGTTATTTACTCACGGCCCGTTTACCGGAGAACAGCCGGATGCTCCGCGTGACGCGGGCTCGTCGGCTTATTGTTTTATTTTGCATGTGCAGGATGGCCGACACACACACACACACACACACACACACACACACACAGTAGCAGCAGCGTTTCGATCAAACCTGCATCGTCTCTGCGGGGCGAGGAGCCGGCGTTTAGGACGTCTCGCGATAACGCCGAGGCTCGACGGCGGCGTCTGGAGGCACCCGACGAGAGACGATTAGGAGCCAATTACGCAGATTAACGGGATTATGGCTTCAACCTCTCCCGGTAGATACTTGCGCGTGTAAATAGATCTTTTCCTTCACAAACTGGAGCAGATTCACACACACACACACACACACACACACACACACACACACACACACACACACACACACACACACACACACACACACACACGCACACACACACACCGCTGCTCAACAAAACACTCTCTCCTCATTGAGAACGGGAGTTTTCTTCTTCTTCTTATGCAGCAGAGCTCCTGGGCTTTTGTTTGAGGCGGGGAGTTTTTTTTCTTTTCTTCTTCTCTCGAACAGGAAAAGGCTCAAAGGTCAGCGAGCGCCTCCCGGCCGCTCGCCCACGGCGCCGTTTGAAGCGACTCGGGGAAACGTCCGGGTCGGGTGGGCATCGGATGATCTGAGACACGAAGACGGACCGGGAGCGGCGCCACCCTCACCCTGGGAGATGTTGTAGAATAATTTAAAACCTAAAGTACTGATACCACTTTCTGCTTTTAAATATAACATTGAAGAAATGGAGGCAGGTTCCCAACTAGTTCACCCTCTCTTTGAACTTTGAATGCACTTATTGTAGGTCGCTTTGGATAAAAGCGTCTGCTAAATGACATGTAATGTAACGTAATGTAACTCGTCTCGCTCTGGGTTTTTCTCTGTTTCTTATGTCTTGTGCAGGTCACCCTGGAAACATTTATATATTTTTATCTCAAAGGGATTCAACTGGTTAAATGAAGGTTTAAATAAAAAAAAAACATTAAATGGCCCCAGGAATGCACAAAAAGTGATGAATAGGAGCGGAAGGTGTGAGCATCTTGTCATGTCTTATCCACATTCAAATAAATCCATTATTGACAAAGCTGTCGAGGACAACAAACACGTGGCGTTGTGACGAGGGACGCGTCACCATTAAAAACACATCACGGCCACCAGACCTCCTCCTGTTCTCTCCTTCTCGAGCATCTCTATATCTCACCATGTTGAACTGGGCATCACTCCTTTCTTTTCAATCCCATATATTCGGTCGATGCTTTCATCAGTCGTCGTGTCTTGAAAAAGACCAAATAAAAAATGATCTGCCGTTAAGAGACGAGCCGGGGTGGTTTTACTCGTTAATGGTGCATCACAGGACCGCGGCTGTAGTGTGGAGGATCCAGCCGGAGCCGGCGCCGCGCGCGCGCGCGTGCGTGCGTGCGTGCGTGCGCGTGTGTGTGTGTGTGGACGCCGTGACGGGCCGTCGAGCTGCAGGCTGCGTTCATTACTGATGCTGGTGTGTGAGGCGTGGGGTGAGCTCAGGTGAGCCTCTGCAACTCTTGATCTCCGCGGCGGGGTTTCGGTGTGTGACGTCAGACAAAAACAACAACACCGAGAAAATGGCGTAAATTGGCCAATTAGAGCACTGGGACGGGATTGGGCGAGCACGCTTTGTGCCTTTTTGGACAGAAGATGCGCACACGCGTACAAGAGGAGGTCTTTGGGATGTACGCGACTGCTCGACGTCCGCCCACACGTGAACATCGCACACAGAAAGACGAAAACAACGTGGAAGTTGCCTGAAGTGCAACGACTCTGCAGTAGAGGAGGTGTTGTTGTTGTTATTGTTGTTGTTTTTTGTTAAAGTCTGCCTTCCGTCTAAAGTCACCAGCTCTGCCATTTTTACCCTTTTTCTTTATTGAGGCGCTCGGGAGGTTGCGCTCCTGTCGCGCCAGCCGTTGCCAAGCAACCGCAACCCTGGAGGCTGAGGATGACGACAATGCAGCTGCCGTAGTTTATTGCGGTCAAATGGTAGCCCTCCACAAAAAATATGATCTTCTCCTTCGTACGGCTGTATGAGCAACCAATCACAGCGGAGATAAATCCTTTCTTTCCCCCATATAAATATATATGTATGTATATATATATTTATATATATATATATATATATATATTTATATATATATATATATATTTTTATATTTACGGGGGAAAGAAAGGATTTATCTCCGCTGTGATTGGTTGCTCCTCGTCACATGACGTGCGGCGATAATTTCTTCATCTCGGGGTCAAAGTCGTCGAAGTCGTCTCATTCTGAAACTAAACATTTAGGCAGAATCAATATCAACAGCTCTGTGCCTCCTGTCAGCGGTCAGCCGGTACAACACAAGACAACACAATATAACACAACACAATACAACACAATACAACACAATACAACACAGCCTCCATCTGCTAAACGTCAACATCCACCTCCCAGAAATGGAGACGCGCCGCTCCGCCGCTCAGAGACCGTCTGCAGCCTTTTAAAGACATTTTTTTACTTCCTGTGAAAGAAAATGGATTTAATTGAGACGGAGCCCAACCAGAACGTGCTTTGATAGTTCTACCTCTCCCTCTCTCTCTCTCTCTCCCTCTCTCTCTCTCTCTCTCTCTCTCTCGTCCCCCTCTCCTTCCAGAGTCTATTGACATCATCACCACTCAGGCAAATAACCACCGTCACTGTGGAGATAAGTGGGGGAGTATGGAGAATATAATAAGAGGCCAACAGCTTTGTTTACGTCGCTTCATATTCACACACACACACACACACACACACACACACAACATCGATGGCACTTTAAGATGCATCGTCATGGCCGTCGTGATTGGTCGCCCCCCCCCATCACGTCGTAGAGAAAAATACCGATGCCGGTATGAACATTTAATACGTGAGCGTGCATTAAAGCAAGTGGCTGTCCCCCCCCCCCCCAAGGGGTCACTCGTATGGAGTGTGCAGACTATACATCTCCTAATCTGCGGAGCGGAAGATTGTCTGCACTTCACAGATCTCGGGGTTTAAGATAAATGTCACATCCGCGTGACGATCCACGATTCCTCATCATCTCGTGTTTGGAGAGTCTCGCGGCAGCGGCGGCGGCGGCGGCGATGAAGTCGTCGATGTGACCGTAACGGATTTGGAATAAACGGGCGTGCGATTCATCGCCTCGCATCCATCGCTCTCTCAAAAAATCCTTCGCTTTCGTGACGTCGGCGGACGCCGCGTCGTTTAAAGGATCGACGCGGCGCCGTATCCAGGATATATCATCGTGGCCGTGCAGCTTTCGAGCGTGTCCCTTTTTTATTAAGAGGAGGCGGTCCGAGACGCGGCGTCCACCCACCCGTCAAAGTGACTTTCTGAGGCGGCGCCGTCTTCCTCACGCGCTTCAGGTCTAGATGGAGAAAAGAAAATCCCATTAGACGCAACATCGGCGGCGTGCCGACCCAATGTTGAAAATTCATAACCGAGAGAAAAAGATATGAGATTCGTTCTCGCCGCGAAGGCTGAGCCTCGTCAACAACGTGCTCACCCTCACAGCCGGGTCCTTGATGATGATAATTACAGGTTACAGATCGGATCTCGGGAAAACGATCGCAAGCAAAACCAACTCAGAACCACCTCGAGCTCATCGCTCATCGCTCCAAATCCAGACTGTTTGCTGTCCTGGCTCCTGATTGGTAGAACGAGCTCCCCGCTGACATCAGTCCCTACAGCTTCCGCCGGAAACTAAAAACACATCTTTTCCGACTATATCTGGATTAAAACACAGATTAGCAATTCAGTGGCTCTTAAATATCTTATTATGGTACTTTTGTAGTTTGACTATGTTGAGGAAATGTTACTTTCTGTATTCTTATTGTTCTTAGTTTGGACTCTAGGTTGATGAACTTACTGTTAGTCGCTTTGGATAAAAGCGTCTACTAAATGACATGGGATGTAATGTAATTATAGTATAAATATTGCAACGCGGTCATATCAGACCCTGGGCTCACTTGACAATGAGTGACTTGGAAATCTAATGATTATTACACCTGAATGTGCTTTCCTGCAAAAGATGACTCGGCGATTATCAAAGTCGTAAAATGCTTGTGAATAGCGTGCTCGCCGACACGGAGAGAAACTTTTAGTATTTTAATGTCGGTATTCACGGCGGAGCGTCTGATATCCACGCATTCTGAGGTCCGCTCAAAGCGGAACAAAATGGCCGCCACCTCTCTTTGTACACCCCTGCGTGTCAAGAGGTCGCCCCGTTCATCTGTTCTCTCCTCTCCTCTCCTCTCCTCTCTGGAGGGAGCGCTCGGCGACTTTAGTCCAATCGGGTTTAATGTCACCGCCGGCTCCGGTGACATTTGGGCTCAAAGGCTATTTCTCACTTGATACGGACTGACTGTTGACAAAACTGATAGAGACGCCGCCGCGGCACGCACGCCTGTGTGTGTGTGTGTTTGTGTGTGTGTGTGTGCACGGTGTTGGCCCGTCCATCCACAGCCTCTGATTTTAGTATTCAGAGCCTGTAGCTTCCTGACACTATGTTCCTTCACGCATCTCCTAGAGGATTTCCAACACTCTGTCTCCTAGTCTCTCTCTTTCACTTTCTTTGTCTCTCTCTCTCTCTCCGTCTCCCTTCCTCTCCTCACACGTCCTACTTCCAGACACCAGCCTCCCTCATCGCCATGGAGACAGACGTGATGTCAGTGCCGGTCTGCGGAGGTTCTCCAGACTTCCAACTCGTTCCTTCTCTCCGGCAATCGGCCGAGAAGATTATTAAAGTGCATATCTGGACCACCTGGCACCCCCCCCCCCCCCAAAAAAAAAAAAAAACACAAAAAAACTAATGTTATCTCAAGGACCAGCAATCGATAAGCTCCCAGATGCAACGAGACGTCTTATTTGCCAGCGTTAGCGGCCAGACAGCGGCCGCTTGTTATTTAGAGACGTAATGGAAGAGGATGCTCTGCAGCACGGAGCGGCGCCGGAGCGCCAGGATGTTCAATCAGGAGGAACAGAAGGCGGAACAGGCTTCTTTTTTTAATTCTTTCATTCATCCTCTCTCTTCTGCCGTGAAGCTACACGGAGCTGGATCTTGAGATTACACGTCTGATAATGAGTTTACACCACGGAGGTGTCTCTGACGAAGGAAGAGTTTCCTCTGCTTCCACAACGCTGAACTGAGTCTTGTTTATTCTGACTAAATAGAAATTGCCAAGCAGGATTTCTTGAAAACTACCGGGAGGGACGACCTTGTAGTTCCACTCGTTTGAACATCTCAAGATAACTAATCTTGAACATTGAGGGGGGGGGGAAGGGTTTTGTTGTCGCACTAATCTCCCAAATATCTAAAAGACACATTGACCTTGGTTTGTTTCAGGAATCTGTTGAATACTTTTGCTTTTACAAGACGAAACAATACAGTATAGTTTCCCCTTCTTTGTTGAATTAGTTAAAGGCTTAAGAATCACTTCATGTTATACAACAATGACGCCTGATTCTCAAACCAATGGGTTCATGTTGAGGGGATTCCCTCGAGAACTCCTCATATAAAGAAGTCTCAGATCCTCAATTGGAAGATAAATAATCAATCTGTGGAAGAACCTCAATCCTATAGTCCTTTTTTTCTAGCTTTGAGTTCGCCTCATGTTTCGGGGGTGTCTTTCTTTCTTTTGAAATCCTTTTACATTATCCCATTGACTTGTACTCTATAATAACTCCATCCCTCCATCCCTCCGTGCGTTATCTTCGGGTCCGGCTTAGCAGGGCATTCCAGATGGCCGCCTACCCGGCGCCGTCATCCCGGCTCTTACGGGGAACCCTGAAGCGTGCCCAGAGTAAAGCGGGATGAATAATCTCTCCAGCGTGTTCAAGGTCTACGCCGAGGCCTCTTATCAGTTAGACGTGCCCAGATAAATAAAGGGAGGCGTCCAGGAGATCATCAGACCTTGGCTCTACGCTTCTCCCCTCTCGGTAAATCGAGCCAGCTTCCGGTAGAGGAGGACATCTTTGAGAGTCATGGAAATCCATCGCGTGTTGAGTCATTTTTACGATTCACACGGAGAAAAAAAACTGCAATTTTATTTTTCTTTCATAACAACATTACAGGGATATAAAAGAAGGTATCGGTTTATATACTTTCATCCTCCCTGAGAGACCTTCAAAGTGTCAACACTGCAGTATCAAACACTCTCCACCTTCCGGACATTTTTGTTATGTAATACATTTTAACACCCGGTGAAATAAATTTGCCTTTTTTTCCTGGCCCGTCTCCCTTTTTCCCATATTTTACCTCAGTAGAATGGAATGGAATTCTCGATGGCTTTGTTGTGACCTTTGCGCGACTCTCCAACACAACAGTCGTCCCACGCACTCATCTCCGCGTCGCATTTAAGAGCCTGAAATTGTCCCTCGTCTGCTCGGTGTCAGAGAGCTCTCACATCGACCTTTTTTCGAAGCTCTTCATCAACCTTTCCGAGGCAAATTAATTAGACGACGAGTGGCATTTTCACCGCTGATGAGAACATATCGGAGTTGTAAACATGCAACAGCTGCAGTCGATGCGCACGCTTGCCCACCGCCGGATCGCCTCTGCTTAAATCGTCAAAGAGACGTCGGTGTTTAATGGGATCGCGGCGTCAACGCAGCGGCGCTGTTGACTCCACAAGACTCGGTAGACGGTATCCACTCGATGGCTGGTTTACACGCCGACGGTGACCTGTGTTTACACTCGGTCGTAAAGCTGCAGGTGGCTCAGCGCCTCTCATCTGTTGCTTTTCCATCTGATCAGAGCCGAGTCGGAGGGGCCACTTGTCGGGGTTCTCAGATTCCCTCAAAGACGCTTCTAATCACCTGGATGGAAAAACAACAGCATTAAAAACAGATTAATCTAACCCACTTCCCAAGCTCGTCTTGAGCCAGTAGCCTGTTGCTGGAGAATAGCTCCTGTTTATGTAGAGGTTGTTGTATTGCTCCGTGTATTTAGGCTTTCTGGACAAGAAGTGTTGCATCAAACGGCCTCCTGGCGCTTCAGAGATCGCTCGCTATTTTAATTTTTGGAGGCCTTTTAACAAGAAGCCAAAAACTCTTCAGTGTGTGTGAGGGACATTTGTTACATCAGCGTCCCGTCTACTCCAAACAGCCGAGGTCTGGCTTTGTCACGAAGACGTCTGTCTTGGTCTGTCTTTGTTCTTGTCGGTCTTGGGTCCTTTCTTGGGTCCTTTCTTGGGTCCTTTCTTGGGTCCTTTCTTGGGTCCTGTCTTGGGTCCTTTCTTGGTCTTTTTTGGTCTGTATTTGTTCTTGTCGGTCTTGGGTCCTTTCTTTGGTCCTTTCTTGGGTCCTTTCTTGGTTTTTTTTGCTCTGTCTTGGGTCCTTTCTTGGGTCCTTTCTTGGGTCCTATCTTGGGTCCATTCCTGGGTCCTATCTTGGGTCCTGTCTTGGGTCCTTTCTTGGGTACTTTCTTGGGTACTTTCTTGGGTCCTTTCTTGGGTCCTTTATTGGGTCCTATCTTGATCCTATCTTTGTCGGTCTTTGTATGTCTTGGGTCGTTCTTGGGTCCTTTCCTGTTTTTGTTCTTGGGTCCTTTCTTGATCCTGTCCTGGTCTTTCTTGGTCTGTCTTTGTTCTTGTGTTTCTCGGTCTGTCTTAGTCTTTCATGGTCCCAACTTTGTCTGCCTTTGTCTGTCTGGGTCTTTCTTGATCTTTCTCTGTACCGATGATGTCACCAGATCTACACTGACTGGAAGTCCTCGCCAAACAAACCCACAACATGTTCAAGAGCAATGCAAACTGTACATGGACATCTTCTTCACATCGAGCTGTAGACAAAAGCCCTGTTGGCATGCAAAAAGACTAGTCACACACACACACACACACACACACTGAGGAGGAATTTAGGCCATTGCCATAGTGATGTAGACTGCTGACTGAACATGACTCCATAGGAGTCCGTGAGGATTACTGCTCATAGCAGGTTTCACTGATGCCAGTGTGGGCAGGAGGGTTGGGAAGCTGAGCGGGGGGGCAGATGTTTCATGCATGCATTGTGTATATTTGAACGTGTTTGTGTGTGTGTGTGTGTGTGTGTGTTGGAGCTGAGAAGCTAATGATGAATATATATACGCCACTCTTCATGGTTCCCTCGAGTTGATTCAACCCCACTGCTGTTCTTTGATGAGCCCACACACTCCCAGACACTTCCATTGTTTGTCTCTCCCTCTCGCACACATTTATTATCGGTGACGCTTGAAGGATTTGTTCCACACACACACACAGACACACACACACACACACACACACACACACACACACAGACACACACACACAGGCACTTCTAAGTAAAGATGAATGCAGACGGGCGCATGCTCCAGGTGTAGAATCCCTTCGCTATGGATCCAAATTGATCAAATACAGTATCTTCATCTTCATTTGTCAGTGAACTGTAAGTCACGCTTTGACATTTTGGGAAATGTATTTATAGGTACGCTTTCTCGCCGAGAGTCAGATGAGGAGATCAATCCGACTCTGTACGATAAATATTAATCTTACTCTCAGCCTAGCTTAGCGTGAAGGCCGTAACCAGGGGATACGGCTAGCCTCTCAATATTAATTGAAGCTGAGCTGCAGCTGGTTCGGTATTGATTGGCCACATATGAGCGTGCTTTCAATCTTCTCATCGAATCTTCAGCCGGAAAACAAATACATGAGCGTTTCCTGCCGCTCCGGATAAATATTCCCTCAAACAGGATGGACGAGCTGCAGAAATGATATAATTGTTTAACAGATGTGATCCTTGTTATGTAGACATGTCATGTGTGTGTATATATATATATATATATATATATATATATATATATATATATATATATATATGTGTAGTTATATATGTATATATGTATGTACAGTATATATTAGTTTTTTACATATGCATCAT
This sequence comes from Liparis tanakae, assembly GCA_036178185.1. Classification (NCBI taxonomy): domain Eukaryota; kingdom Metazoa; phylum Chordata; class Actinopteri; order Perciformes; family Liparidae; genus Liparis; species Liparis tanakae. The sequence continues at coordinate 5,270,061 of CM070089.1, forward strand.
GAGTCAGGTGGTAAAACTCCCCTGTATCCTATTAAGGGGGGACACACAGTCAAAACCATTGTTTTTGGAGCTATTTATTTTCATTTATGTTATTATATTATCTTTATTTAAAAAGGACCGTGTGCAGTTAAAACATAAATGGACCATAGTGTAGCTTAAGCTAATTTGCATCTGTAGTCCCCTGACAGACCGTACAACATAAAACATAAAACAACAACACATAGTTTATTTGTTAATAGTAGGATAAATACGCACAATGCAAAGTTACAGAACATTAATTTTAAGAAGAACACACCATTCAAAAGTAAGTATTAAAAACCATTAAGAGTAAGTAATACACACCATTAAAAGTAATTAATAAAAAACATTAGAGGTAAGTAAGACACACTGTCAACATAAGTAATAAAAACCATTAAAAGCAAGTAATATATGTCCTGAATACTAGGGATGCACCGATCTGATCGGCGCCGATCAATATCGGCGTTCTCAAAACAGCCGATCAAACCGATCGATCAAATGACGTCACATCTGCGAGAAATATTATCAGAGACGTTTCAATCTCCGCGCGCCGCAACGGAGACAATGCGCCGCCGAGTGCCGAAGAGTGAGAGGTCTGTGAGGGGATCCTCCCGCAGCGAGCGGCACTCACATGTCTGAGCCCCTACAGACTGATGCTCACATGTCTGAGCCCCTATAGACTGATGTTCACATGTCTGAGCCCCTATAGACTGATGCTCACATGTCTGAGCCCCTACAGACTGATGCTCACATGTCTGAGCCCCTATAGACTGATGCTCACATGTCTGAGCCCCTATAGACTGATGCTCACATGTCTGAGCCCCTATATACTGATGCTCACATGTCTGAGCCCCTATATACTGATGTTCACATGTCTGAGCCCCTATAGACTGATGTTCACATGTATGAGCCCCTATAGACTGATGTTCACATGTCTGAGCCCCTACAGACTGATGTTCACATGCCTGTGCCCCTATAGACTGATGTTCACATATCTGAGCCCCTATAGACTGATGCTCACATGTCTGAGCCCCTATAGACTGATGTTCACATGTCTGAGCCCCTATAGACTGATGTTCACATGTCTGACCCTATAGACTGACGTTCACATGTCTGAGCCCCTATAGACTGATGTTCACATGTCTGAGCCCCTATAGACTGATGCTCACATGTCTGAGCCCCTATAGGCTGATGTTCACATGCCTGAGCCCCTATAGACTGATGTTCACATGTCTGAGCCCCTATAGACTGATGCTCACATGTCTGAGACCCTACAGACTGATGTTCACATGTCTGAGCCCCTATAGACTGATGTTCACATGTCTGAGCCCCTATAGACTGATGTTCACATGTCTGACCCTATAGACTGACGTTCACATGTCTGAGCCCCTATAGACTGATGTTCACATCTCTGAGCCCCTATAGACTGATGCTCACATGCCTGAGCCCCTATAGACTGATGCTCACATGTCTGAGCCCCTATAGACTGATGCTCACATGTCTGAGCCCCTATAGACTGATGCTCACATGTCTGAGCCCCTACAGACTGATGCTCACATGTCTGAGCCCCTATAGACTGATGCTCACATGTCTGAGCCCCTATAGACTGATGCTCACATGTCTGAGCCCCTATAGACTGATGTTCACATGTCTGAGCCCCTATAGACTGATGCTCACATGTCTGAGACCCTACAGACTGATGTTCACATGTCTGAGCCCCTATAGACTGATGCTCACATGTCTGAGCCCCTATAGACTGATGTTCACATGTCTGAGCCCCTATAGACTGATGTTCACATGTCTGAGCCCCTATAGACTGATGCTCACATGTCTGAGCCCCTATAGACTGATGCTCACATGTCCGAGCCCCTACAGACTGATGTTCACATGTCTGAGCCCCTATAGACTGATGCTCACATGTCTGAGCCCCTATAGACTGATGCTCACATGTCTGAGCCCCTATAGACTGATGCTCACGGCACACACATTCGATCAGGAGCGCGCGAGGGTTTTCTAACTGTATGAAAACCCTTGCGCGCTCCTGATCGAATGCTAACTGTTAGCGGAAGGATTTACATGACACAACATCCGGTTTTGCAAAGTTAGCGGAAAGAGCCACGTGAAACAACATCCGTTTTTCAAAATAAGATGTCGACAAATCATACACTAACATATACAAATCTGTAATTTCTTTAATGTTTGAGGTGCTTTTAGATGTGTATTTCCTCATAGTCCTAGGAAGTAATGCTACACAATAAATAGAATGCTTCAATCAACGCCGTGATCGGTATTATGGGATCGGCAGATACTATTTCAGTGATCGGTGATCGGTGATCGGTATTATCGGTGATCGGCTGACACTGATTTCAGTGATCGGTGATCGGCCCAAAAAACCTGATCGGTGCATCTCTACTGAATACACAAGTAAGTGCTTTTTTTTTACTACTCTGTCTATTTGCGACATTTACGTAAAATAATGCCTCATTTGCATATTTAAACATAGAATTTCACAAAACTTGTAACGCAGAAAGCAGTATTCATGCAGGGAAGTTCCAGGGGGGTAACGTCTATTAGGGACATTTTCTTGATTCTCCAAATCAAAAGCTGTTTTTTCTTTTCTTCCAAATGTGATTTCTCTCCGACTCCGAGCCTGACGCCTCCACCTCGGCGGCTCGTTCGCGGCCCCAACTTTTCCAATCTCATTCCCATCATTGTTCTCGAGGGTTTTCACGGAGCTGGTTTGTTCATTTATCTTCCGGAGCCCGAGAAGCCTATAGAACATTTTATTCATGAAAACATTTCGAGCACAGAGAACAAAGATATGGATTCAGAGATATTCACATTCCCTCTGAGAAAACCTCTGACTTGGATATGTCAACAACCTTATCCAGAGTTCAGATGTCTGTCCTGTAAATGCTCGACAACGGGCACATGTTTGATAAGAAAGGGCCTCATTTTCATATAGATTTGTACATTTTAGGGGGGTGTTGGCATAACTGGAATATAATATCAATAAATATAGTTTTCTTTCCTGTATAATCACACGAAAATAAGAATGAGCCGGGTCCTCTTTATGCAGACGGCCGCCATGTGTCTAAAGTTGTCATATGGGGAAGCTTTGTGTTGTATAATATTACAATTTTTACCCTAATTATTTGCCCTAATTACTTTCCTTTTATCCTTATATCAGTCTCCAATTAAAAAAACATGTGCGCCCAGCGGTACCTCGGATTACATAACGGCCTCCGTCGTTACGCAACGCCGTTTGTGTTCGTAAAGCCAAGGCGGCGCCAGTGCTGCCGCATATTTAATCATTGATTTGTTTATTATATGTAATGTATATTATAATACATGTTTACTTGATTATTTCGTGTCATTAATGCATTCAAGAACTCAATTATCTCAAAACCTGCTTCTTTTTTTCTTTTTCTGCTTCTTTTATCATCTATTTGTATTTATTTCTATTCTTCTATTCTTCTATTCTATTTCTATACAGAATGGCTTTGACCATTATATTATATCCTTCCTGAAAAGAGTGCACGTCCCTCATATTTTGGCATTCAGTGGATGACATTCTGGAATGAAACGCTCGTCTCTCTGACTTTTTGGAGCTGCCCGGGTCACGTTGTTTATTTATTTAGTCCTGGAGATGTCTGCTTTGAACAGAAAAGGGAAGAAAGAAAAGTCTGAAGAATCATTGAAGCTGCTTTTCACAGAGCCGTTTGACTTTTAAGGTTTCAGAGACCTTAAAGGGGGTCTCGGTCTGGGGGGGCATTAGAGGGTCCGCTCACGTCGGCTGTCCTAGAGCGCCTCATCCAGAGGTACGAAGCCGCTCGCAGTGATTGCCCACTCCAATATTTCTAAGAAAAGGAAAACCTTGTATAAACGTATTAGCCGTGACCTCCGCGTGAAAAGTTCTCAATGCATATTTTTCTCTCTCTCTTCTTAATATGAAACCTTCAATGAATGAGCGTGTGTTGCTCTTCGGTTCCACTACAGTCCAAATGAAGACGAGTGCATGCAAGTGTTGAAACATTCATTTATGTGGAAATTAAATACATATTTACTCCCAGTAAGGCTGGAAGAAAAACCCTGTTCCACATTTCAAGCTCCACATCTGAAGTTGATAAAATGCTACTAATTATTAAGCAATGCATGAATAAACTAGAACAGGCACCTGGTAGAACACATACCTTCGCATATCACAAGATTGGGCATTGAATTATGAACATGTTGGCATTAGTTGCATGCCAATTGGATATAAATTGAATAGTAGAAAGAAGATTTTTACCTTTTCATGACCTTGACCCGATTGATCCCAAAATCTAATCAAATGGTCCCCAGATAATAACCAACCATCACACCAAATCTCATGCGATTCTGTTTACTACTTTTTGACTTATGCGAATAACCCACACATACAAATTTGCGCCGATCAAAACATTACCTTCCGTATTTTCAATGCGAAGGTAATAAAACAAAGAAAATACTTTGTATCTCTGTCTAATGTATTATTTGACTTAAAAAACACTCTTTTTGTAAATTAAGTTGTAGCTTGTGATGCTACATTACAATCCACTGATAGTTTAGTTAATTGTTATTCATTTAATTTGAATTAAAATATAATGAAATATGAAATGACAGCGGAGCCAACAAGATGTTGTCGGACCGGCCGATAAACGGAGTAATGACTAAAGGCTCATCCTGTTGGCAGCGAGTTTCTGCACCAGAGGCTCGTATTCTCCAAGTTGAGCCAAATCAAAAGCCGATTTATTACAACATATTTTAGAAGTGAGCTCATCTGCATGCAGCAGCACAGACGTATTGACAAAAATGGTAGAAACAGCTGCTGAAGATGTTGCCGGGCAAAAGAAAATCTCCTAAAAAAACCCTGCTTTTAATTTCTTTGTTTTGAGGATGTTACCGAGAGGCGTCTCTTCGTCTCTCTCCGTGGCCGAGTGGGGGAGCTGGTTTTTTGCAGCACTTGGGGTTCACGTTTGTGGGGGATATTGGCGGCGGCGGGGGGCCGGTGGGCGGAGAATAATGCTGACGGAGGAGATGGAGCTCCGCCGCCGCCATTGTTGTTGTTGTTGTTGTTGTCGGCGTTCGGTTCAGACGTCGCTCGATAACTCTCAAGGTTGGAGCGGCGACTTCGCTTTGAATGACTATAAATACCTCCACGTTGATGACTGTTCTTTGAAATCTCCTTCCATCCTTCCCTCCTTCTCTTAATCTGTTTCCTTACTGCTTAACGTGACCCCCCCCCCCCCACACACACACACACACACACACCACCACCTTCTCAACCTCGCTCCTCGTCTCTCTGTCAGATTCAAATGAATGGAGCTCCTCAGCCATCGAGGACTCTCTGAGCAAAGTACAACATGAACACGTGTTCTCGTCCTGCAAACACACACACACACACATATACACACACACACACACACACTCAGACACACACATCTCTCTGCGCCCGCTGCACCTGGTAAACGGATCTATTTAATCGCGTCTCCATAGAAACGCAGCGACCCAGGTCTGGTCCCTCAAGGTCAGCTGTTGAGGGACCCGGACGCCGTCTTCATTCCACGTGTGTGCGTGTGTTGTGTGTGTGTGTGTGTGTGTGTGTGTGTGGTGTGTTTGTGTGGATATGTGTGGAATTAAGTCATGGAATTAAAAATATATATTTTGAGACCTAGGAAAGTCCTGGAACTTTGTTGTATCCATTTACGCAGTTTGAGGAAAAGAATAAGCATTTATATGAATATTTATTCTTTTAATCAAACTATTGTCCCTCGTTCATTTGTGTCATTTATCCGCCGAGATTTCACCAAATATTTGGTCATGGAAATTTGGTTTAAAGTCGTGGAAATATAGCGGTACGACCCCTGGTTTTCATTCTTTCCGCTCTCGTTTTTACATTTTTATATTCGTGATTCTTTTATTAATCCTCTTTTTGGGGGGGGGGGCAAAATAGATTTCCCAGCAAACAACACTTGGGTATTCATGAGAAGTAGATGATGCGTCATGATCTAAAGCAGCCGTCGGCGAGGAGGAGGAGGAGGAGGAGGAGGAGGAGGAGGAGGAGGAGGAGGAGTCCGGGGGAAAAGCGTGAGAAAAAAAATGTCTGAAAAGCAGTCTGTAAAATCTAATATCAATCTAAAAAAAGGAAGCGAGGAAGGAGGTGACACGTTTACCACCAGCGGGGCGTTTAGGTGGCGCTCCTCCGCCGCTGCTACTGCGAACTCTGCAAATTCAATGAGCACATTTAATTTGGTAGTTTTACTGAATCTCATTCCGCTCGTTCGGCGTTTAAATATGAAACCGCATTTTTATCTCGGCGCCGCCGGCGGCTTCACTGATGGCAGACGACATGTTTCAGGAGGAGGAAGTAGACGGACGGCCGTATGGTAATCCCTGCTGCAACGCTTAATAGCTGACATCACTGATCTTTATCCACACTGCAGAAGGAGAGATTATGGCAAACAATGCTCTAAAGTATGACTCCGGAAATCCATCAAATATAGAGGCTTAAAAAATGAAATTCTGATTGAATATGTGTGGATGTAAATGTGACGTTAATGATGTCGTGCTGGGTGTAGATCTGTGTTTGTGCCGGGGTCCGTCATGTCGAGGCGTTGTGATGGCCCCCGTGAGATGAGTCCACGTGGCGCCTTCCTGGGAGACGGAGGCGGAGCAGGAAGTGGAGCGGCGAGCGGCCAATTAAACACCTCCACCGGACACCTGGTGGTGTCACCGGCCCGGGGTGGGCTGATCCTCCCTTCTTCTTCTTCTTCTTCTTCTTGGTTGTCCTCGTCTTCATGGTCAGCTAAACATTTTAGTTTAAAACAGAATTTGTTACTTTAATTTGTTACGTTAATTTACTTTTAGTGAGTTGTGTGTGAGAGAGAAACGGTGTGTGTGTGTGTGTGTGTGTGTGTGAGAAAGAGAGCGAGACAAAGAGAGTGAGTATGTGAAAGAGAAGAGAACAAGCTGAGTGAAGCTGGAAGAGCAACAAGGTAGAAACGTGATGGGAATGAAGTGTGTGAGGTCATCTGTTAGCAGAGGGAGAGTAAAAGGCCGGATGTTCATGGAACAGGAGGGCGAAGGAGACGCAGAGGAGGAGGAGGAGGAGGAGGAGGAGGAGGAGGAGGAGGAGGAGGAGGAGAGCCAGACATATAAACCAGTGGTTGGCTATAGTCCCGGCTCCTCCAGGTTCTTATCGGCTCGCTCCTCTTGAACCGCCCTCGGAGCCGTGCATCCGTCACGTCACCAGTGGTCTTACATGATATTTAACAGGTGTGAGACGGGCAGGTCGTGACCTTTTGTGACCCTTTGACCCCTGGACCAGGTTTTACACTTCAAAGAATCAGAATCAGAATAGAATAGTATTTATAGGTTGCACTCGAGGAAAAACCATCAGGTCCATGAAGGAGATCTTACGCTCCACGCGAGCTCCTCCCCAACGCTCAAGCTGCTGACCCGACTGCGGGAGAGGGAGAGAGAGAGAGAGAGAGCTTCAACAGCTGGAGTTAATGGCATCGGGCCCATGATTTGAAATCCCCCCACAGCGTGTGGAAGGAAGCCTCTGGGTCACATGGGTCCATGTCTCCCCTCCAGAACCGGTCCGTCCTCCCTCTGTGCTCCAATGAGGGCGCTCACGTCATCACGGGCTCCTCACTCACTCTCCGGTGCAGCGGGGACGGTTTCTCTCCTTCTTTTATCAATGGGGGGAGGGGGTGAAAACGAGAAGACAGGAAAAGAGATGAAGTCCGTGAGCGCGATAGAGGAGGAAAGGAAGGTTATTACACTTGTCTGCTCGCCCCATCGTACTCCATTTAAAGATAGTCACATATCTGAGTGGTGGTGTGGGGGGTGTGGTGAACATCCCACAGCTTCCCCCCTTATCTTCCCGTGAGCGTTGGCGATGAACGAACAGAGAAGGGAACGATCACGCCGCCTTGGCTTCCACTTCCTGTGCCACGCTCCGACTGAGGCCAGGTGGGGATCGTTTCGGCCGTGTTGCACATTCCTCCGTGCAGAGGGAGAGGGGGGGGGGGGGGGGGGGGGGAGGGGTCCACATGTCAGGTAGCCTGCGCCCCAATGAAAAATGCATTTGGCGGCCTCGGTGTCGGCCTCGGTTCCTGCTCTTGACAACTGAATCTGCGCCTACCTAACGCTCTGACTCGCCCTCTCACTCGCTGGCTCTCTCGCTCTCTGACTAGCTTTCTCGCTCTCTTTTTTTTCCGCCTTGCCGGAAGGACGGGTCCGGTAAACTTTCTTCGTGAATAGACTTCTTTTTTTTGTTTTGCTTTAAAAAACAAAACCTTCAGGTTGTTGAAGTGTCCCTTCATGGAGGCTTTGGAAGACTCGCCTCTGCTAAACCTCCACAAGGTCCCGTCTGTTGTGAAACAACGCTTTGAGTCTGAGGAGCAGCACACACACACACACACACACACACATAAAGCTAAAATGTTTCACTGTGTTCCTGGAGGATGAGTGTCGCGGCTCGAGGGAAACTTTGTGCCGTTACTTTGCGCCGTTATTTTGCGGCGTTACTTTGCGCCGTTACTTTGTGGCTCAAATTGCATTTCAGAATAGTATTCATCTTCCAGCTGTAATCTTTATCGATTACATCGATGAGATGATTCATGGCTAATTAATCCTTTCGGTTGATTTTGATTAACAAGCGAGTACAAGCCTCTCAAATATGACCATTGTCTGCTTATCTACTAAAGAAACGTTGCTTACGTCACGGGATAATGTGCATTTAAAAAAAAAAAAAACTATTTTCTAGAACCTGTTCTATGAAAATGATTAATCCATTAATCCAGACAAGGATCACAAAATTCACCTATAATTGAAATAATCCAACATAAACAAAACCTTTGCTTTCGTCGTACAGATTGAACGTGCATAGCACTACTGTAGGTGTGCGTGCTCCCTCATCGTAAATCACTGGTCAGCCTGAACGCCGTGGCCAACAACGCACTCGTCTGATCACGAGTCCTCGCTCAGTATTCCGGCGCCTCCTCCCGTGTGTTTAGTTCCTGCACGTCGTTTTGTTCCCTTCAAGTCCGTCAAAACCATTTTTGTTCCACTCCTTGTACGCAGTAATTCCCCCCCCCCCCCCCCCCCCCGAACAACAACAGAAACTCCTTTGACGGCTAAGTCACACGTCACGTTCTGCTGAACACGAACGCTTTTCATCTCCTCCTCCTCCTCCTCCTCCTCCTCCTCTGCAAATCCACCCCCGATGCCATTTTGTTTGTGGGGGAGTTCCGCTTTGATGGATGCTGAAGTCGGTCTGCATCGTTTATGTAAATCCATAAAGCGGAAGGTCCCATGAACTTTAAATTCCGCTGATGAAAGTGAGTGCCGCCGCCACGTCGAGCTGCTTCTTCTTCTTTTTTTATTATTTGTTTTTAATCAAAAGTGCTTTGGCCTCGTCTGTCCTTCTGAAGAGATTCGCCCTCCGCTCCTTCATCCGAAGCCTCGACGAAACATGCGCCAGCCGCTCGTGTTCATCGGACCGTCGCAGGGCGGTTATGAAAAACACGACTCGTTTGATCAACGCTGCGGGGAGCGAGAGCCGGCGCACTCCGGCTAACCGCTTCCGCTTGTGCAGCTTTTTAAAAAGTTTGCTCGTGTGGAAAGAAAGTGTCGACGGAAGAGTAATTGTCATATTAATTTAACAAGCGCTTCTGGCTTTCATCCATTGTGAAGGGGAGAAAGCGAGAGGGCGGCTAATGGCGAGGGGAGCGGTCTACGGAGACTTCATTAAAAGAATCGCTTTTTTTGGTGGGGGGGGTATTTATTTCCCCAAGCCTTCCTGATGAACCGATTGTTTTGGTAGTCCTCGGACAGGCTGTCGCGTCTGTGGGACCGTTGGAGGATGGACTGGTCCCGGTTGCTCAGTCCAATAAAACAATGTGCGGAGCTGGAAGCTTGTAGTTGGTGGCGGGGGTGTCCTGCCGGATGGCAAAAAGGTGTTTCTATTATTTTGTCCACCCCCATTTTTACAGTAGCATGCAATCCCAAACAAAAAAAGAAGACAGTGATTTCTGGTAGTTTAGTTCTCTCCTGGCTGGTGTCTTTATATAAATCACTTCCATTGAATTCAACGTGGCTCCATCACTCTGAAGGTCTCCGGTGACGCCGGTATTGGATTTGCAATAAAAGCTCGATATTGACCTCCCAAAATAAACTTTTCATCAAACCATCATCGATCATCAAACTAAATTAGAGAATTTAAGTATTCGCATTATTCACATCGGGATGTTTATCCCAAAGAGACTAGGCCGGAGCTCCCCGAGAACCAGCCGTGACTAATCGCGTTGGCTAATCTCGTGAATCGAGATCGGAAAATACCCGCCATCGACTCTGAGAAACATTTAAACGTAAAGTCGTTTCTCAGAAATAGTCAAGTTGACCGGTTTTCGGGACGCTCCTACAACAAAAAATATTATTATAATCATTATGAAATGCTTTCTGATGAGTAAGGGCGATTTGTAGATGCGGTAAACGTTGGCGAGCGCTTGACACTACGATTACACGTGGATTAGATCGCGCATTTTTTAAATTACGTTTATTTATCATCCATTATATGGACAGTGGTATTATTTTCTTGTTCCAGCTCGTGGCTGAAACCCGTCAGAACCCCTGGGTATCGATCCCACTCCGGGCGAGCTTTGTAATAAGAGTCGTATATCTTCTCCCGGGGGAGAGCGACCACTCGGAAGCTGACGATGACGAGGCTGACGTCGGGTTTCATCACGCTGAGGCCGAGCGGCCAATCGGTAGCCCGGCTGGTGAATAATTCAGGCGATGAGATGTAGACCTTCAGCCCTGAGACCCGGCCAAGGCTAACATTCATTCACAGCTGTCAAGATGTTCCCCGCCTCCTTCTTGCCACCTCCTTTTCCCCCTTGGGGGGGGTTGAGCTTATTAAATTGTTATTTTTTGCTTTCTGACCGTCTGATCCGCCCTCGTACCGCCCGCTCTCTCCTCCAGAAATGCATTGTAGAGTCTTTCCACTGCCTTTTTATTGGGCTCTGACTGCAACCTGATGGATGAGGAACATGCTCGAGGGAATAAGAGAATCCTACAAGGGTTCCACCCGCGGGTTATGTCCATAACCCTGCGTATAGAGCTTAAAATAAACCGCTGTACTAGATCGGTCGACCCTTTGCTCTGCACCGCCGTTCATTTGGCTTTTGACTTTGACGAAACGGTGGAAAACTGTAACTCCCACTGTAACCGAAGAAAAAGCAGAAAGCTCAGACTGGCTGCTGGGGCTTCCTCACGTTCGTCCTATTTCGAGCTGCAAAATAATCGCGGAGAAGAGGAGAAGCCTCCCGCGGGCGTTACGGTCGGAAGAGCTCCGAGAGAAGTGGACTCGATGTGAATCTGTCGCTTCTCGGCGCAGATGCAGGAGGTCGGCCAGAAGTAGCAGGACTTCTCTTGGCAGCGCAGACGATGACAGATTCCCTGGCGTATTTAAAGTTGCACGTTGTATCGTCGCCAAGGAACAAGTCAAAAAGAGACCAACGGTTCATCGGCAGGTAACCATAGCAACTATACTTAGGATTTATTTATTTATTCCTGGTTGCAAACTCCTAAGTGGACGTAGTGTGGTGGACGGGAGGAGATGAGAGAGAATCTGTGACTTGATGGGCGACTTGTTCAAGAACTATGCCGCATTTTTCTTTTTTGTCAAATCAGCAGAATTTGCCCAGCAGGAAGTTATTCGGGTCGAGGAGAGCAGGAAGGGATGCCTTGAGTGGTTGTTTTTACGAGAAGCAGTACACCACAGTACACCTTTATACACCACAGTACACCACAGTACACCACGTGCCATGTTGTGAAACGCCACTGCAGTACAAGCTCCGCCTCCACCGGAAGTGAGTCGTCCACATAACTCGTGCAAAGTTAATTAACTTTGGGCTCTGGGAGCGAGTGATGGGCAGAAGGAGGAGGAGGAGGAGGAGAGAGAGAGAGAGAGAGAGAGAGAGGCAGGTGTTCTGAGAACAGGAGGAGACGCTCGTCCGGCTCTCGGAGGCTCATGGAGGCAATTAAAATATCGGGTACTTTAAAACCCTCCGCGCCCGAGTTCCCACTTCTTCTCCGTCATAATTCAGTCTAATCTGAACACGCGTACACGGCATAGCGATTTAAAACCCCGGAAGAGGAAAGACTCGTCGTCCAGCATCCAGAACCCGCCTGTGAATCCATCCCGTTGGTCTCCGGCCGTCTGCACGTCCAGAGGCGCCTCGCCAACCGGAGCCGCTGACGGATCGCTCTGCTGGCTTTTTAACGCTCCCAATTTGCAGTAATCTCAACAAATATGGGAATATTTATCGCAGCCCGCAGGTATCTGCCCGAGACATGGCAACATTACTCTTCCTGTGTACATCCTCCAAATTATGGTAACTGCTAATGCAAAAAAAAATGATATGGCGATTGTCCCCAAAAGTGAAGTAAAAGATCAAAACAAATACACGTTAACATCTTTTCATGATGGGATATCAACGTGTTTGTTTTGTTGTTTTTACATTTCTACATAAATGAAGTTCATAAAACGTATACACTTAGACACGTTTAATAAAAATGTTAAGTTGCGGCCCTCAGTAAGACACTTTAATAAGCATGTGTGTTTATTGTTAACTACAGAAACGGCTCCTATAAATCACATTAAATTCAAATAGTTCTGTGATCATTTTATTTTAACATATACTTGTAAATGTAATATTGTTTTGCTTTGACTCTGTGGAGCACTTTGTAAACATTGTTTTTAAAGGTGCTATATAATAAAGTTATTATTATTAATATCTCTAGAAGTCCAGAATCCTCTCGTTTGACCACCTACGTGGCGTGCAAAGCGAGCTCCTCTTCCAGCCCGTCGCATTTCCTGCAGGGGATTGTGGGAGTCTGGGCTGGATCCAGGCCTCCGGCTGCGTGCGGTCGGCCCCGTAGGACATGTTTGCGTAGCGGCTTCTTTTACGAACGGTTATCGAGCGTGTGAACGCCGTGTCCACGCCGCTCCGTCGCTCCCACCGGGTTCCCCCTCGTTAATTCGGTGTGACCGCGTGCGTTTTCATTACGCCGCGTCCCCGACTTCCCCGTCCTTCATCCGGAGCGCGGCCGCAATGTCGCCCCCCGTGAAATATGCATCTCGGCTCATGCACCAGGGCTCTATTTTTTTATTTTTATATGGTTTATTTAACCCTCCTGTTATGTTGCGGGTCAAATTGACCCGTTTCAAAGTTTGAAAATCTAGGAAAAATACTTCTAAGTACTTGTTCTGTATAAAACTTCTTCTGCTTACCTTATTTAGGGTAATCAACATAAAAAAAAATACAAAAAAAATATCACGTATTTGCAACCCCCCCTGCTGGTTTATATAACAGAGATGATGTTCCCGGGTCAATTTGACCCGGCTATGAAAGTGAAGGTAAAAGTCATCAAAAGAGTCACGTTTAGACTAGGAGGTCAAATTGACCCGGGAACATCACGGCTGTATGTGAGAAACGAACATAACAGGAGGGTTAATAAGGGACAGTGCAGATTGATAAAACATTTCTGTAAATGTGCCAGAGTTAGCCAAGAGACTATTTTTCATCTGTAGTCCCAAGTATTAATGATTTGAATGTAAAAAAAAGAAAGTAGTGCATAGTTTCTCAGCAGCTTTACATGAGGTTATTGCCACATTTCTTTAATGGACTATCGTACTGCACTTTGACACTTATCCTATAAATGAACTTTACTGACTTCCTCCCCAAAACAATCCTCTCTCTCTGCGTCCGGCTTCAGGAGCCTCTCCGCTCGCCGATACCTGCCGGGAATACAAAGAAAAGAAAAGGGCTCAGAAACACTGTGAACCAAAGCGTGGCTCCGCCCCCTCTTGTGTCCTTTAAGTGCTCCTCTTCCTCAGCAAAACCCTCCTCCGAATTGTGTTCTCTTCCTCCCGGTTCCTTTCTTTCC